>JAHLSL010000023.1:3081171-3186376 GCA_025920805.1 Petroica traversi
CTCCATGTCCTCCTTGTGCTGAGGATCTCATAGCTGATGTAGCTATTTGCCCAACAAGATGACAAGGATTTTCTGAAAGAGAAATTTGTATTTACCCTTGCTAGGGTTCATGAAGTTTTTTCAGCTCAATTTTCCAGCTTACTGATGTCCCTTCACTTTGCAGCTCTCCTGTTCAGTGTGCCAATTTTTCCTCTCAATTTTTTGTCTTCCATAAATACGTGGAGGGTGTACGCTATCCACTCTATTGCATCACTCAGATCATTAACGAACCTATAAACACTATTGGCCTCAGTATAGATCCTTGAGGCATGCCATTACTACTTGACTGCCAGCTGGATTTTTTGCTACTGATCACTACCAATTCAGCCTGACAGTCCAGCTAATTGTCTACTCACCTTATCTTGTACTTATACAGTCCATATCTTGTCAATTTGACTTTAAGGAGTATATGTCAAAGACCTTGCCAAAGACAATTCAGTGGGCTAAGAGTCATTAGTGCTCAACCTTTTCTGTAGACATAAACAGTCAACTTTTTAGTTTACAGGTCAATGAAACAACTGCTACAGGAATTGCATAAGTTATGGTTCTTTAAAAACAGCTACATTTAATGATAAGTAAAGATCAATCTGACTGAAATATCAAGGAAAGAGATTTGGCACACACCTAAGGTATTTTCCTGGTCTAAAAAACTACAGCAGAAGGATTCCTCCCATTTTATACAAACACTAGCTGTTGGTTATCAGAAGGTGCTGTGCTGGTGCACTAGTCTCAAGTATTCATCCTTATTTGTCAGAAAACATAAAGCGTATTTTATATGCCTACACTTTTCAGGAAAGATGATTCATATCGGATAATAATAATTTAAAAATTGCCAATAATTTATCTTAATTTACCAATTTCTGGAGAGAAAACTTGGATATATTAGGCCTCCTATTGTAAGAGCAAAGAACATAAGAAATATTTATGGCAATATTATGTAAGGAGTTAAAAACTTGTCTTTTGTTTCATCAGAAGATTTGACAGTTTTCTCATAAATGTGTATTTGAAGAGAACATAAATGAGGATTTTTCTGTCTAGCATCTGAGAAGCACTATTTGTGATAATAAATAAATTAATAAAAAAATAATTTGTCAGCCTTCACCTTTTAAAGTCTTGGACTGGGACAGGGAAAGATGGCCAAATCTCAGAAATATTTCAATGGTAACCATATATTAAAAAAAAAAAAAAATAAAAAATATTGTAAAATACTAACACTTGTCCTCTTACTTTTCCCTTTATTTTCAAGAAAATTGCTTAATAATGCTTACTGCCCTTTTAAAGCTAACATCTAATCATTTCTCTTTGCCTTATTGGAAAATTATTGCTGCTTATCCACGCAGTGATGACAACAGTTTTCTAGCCACTGCAGAAAGGACTAAACAAACAACAGAAAGCATCATTGATAACATTTATATGGGTTCTGTTTTCAATTAGAAGCATGCTATAGGGAAGGATGGAGCCTTATGAATATTTAGCATCGTCCAGGGAAAATAAATTATGTCAAGTCTGAGATGCTGCCAACTAAAAAATGTAAAATAGTGCCATGGAAGTTAAAGGCAATTCTAGACCTTAGGTATAATTTCACAGATAGCATCTGGAGATCCCTCTTTTCTTATTCTGCCTCAAAAGAATCAGTTCTTTGAGACAAAGTCAGAAGGGGATTAACTCTGTTACTTTTCTGAGGAAGCCACCCTAGGGAAGAGGGAACCCTTGAGTATTTGGTGTTTCCTGCTGATTCCCTTGCTGCTGCACAAGTTATAACCTAGTGCTTCCATAAAACTCTTACAAGGATTGGCTTTTTTTTTCTTCAGATTTGCCAAGTATGACTAATAGAGCAACGCATTAACATGTACTTAGCCCACAGGGGTTTGAGGATTAATCCCTTATAAAGATATCTAGTCCTCAAGTGTAAAGAAAATTATTCTAGCAGGAACAAGCAATTTCCCCTCAAGGTGAAACAAAGACTACAACTAGGAAAAGATATAAGAGTAAAGAAAAACAACAATTCTGAATCGAGTCTAATTCTGTCAGATAGGATGACATGGAAGATATTTAAAGAGTGTTCATCTCTTGAAAATCTGTTTGTTTCTCTTCCAGGAATATGATTTGGCATGATGATAAATATCTGTAGTCCCATATGTAGTCCTGTTTGTGGAAAACATATTGATAGCAATCCTATGACATAAGCATAGGGATGGTTAAAAAAGTTATACATAAAACCCTTTGATTTTTTTTTCAAAAAATTGTTCTCAACCATTTGAGCATCAAAGTAGGAGGTGCACTTAAGGAAAATAAAAAAACCTTCTCTATGGATTAGCAGAAAATAATGTTACATTAAGGATGTCATTCAGATCTATCTCTAAAAGTCATGCTACAGCTGCATTCTAATTAGTTCGTTACAAAGTATGCCCAAGTTCAGAAACAGATTAATTTTTAAACTGTTCTCTATAGCATAAGAACGAATTTTGAGCATAAGAGTAAGAGAGAGAGGAAAATCTTAGAAAGATAAAGTCAATTGTCCAAGATTAGAATTTTTATGCGTTACCAGGACTTAAATATCAACATAAGAGCAGAAGTGTTTGGAAAACTTCATATTATTTGGTATTATGGTTGCTCATAACTGGCAAATGAGCACCTATCTTTGCCTAAGGACATTTGCAAAGAGGGAAACAGACTTTTGGACATTTATTCACCCTAAAAAGATTGATTTATGAGGTATGATGTAAACCTGACTAATTCAATTGAATTCTGTGATGCAGTGTCAGCCTTGCTTATTATATAATAATGCTTCAGTGGTGAAGATACTCACCCCAGAAGTAAACAAATTTGTGGGACTTCCCTCACTCTGATTTGATCTGAAATATGTTTCACCATCCTAAAAATGTTCACTCAGTCCTTATCTTCTGACTCTTCTCAAATAATTCACATTCTGTCCCAGACCAGAATTGTCAGTATAGACACTGCAAACTCAGAACAAGACTATTAGATGACAAAATGAGACTTGGTAGCACTTCAATCAGACCTACAGGCATCTACCACCTAAGGTGGTTGGAATCAGCACCATCCTTGATGTTTTTAATCAATAACTTTGTATTATAAGATACTTAAACAGTGCAAGGAACTAAATCGCAGACACAGTGACCTGAATCCAAAGCTGTAGAGTCAGTTATCTATGTTGTGGACTTCTGTCCTGGAACTGTGCATGTGGTGCATGTGGTGACCAACTCAATTTG
The DNA here is from genome assembly GCA_025920805.1 of Petroica traversi. Lineage (NCBI taxonomy): Eukaryota > Metazoa > Chordata > Aves > Passeriformes > Petroicidae > Petroica > Petroica traversi. The sequence goes on from JAHLSL010000023.1 coordinate 3,084,444, forward strand.
AACTAGATGAGAGGTAAAATCAATAAATATATTTCCAGAAGATCATATAGGTGCTTTGTAAGCCTGGAAGTCTTGTTTTGACCTTATATAAGCTGAAATTCAGCAGGATAATTAGATGACTGCTTGGTTTAATCACAAAAGTATTGTTAAGATGTTGTCATCCATGAAAGCATGCACTTGTTTAGAAGTAGGTACATGGTACTATTAATGAATGAATCTTTATCTGACTAGTTCATTTGCATGCATTTCAATTAAATAAGTTTTCTTTCTCTGGCTTTTTTTTTCCTTTTTCAATAGATTACAAGTTCTTCATTACTTTTTTATTGCTAAAACTGCTGTTGATGTTTCTGTCTCTTACTGACAAGTTGATTTAAAGTAATTCAGCAATTTAAAACGTCATTAATTTAATCATTTTCCCATGTAGCAATTGGACTAATCTTTGTACTATGTTCCCATCAGTATCTGTTGTAGAACATCTGATTTTCTCTAACCATGTGTCTACATTAATTCCCTCCCCATTTTGGCTGCTTTTTACTCTCTGAGGTATCAGTTTCTGTACAGGTATTCTTGTTTTCAGGTATCACTTGTTTTAAACCCTTAAGTCCTCAAATAGTTGTTTTGAACTCCTGCTATAAGGTAAAAAATCTCATTTTTAATATGTCTAGCTACATGAACATTGGAAAGATGAGTTGGCTGGAGTTAACTGAGACTGGTTGTGTCACGGAGGCTATCCTAAAAAACCCCACTTGCATTCAAAACTGCTTTCTCTTTTCCAACTTGTCCACTTCCTCAGTTGTCTGTTCAGCTACACAGTGGAAGAGCTAGAACTAAGGTCAGCACTAAGGTCAGACCTCATTTGTTCTCCTATGCCCCAAATACTTAGAACAATACCTAAAAACACTGGGAAATAATGTTAAAAAATAAATTTTTGGTTGTTAGTTTGGGTGAGTTAAATATGTACTGTGAGACATAAGCAACAGAAATAATTAAATGCAGTAAGAGTAAAATGCTCTAGGGTAGACACTTAGAGATGCTAGCATGAAAAATACTTGACAGAAAAGCTCTGTTTTCCTCAGCTTTCAATGACATTTTTTCTCTTCCACTTTTTCTCTTTACCCAGTGTCAAAGATAACACTCCTGCCAAATCTAACTGCTGCCTCTTTGGATTGTAATATCTGTCAGCAGACAACCCATTTCTAAATCATCTACATATCTGATAATTGCTGCATCAGGAAAAGGCAGTACATGAAAATATGACAGGACTTCAGGAATGTAACTCTTTTGAGATCCTAAATGTCTGACAATATAAATAAAAACAGTCACACAGCGAACTATATGAACCTTTATTCTCAATACATTACCATTAGAAGCTTTAATCTGAATTGAATTTCTATTGATGTCTTTTCAGACTTCCACAGAAATAAGGGACTTAACAGAAATACATAACGAGAACAGTATGAAGTCTCTTTGTGCTTTGTGTTTTACCAGAGACTGATCTGTCTCACTGGTCTGGTTTTGTGTCACTGAAGCTGGATGTTTAACTATTGTCTTCATTTAAGATGGATCAAAGAGCCCCATGAGGCATGTGTAATATTACACTGCAGAATATGAAGGATTTTCAACCTAAACATATAAATAAACAGCTCCTCATGTTCTTACATGTATGCTTTAAAAATACTACAGACATCTAGAAAGAGATAGATGCAGCTGTTGGACCACGCATGCATGTGGGCACCCGCTGCTAAAATCACCCCTAGAAAAGTCTTTGCTGAAGGACTGTCTGGGTTAAGTGAAGAATGAGCATGGAAATCATCAACTGATTTATTTCTTTTGGATTCAGGAAAACAATGTTTATTGGTTTTTCACTGTTAGTAAAAAAGTAAATTCCTTATTTCTAATTTTACTGTGAGCTGCTGTGATTCTGAGCAGAGGGCCACTCAGATAAAATAAAATTGCAGGGAGGTGAGGGGGAAGGGAGTGTGTAAAAAAGTCCTAAAGGAAAATTAAGTACTTAAGTATTTTAAGTCTAGATTCTTTTTAATTTAAGTACATTATTTCCAACATTATCTCTTGGATTTTTATGGCTAATTCATAACTCAGTTGAAATGAATAAGATAAAATGAGCGCATAGCAATTTCTATAAAAACTTACAATATAAGAAAATCTTTCTGATTTTTCTTTGATTAAATTTGTATATCATACATTTTCTTCTTTGATAAGCAGAAATTCGCTTTCTCATCTCCAGTATGAACATTTTTGTAAATTTTGTGAATTACCTTGAGTCTACTGGACAGCATCTGGACCATGAGAAGCCCATTAGCATGTTGTTAGGTGGTGTGATACAGCAGTACAAGATTTATGTCTGGGACAGTACTCAAAGGAGAGAAAGGGTGTTTCTTGTCCCATACTACTTCTGCATCTAATTAATTTAAATTTTGCTTTTTTTATAACAAAATGTTATATTACTCCAGGGGGGTAAGGTATAACTCCTGCAGACAAATGGCGCATGTTTTTTTTTTTTCTCCACTTTCACTCTCCCTGTATCTCTGGGGCTATTAAGCCGCAGAGCTTAATATCCAGCATAAGCAGGAGGGACAATTGAGGATACAAAAAATCATATGGCCAACCCAGGACAAAATCTTATCTCAAACAGAAATTAGGTTGGAAAGTAATACTGTTTACTTACCATGAATTTCCTGAAAGGAACCTAAAGCATCTATTTCTCTCTGCCCTCTTTAATTATCATGTACAAGTTCCAGTGAAACCATATTCCTTGTTGATATGTGTTCATTTTTATTCCCAAAGGAAAATATATCTTTCATGAAATTATTAAGAAACACTATTGTTTTCAGAAGTTAGCATTATGTCTGTTTTTGAGGCATATGTGTCACATTTTGATGTATCTTGTCAGGTTTAATCAATCCTGTTGATGTATGTGAGACATGATCCAATTTCACATGATCAGAATTACTTCATTTGACATACCACCATGTGACATTGAAGGTCAAATTGCAAATGATAACAAACAAACAAAAACTTTGTCCAGTATTAAAATATTTTAGGAGAATAACTTTTTAAAGACAGGTAAGATTCTTAGGTTTGAAATACTTGCATTTTAACTATTTGTTGTATTTTGGTGGCCAAATCAGATTTTCTCGTATTATGAATTCAATCAGTAGTGTAATTCAGCACAGAGATGGAACCTTTAATGCTCTTTGGGTTGATAATTCATTTATAAAGTCTGATAGAACAATCTGAAATGGAGAATGAAGAGGTATTTGCATTTTTGTTTGCAAAGGTTGGGTAGATAGAGTATTGAAGTGTACAGCACAAGCTGTTATGAATCCAAAGGTATTCTCTGCCATTACATACACGTTTTTTATAAAAAGTGGGTGGACTAAAAGACAAAAATGGATTTATTCTGATTCCTGCAAATAAACCCCAGCCAAACAAAAAAGCTCCAGCCTCTTTTGGAGCACTGATATGAGTGGGTATTTTATTATTAATTTACCCAGTTGATATCTGATTTCTGGAAAACAGTCAAGACAACAAACAAACTGGGTTATAGCAGATTTTGTTTCATATGTATGTGAATTCACTTGAATTCATGTGAATGATATCCTGTGAATGAATTTACATTCACTATCCTCCATCTGTAGTAAAATCTGCAACTTCCCTTCCAAGAGTGACATGTGCTGAACTAAATTTTTTACTGTAAAAAGTTTCTGGATCACTCAGTGTCTCAAATTCGTGCTGAATAAACTTTACTGATGTGGTTTTAAGAAGATCTTTATAAGAAGATTCCATACTTGCTGCTGGAACTTAACAATGCACTTCTAAGAAACCTGGACACTTTTGTTTCCTTGAAATATCCCTTACTGATCTGCCTTTTCTTTTACATATTTACTTGCTAGAGATGTATAGAAATTAAGAAATCAGAAATGAATCCAGGCCTAAAATAATTCTCTGCTGCTCTATGATGTTGGAGCAGGTAATCACTGATGGCAGTGAAGGATCCTGTCAGAGCAGATGGATATCCCTGAGAGAACTGCACTCCTTGGAAACCCCATGCCAGAGCACAGGGAAAGTTTGAGAAGGAAGGAACAGCAAAGAACCCCCCATAATTACTGACCATAACCCCACAGCCTTAGCCTGTGCTGTTTACAGGGAGAGAAGCAGACCAGGAAACTGGGGCAAGGAAAGCTCTTGTAAAATTTGTCTCTGTTTTTTCACTTCCTAAATTAGTAATTAAATTTTGTTCTTATTGCAAAAAGATGAAATTAATTTTTTAGAAGTTTAGTCTGTGTTGCCAGTGATGGTAACTGGTAAATGATCTCCCTTATTTTATCTCAACCCATTTTCCCTCCCATTTCTCCCGGGAGGGAAAAGGAGTTATCAGCTAGGTGTGTGTTTGGCTGTTTGCTAAGGCTAACTCAACACAGCTACACAAAAATTTTTTTGTTTACATGTAACATAGGAAAAAGTAGGGGAAAATGGTAACTCTTTTTCAATGACAGAGGTTTTATGCATGAGAAATTAGAAACAAAGGAGGCAAGATAATCAAATTGTGGTAGCTGCACCCTTGCAATGATAAGCATTAATTCAAGGAAAAAGTGCTTAAATTTAAGAACTTGTATAAAAGCACATTAATTGTAATGGAGATTTATGTCTGGAAAGAGTAAAAAAAAACTCTGAAGAAAGGCACGCTCTAACTTTTGAATTGACAAGAGTAGTTTCACAATTTTCACTTTGCCCATGCTCTCTTCATAGGCACAGGATTCATGGCATGATGATTTGGCTCTTATACTATAGTATTACTCTATATTTATTATATTAATTATATTATAGATATCATATTATGATACCTATGTAGTACTTTGAAAATACATATTAACTTTAAAATATGTAATATGTGTAATAACACTGTAGATATTAAACAAATCTTACATCACATAAAGCTGGTTTATTTAGCAGGGAATGCATTTGGATGCTGACCTTTAAAATCATTAGGATAACAGAAATTCTCATATTTACAGAATATAGAAAAACAATGCTGTGATTTGTTCTTAGGGAATAATTAAATCTTCTTCTATTAAAGGCTTGTGGGGAATATGAGGTTTTATTTTTATCTCTTGCTAGCTGAGGTCATTTCTGCAACCTGATGACAAGGTTTTTACCAATACCGTCTGAAACAAATTGAGGTCAGTGTACATTTTCTCACTGCTTTGCTCTCAGATTTCTTCCATGAACTGGAGAAGGTTTCAATTTACTGAAGCACTGAAGTAGGTAAGATCCAATCAAAGTAAAAGCAGAATCAATAAATGCTAACCTCAGATGGCTAAATAGTAGCGACATCAGACAGGGGAAAAAGTTGTTTGGAGATCCAAAAAACTATTGTCCTCTATGAAGCTATATGTTTTTATATTGCTTGTTTACTGAGATGTATTTAACATGTTTGAAAAGAAAAAAGATGGATTTTCGATTTAGGCTAGGAATGCACCTATGTGTTCAGAAAATACAGCAATCCGTGGAAGCCAGCTAGATACAAATTCAAATTCTGCTCATTTGTTATATATTTCCCACTTTATCACCTAACATTTAGTGGTTGTTGTAAATAAATTATATATTTTAAATACTGTGGTCAATAAAATATGCATAACATGCCACAAAACTAGTTATATATTGAACTAGCTACACAAATTTGGTAAAAAGTTTTAGCTTCAAAGGATTCTGTTATCTCTGCTATCATGTTTTTTGGTATGTAAATACTCAGGAAAAAAATTTTTTTGTGTCAACAATATCACATAGAAAATATTACGTAGGTGGAAAAGGGGTCATCTGTAGTTATAGAATAGTTATTGCCTTATATGTACTTTTAAGTTTGCTTTTAAAACAAACACGATTTTATTTTTTGCTGAGTATCAGTTAGACTGCATTATGCTAAGTGTAGCTTTGTTATATCAGCACTCAAACTCTTTTCTCACTCATCAGAAATTTTTATAAATCAGCATTATCTATGATTTGCCTGTTCTATCTCCATGAATTATATATATGTATATATTTTTATATACAGATTTTTTTTTTCCAAAGGTTGTATTGGATTTTATGGCCAGCTTTTGGTATCAGGGACCTTCAGGGGAGGCTTCTGTGAGAGGTCAGTAGAAGCTTCCACCATGTCCAGCCGAGCCAATGCCAGCCAGCTCCAAGAAGGACATGCTGCTGGCCTATCAGGAATGATGGCAATGCCTCTGTGGCAATACATTTAAGAAGAAGAAAAACAAAAAAGGTTATAGTGTGGTTGTAATTATGGCCAGAGAAGAGCAGGGGGAGAACATGAGAAGAGCAATTCTGCAGACACCAAGTCCAGTAGAGAAGGAGGGACAGGAGATGCTTCAGGCACTGGAGCTGGGATTCCCCTGCAGGCTGTGGTGCAGACCCTGGTGAAGCAGCTGAGCCCCTGTGGCCCATGGAGGTCCATGGGGATGCAGAGATCCACCCACAGCCCATGGAGGAGACCCACGCTGGAGCAAGAAGGTGCCTGAGAGGAGTCTGTGAACCCATGGGAGGCCCATGCTGGAGGAGACTTCGGGCAGGAGCCTGTAGGCCTGTGGAGAGAAGAGCCCTTGCTGGAAGAGGTTTTCTGCTAGGATCTGTGACCCTGTGTAGGAGCCACACTGGAGCAGCCTGTCCTTGAGGGATGCAGCCTGTGGAAGACTGACCCACACTGCAGTATTTAGAGAAGGACTGTTGCTCATGGGATGGGCTTAGACTGGAGAAGTTAATGGAAAACTGTCTTTCATGGGAGGGAACCCACAATGGTACAAGAGAAGGACTTCTCTCCCAGGCAGTAGCAGGAACAAGTTGTGATGAACTGACAATAACCCCCATTCCCCGTTTCCCTGCACCATTGCAGGGAGGAGGTAAAGCTGTAAAGAAGGGAGGGATACGGGGGAAGATATTTTTAACGTCTTATTTTACTTCTCATTATTCTGTTCTGATTTTTTTAGTAATATATTTAATTAATAACTCTTATTCAAATCTGTTTTGCTCATGACAGCATTTGGTGAGTGATATACATATGATGTCCATGTCTCATCAATGATATTGAAGTATTGATCCATGAAGATTTGCAACAGAAGTAAAAAAGTGAAAATTCGCTTTCCTTTTCTTCTTGATATCTAGGTAAATTGTGAAAGTGATGTTCATGCTCTATTTATATATTTATATCTTATAATGTAATTAGGTATATTTCTTAATAAATTTGGCATATCTCATAGCTCAAGACATTTGAAATATTTTTCCAATTCTTTATTAATGTACAATAAGAAAATCATGTAAGTAGTAGGCTGGATGTTATTGTAAAAGGTCATTGAGTTCTCATTTACTGAAGAAGGATGAAACATTACTCGACTATAAATATAGTCAGATAAATATCTATTCAGTTCTTCAAAAGTGTTTTCTATAATCACAGTTCACTGCTTTTATTATAAGGAAAATTTCTCTTTCTATTTAACATAAACCTCTTATTTTGCCAACAGAATGAGGACATCTGATTATTATCCTTTTCATAGCAGTCTTTTTTGGTCTGTTAAATAAAACAAAATCATTGTCTTTGACCTTTCCTCTTTAGATATGTTTTCGACTTTTCATGCTATTCTTGCTCTCTGTCTTCTACTTTGACTATACATTTCTTTCTAAGTGGGTCGAGATAAGACTGAAACTTAGGACAGAAAAATCATGTTGCTTCCTAAATACCTTTTTCCTTTTTCATACACAGAATTATTTCTTCCCCATCACCAATGGTTAATTTATGGACTCCTGTGAACCTCCATCTTTTAAGCAGTAAGGTCTCTTAACTGTAATCTGTATTTTTAGTGAATTTGACAAAACTGAACTGTAACATTGTGCTACTGCTATACACTGTTATTCTTGCTGATTTTAAAACATCTTTATTTTGCAGACTTTAAAATTCAGTCATCTAATCTGTTTGCAACCCCTCTAATTTGATTTATATTTTTGTTGATGTCATCAGCAAATTTTAGAATATGCTCCATAATCTACTGGGTAACTCAATAAAAGTATTGAACAAAACTGTTACCAGAACAGGAACCTCACATACTAACCAATCAAAAAGTTGGCGTGTATTCATTCAGTGCAATTTTCAATCAGTTTTGTATCTATCTCTGAAAATTTAATCTCATTATAATTCTCTACTTTAATTTTAAGAATGTAGTCTTAGATGTTTCCAAAACTTTTTAAAAGAAATACATAATTATTTCACTGTTTCAAAGTTATCTGCTAGTCTAGTTATTCTATCAAAGAATATTTGATAATTATGTCCCAATTTGTTAATGAGATCTAAACTCTCTATCATTGCATAATGAAAATCAATTATTTATTTAAAAACACTGCAGGTAAAGATTTATGTATTCACAGTAATAATTCTTGATTCATACTATGAGCCTTTGTCTTATCAGGGGCAGTTAAATATTGATAATTTCCAGCAGCAGAATGAAGGCCTAATTTTGCAAGCAAAGACCAGGCAGCTAGCTTAGTGATCCAATTTTATATGCTAAATTCCTAAATATTTTTTTCCTTCTTTGAGATTTTTTTTTCTTTATTTATGCTATTAACAATTAGTGTTTTGGGGTTTGGGGTTTTTTTGGTTTTTTTTTTTCCAAAGCCATTTCAGCTGGTAACATATTCAGAGGTGTCCAATAAGCACTGAATGCATTTGTGACTTAATTTGAGCTGCATGGTTTCATTCTTCAAGATTAAAAGGGACAGTCACATTATCTGCTTACATAATATGACATTAAATATACAATAGAAGTACTACATCCCATTCCACAAGCATAAAGACTTATGTAAACTTAGGATCCTGTTATTTATATTTAAGTACTATTTGGTACAAAATACCATTTTAAAAATGTATTAAAATCAAAATCATAGAATCCCATTCACAACTGCATTTGTATACATAAAAGATGTGATGTAGTCCCGTATAAGAAATGGTATTTGCTGTCTTTGATAAATATTATTTCCTCTTTAAAGAGATGAAAAGTATGGTGTCTCCAGTAATTAAAAAGTCTAGGTAAAATTTTAGTACAAAAGAGAGAAATGTACTTGTCTCAGGTATAAAAACTGTATAGACTGTCAGGGGTTTTATTCTGCTTTGTTAGTTTTTTTAAATAGATTTCCTTGACTATAGTTAGTCTGCTTAAATATAAACTTTCTAAGACTAAAATATTTTCAGATATTGAAATATCACGTAGAAGTAAAGCAGACAATGTTCAGGCAAATGTTTCAAGTGGATGGGCAGGGAGGGAGGATTTTGCAAGCATACGTATATTTCTGCAATCATAAAGCCATTAGTGTCTGCCATTCTTTTTGCTGCAATTCTACTAGAGAATGTGCAGCAAGCGTGGCATGACAAGAGTACCTGAGGGCATAATCACTGTTATATCCAGGGTTTCTGTTCAGTGAGAAGGACTGCATCTGAGCTGCAAAATTGGTAAGTGAGAGAAGGCTTTGTGGAATGTAAACAATCAAACATAAAGCTAGTCAAAGACCATTACTGGGAAGACGGGTATGCTTGATCAAAGCTTAGCACATCTTACTCTTTATCACTGAGCAATTCATCAAGCATGAGCAATTTTTTTTTTCTTTACAATAGAACCATAAATGCACAGTCATAAAAAGAAGGAGATGATGCACTGTAGTTGAGATATCAGCTAAGGCTCTTTGCTGTTCTATTAATTTTTTTTTACAGAATTTAGTAATAAAAATTCACCCCTGGATTAAATCCTTGAAGCAGTGGCATCTTATTACAGTATAATTAAAAGCAATCAGTTAATTTCTGCTTGATTGATGTAATATATTTGCTCTACAATATCTCAGTGGCAAATTAAATGTCTATTAAATGTCTAATATGAAAAAAGCAAATACTAAAGCATAAAAACAGTATTTGCAAGGGTTGAAGATGTATATTACTTAGGACATCTTGCTACAAATTGATATATGCGAGTTTGATCTAGATTTGGGTCAAAACTGCACCTACTATTTTTATCTATAGGTGAAAAAAAGACTGAAAAAACCCCCATATGTAATTATTATGACAATAGTATTGCACTCCCTTGTGTTGCTGGCTTCAGGCTCTGCTGTGCACTGACCTTGACAGCCCAGGGATTGCTTCCTGAATTCCTTCTGCTCCAAGACACAAACTTCTTTTTAAATGGTCCAAGGAGCACTGAAATTCCCATCTGCTAATATGACTCTTTTTCCAAGTAGTCTCTTACTTATTTAACCTTACTTCTATTTGAAAAACAAGTTACTTGAATTTATCTGCCAAGACCCTCTTCTGCCTAATGACATGAGTAGCTCTTGCCTCCCTAAGAGGAAAACAACTTACAGATTTGTTCTTTATGAGCAGAGGTCTGGACAATCACTAACCATATAAAGTTTAACAAGAGAAAGTGCCAGATTCTGTATCTGGAATGGGGCAAGCCTGGATATACAGACAGACTGGGGAATGAGAGACTGAAGAGCAGTACCACAGAAAGGGACCTGGGGGCCATGGTCAATGGCAAGCTGAACATGAGCCAGCAGTGCCCTGGCAGCCAGGAGGGCCAACCCTGTCCTGGGGGATATCAGGCACAGCATTTGCAGCTGTAGATGAAGGTGATTGTCCTGCTGTGCTCTGCACTGGTGCATCCTTCACCTGGAATCCTGTGTGCAGTTTTGGGCATCAAATTATAAGAACAATATAAAGCTATCAGTGTGTCCAAAGGAGGTGAAGCTGAAAGCACTTGGCTCATGCAGCCTAGACAAAATGAAAGATCAAGGGCAGACCTCATCTACAGCTTCCTCATGAGGTGAAACAGAGGGGCAGACACTGAACTCTTCTCTCTGGTGACCAGTGACAGGACCAGTGAGGAGAATGGCCTGAAGTTGTGTCAGGGGGGTCTAGGCTTGATATTAGGAAAAGGTTCTTCACCCAGAGGGCAGTTTGGCACTGAAACATGCTTCCTAGGGAAGTTGTCACAGCATCAATCCTTGCAGAGTTCAAGAAGATGTTGGAAAGTATGCTCAGACAGACATATTTTGTGTGCTTATTGGAGTGGTTCTGTGCAGTGCCAGGAGTTGAATTCAATGATCCTTGTGGGTCCCTCCCACCTCAGAAAATTCTATGCTTATTCCTCTAAGTAATAGGTACATTCAAAGACTGTCCCAGCCATTCATTACACTGCATTCCTTGAAGTTAAATGTTGAAAACTGTTCTACAGAGAACTATATTTTCTCTTATTCATGTAGGGAATTTAACCATTCATCATTTTTAGAGCATGAAGGTGATGACACTGCATCAGATCAGATGTTTTTCTTCTGAAGTGGCCATAAACAGATACCAAAGAATGGCCAAAACAAAGCAAGCATATGCTATTTCTTCCTAACACTTTCCCAGTGTCTTGTTAATGCAGCCCAGCAGACACTTAACTTTCATTTTTGCAGAAGCACACTGCTGACTTCTGTTCAACTTGTTGTCTCAAAAAAATGATTTGTCTTTTTTCTGTCTAGGCAGTCAGCTGCCAGCCTGTACTGTTGAATGGTGTTATTTTGTCCAATGTACAGAGCTATTGAAATCGAAGTTATTTTTGTCCACCCATTTCTCTAGTCATTTGAAAACCTTTTCAATGGCAGACAGTCCTTCAACGTAAAAGCTGTCCTCCATCCAGGGACATGATGAAAGTGTATTTTCCCTCATCATGCAGACCACTAATGAGGATGTTGAACAATATTGACCTCAGTATCAGCTCTGAGGAGTAACTCAGGCTGACGTATAATATCTGGCTAAAGCTGGGTTTTGAAGTGCTGACAATTGTTCTTTCAGCATGGCAATTTAGTCAATTTTTCACCTAGCTTGTCATTTTATTTATCCAGACCATTTTTTCCCAAGACAGTTACAAGAAGTTGTGCTGTGGGACACCACGTAAAAGATCTTGGAAACATTAGGGCAATCACCTCTCTTCCCTTGCCCACCAACCTGATCTTCCTGTTAGAGCAGGAAATCAGTTTGGTGTGGCATCAGTCCACCCTCAATAAATGGCTGCTCTCAGTTGTCCTCTTTTCCTACATGTGCCTTGATGTTGGTTTCCAGTCTTCAGCTGAGTAAAGTCTGCACCTTCCTGAATCTCCCTTGTCCATTCTGAAGGTGTGCCATTTGCTTTCCATTCTGAGTCACCTGAAACCTTGCCTGACTGTCTCAGTCTTTCAAAGGTGATGAAAGATTTATGGTTTTGGTAGATTTGCATCATTATCCATCAGTTCTCCAATTGTCTTTGAATGCTCTCATTCCTGTATTACTAATGTAAACACTAATTTTAAGGAACTAATCCAATATTAGAATTTACTAAGGAAATTCTCAAAGACGGAGCATATCTAGATTTTGACACAAAATTATTCTTTTGTTTCTTTTGCCTCCTAGTTTCATAAAAGCCTACTAATGTTATGAATCACATTTAATATCACTTTCTTAAACAAGTATTTCAGAAGAAATACAAACAGGAGGAAAAGAAAATTGTTCTTTTTTATCTTTCTGACTTCAAAGATGAAGTCAACTTTCTTATAAGTCAAAGTAAATCTTGAACAGTAATGTTGATAAATAATACTCCATTTACACTGTCTTTGCTTTTGTATAAAGAAAAAAGAAAAAAGGGTAAGCAAAATATTATGTTTTGTCTTTTGCTTTTTACATATTTTAGCTATTAAGAAGAAATCAAATATTCTTTAAATAAATATGTTTGAAAGATTAATTGCACACAAAAACATCTAAACCATTCAGTTGTACTTCTGGTTTTACAATACAGAAGAGAATAAGACAAGCTCTTGGGAATTCTTCTTGAAAGGAATATTTTAATTCCTACATGGAAAAGAAGACAGTAAAATATTTAAGGGATTGAATAGTGCAAGTGGCAATATTGTGACTCTTTTATAAGCAATTAGTCACTCTCAGCGCATATATAGCATATTGTTATATATTAATGATTTTTTAATATATAGGTAAATCCTCGCTATACACTCTATTCACATTTTCCCTATCTTTGAAATATCCTGCTATCAGATAATACTGGAAATTTAAAAATCCATGAACTAATGAATTCCTCTGCCTTATGTGAGGATGTACCCAAGAAGTTAACATATTTTTAAAATAAAAAAGTAGCTAAATTATGACAAATATAAAAATATTGTCTTTACATAAATAGGTACATTGAGGGAACAAAAAAGTATGATTTCACAGCTGTCTTAAACTAATCTGTGCATTTCTGCTGAAGCAGAAGGTCCCAGCACACTCTTTCTACCTCTTCCTTTTGCCCTTGCATCAACTTTGCCATTGCCTCTGTAATGCTGGCTGTAGCAGCTACTCAGTGATGCTGAGTCTTCTGGTCTGCTGGTATTTATTAATTAGAGAGTTAAAAAATCGTTGTAGTGTGAGTATTTAGGAGAGTGATAATTTAAGGCAGTTTTAAACTAAAATTTAAACTAATTAGATAAACAAACACTTTACTAATTTCACTTATTAACGAAAGTTTTGGTTTTAGTTGTTCATTTTTGTACATCATTACTCCTTATCACCCTTATTACCTGAGTAATATTTACCTGCCTTACAGAAGTTTTAAATATACAGTGCTGGGGAGCTCAAATCATCCAGTTATCATTGATGGTCCTTGGTGGCTCCATGTAGCCAATATCAGAATGATTGGATATGAGAACTCTGGGCAAAAGGGAAAGAATGTATTGAAATTAGTTTGATTTATATCTTGGCTGATTTTCTTCACTTATGCCTAACAGGTTTTTCGTGTCCCTCTCTAATAAGTGAGATGTCTCAAAAATAAGATCCAGCTTATTTTTGTTGTTTCTAGTTATGTGTCTTGTATATGCAGGACACCATATACCCTGCCTGTTTGATGTTCTACTTCCCTTTTCTTTTTTTCTTCTACCCCTTGTATGGCCCGTGGTGCAGAAAACCCATTCTTTCTTTACCTTTTGAACCGCCACATTGCTCAAAGATTTATTTAAAATCCTTTCTGTCTGGTTATACCATCACAGTGATACAAAATATTTCTATACTATGGCAAATTACACTAGTCAGCATTTAGGTTCAGCTTGCAATGTTGTTTTCTGATTGTTTCATTCCCTGTTTATAATTGCCAAAAGATTCTCTTTAGCTACAGGAAAAAGAAAAAAAATATGTCGTCAATACATAAAAGTTGTAGTGAATTTTCTTTTCCACTATATTTCTAAGTGAAAAATCTGTGTAATGATTGATTTTTTAAATTTTTGCTAAAGATTTTATCTATTTATTTGATGTTCACTTTACAACTCAATAAAATAAATGCAACAAAATAAAATTTTAAAACTTCTTCACTTGGACTTGTTTTTAAATGAATAGAAAAAGTTTAAGCTTATGAAGTATGATCTTTATTTACTAGTAAAAAAATTAGGGGCCAAGGAATATAAAAAGATTAGACTTATGTCACTCAGTAGCTTAGCTGATTTTGTTGGGATTAGTCTCTTAACTTGCATACTCAGAAAGAATTTAATACTCAAAATATTTGTATTTATCTTCTTTCTTAGGGTAATTTCCTGATTAGATAATTTGCAATTGCATAAGCTTACAGCATTATCCTATATGGCATATTTAGGTCTAATTATGAGATGCAATCCTGAAAAGCAAGTTCACAGATTTTTTTATATGTAACAACAGGGATTTTTTTTTTTTTTTTCTTTGCATTTTGAAGTACAGTCACATCACAGACCTAGTGCTGTTTGGTCATCTGGGCATAGTTGAAATCTGCTGATTTCAGTTACCTGCCCTGAATAATACTATGAATCTCTAGAGAATGTACTATTGTTTGCTTGTGAAAAACAAACAAACTCACCATTTTCTCATCTAGATTTTTGGACTGGTTGCACCCAAGGGTTTTTTATTACATATTTAATTGAAAGAGATTATTTTTAAATTAGTTGCAAATAATTTTGACTGTTCACACTTATCTTTGACATTTGTTAGCATTCTAATGGGTTGGCAATTGTTTTTGCTGTCCCTAGAATAATAATTTCCGTGCATTTCCACTGGAATGATATTTTTAAAGAGATTTCTTTATGAATAAACAGGATGGAAATTTAGAGTAATAAATACTTGTTTCTAGGCTGATCTTCATATTGGTTATGAGCTCATTCAGTATTAATTTTTCTAATTTTGCCACCACACAGACAACAGAACAATAAACCACCCACTACGCCATCTACATATTTTATCCATAAGCAGAAAAAAACATTAAAAGCACCACCACAACAAAAAAAGCACTAAACAGTGCTTTCCCCTCCCCCATGCAAGCATCATTGTCTGTGGTCAGGTACCTGGATACATTAATATTCTGCCACTGGTTTCTCTCTCTGAGTGAAGTGCCTGTCAAGTGAGCAGAGGGACAGTTAGTTATGGGCTCTTAACCAGCTGGAAGTTGATTTCATTTGAATGTCCGTAGAGAATGATAAAAACAGTCCTTGCTCTTCTCTGACATGTCTATTCAGTTTAGACTGATTTGGATTTTTCCAGGCTTTCCATAATTTTGTTTTTTCTAAGGTAGAAATGCCATCTTTTTGTAACAAGGTCAGTAATAGTCTTTTTGTAACTATTTCAGTAATAGTCACCTGCATAAGCAAGTATAAAACATAATTAGCCCTCAAACAGGTAAAAAAAGGTATTTAATTGAATGACTCCATTAACACTTTACTTCCTGAGACTCTCATAGGAAACACCATGAAGATATGTAAACCATGGCTTATGCAAAGAGATATTTTAGACAGTAAGAGATGCTGGACCATTTTGTTTTAATTGCCAGGAAAGGAGATTAAATTATATTTAATGTCCTCAGAAAGGACATATAATCTTTCTATATATTATACAGAGATGAGACTCTAATGTGAGTTAAGATACGAAACATGTGTCAATTAAAATAAAACCATTTTTATACATTGTTAATTTTGAAAAGATTCTGGGTGAATGAAACAATAATTATGAAAAAAAAAATTCCTAGACAAAAAGATAGAAGAAAAGCAGAATTTCATGTTGGTTATATACCAGCAGAGTTATTTAGGAGCAACTTTTTCCGACACAGACAAAATACTCAAGTGTCAATTTTGCATCAGTTAAATAGTGATGTACATAGATTTATAACTTTGATAGTTATATATAAGAGTTAGTATTAAAATTTGTAGAACATATTGTTCATATATTTGTACTTTGATTGTCATAGAGAAATATTTCTTTGTCTTTTTAGCTTTACTGATTTTCTTTTGCACAAGAATATATCTTATGTTCTTGACATCAATAAAATTTTTCAGTATCCAGCTACCTTTCTTTTTGTATTGGTTCTGTTCCCTGGAAAATCTTCAGTATCTCATGTTGCTTTATCGACCATGCATATAATGACAATAAATGCTCTATCCCAATAGTATTATAATTGTGTTTTAATTAAATCAGCTGGATTAGTAAGAAAACATACAATCTTACAGCATTTCTGTTTTGAAGACCAATGTGTCTAGAAAAATATTTGACACAAGTTAAAAATATATTTTCTACCAAATTTATTGCATTTTTGTAAAACAGTTGTGTCCAGTTAAACCTACACTTCAGATCTGGTATAAAGACGCATTCAAATACAAGACGTAGAATCAGTCGCTGAGCTAAAGATGTTTATGTCAGATTAGGAGTAAATTAAATACAGTGTCAAGGTTCACGGTGTCCAGCAAATCTGAAAGTTACCTCTAAGTAGACGTAAATTTAAAATTATGTTTGTTATGTAGGAATTCTCATAAGCAGATTGAAATTTCATTGTTTGGTAGAAAGCACTTTGGAATAGAAAAAGAAAATGTGACAACACTAGATTCCAATTTCGCCTGAAGTACATGGAATGAGAAGGAAAACAGAAGTATATATTGACATAAAAAAAAACAAACACAAACCCCACAGATAAACAGGGTTTTTTGGAGTTTTTTTAAACTGCTAAGTACAATTGCCTTTTGAATAAACTATTTAACAGTTTCATAAAATGCTAACATGCTGGGTAATAGATACATTGTCCACAGCATAATCTACTGCTTGAAGTCCTCTGTTGTAATTTCTTCATGAAAGCATGGTGATTATGGTAAATACTACTTGATTAACAGCCTAGTTATCAAAGACAAAGGTTGCTTGAGTTTTGGAGGATAAGGGTTTTTTGCTCCCTAGACTATCAGATGTATCAGTCTCTGTGAGTAAGGGGTGTCCTGTCCTTTGGAATTGTTACTTGCATGTTAGGCCTATAACTTAAATACTTTTCCTTCTCCAGTGTAATGGCATCACTAAAAGAGTTATAATGCTCTATAGAATCTAAGAGTATTGCCACTGAGATTATGGAAGAATTCTGTTGTTTTGGTAAGTTTCTCTGTTACTCCACTGGACTACCATTTATATTTGAAGCCTCCCACAGGGTCAGCATACAAGTCATAATGGGCAATCATTTAGACCTGCTGTACTGCACCGTAAAGCTCTAAGACCGAGTACACAGCCACAGTGCCTCTGGTGGGCAAGAATTAAAGGATGAAGCCCTTCAGAGCCTACTAAAGCTACTCTTTGTTCAGTATGAGGAACTGCTGCTTGAATAATATAAATTTGTTTTGCTCTGCTGCTCAGAGCAGAGCAGGTTACCTCTGCAACACTCACCACCTTTGTAAGCTGTGTCTACACATGCAAATAAACCATGCAGAGCATATTACAGGTCAGGAAAGAGCTAGTTTCCACCTTTTATTTATGAAGCTGGAATACATGTGGAAACTAGAGAAGCAATCACTAGAATTTAATAATAGAAGCCAGATTAGCATTATTATTAGCATTATTTCAGCATTTAAGAAATAATGCACAGAGAGGAAAGGTCAGAAATATATTTTCCTCTAGCATCTCATGTAGTCAGGGTGCTTAGTTAAGGCCTTATATAAAGATGAACAAATAAAACTACATATGCATCAGCTATTTATGCATATCAAGGTCAAAAAATATTCAGCTTATAGGAAAGAGCTGGAGGTTAAACTGCCATGGACAGAGTTACAGCAAAAAACTTCTCTCTCCCACTATCCCAAATTTCTCTCTAATAAAGCAGTGGGAGGTGCTGTCAGAAATTCAGTTGTGGGTCCCTGATTTCTTAGGGCAGTGCAGGTGAAAGCAACTGGAAACTATCTTATCTCCTATGAGCTCCTATAATTCCTAAAGGGTCAGACACCAGACAGGATTACCTAAAGTACATCACACTTCAGCTATGCCTTTTTCTTCTCATTTTTGTACACTACGTAACTACAGGTAGGACTGCATCCAACTCTCCTAAACTCAAGACATAATAATTTTTTTCAAATAGTTTAACCCGCAGGAGTACACAAAAGTGTCTCTGATATACTAAGTACATGTGCTGAATAAATCCAAAATCTAGAAGACAGTTTTATTCAAAATTGGCTGTAAATCTTCTCAAGCTTTTAAAGTGCTGAACTTCAGCGTGTAATATGGGACTTCATTAGCGTTTTTAAAATACTGAAATATTCTAAAATACCTTTATAAAATTCAACAGCAAGATCAACAAAGGTGAAATATAATGAGTCTTAACCAGTACTTTTATAAATACTACTGTTAAATTAATGCAGGGAAATCTGAAAATACATGCATGCCTGGGGTATGATGAGAATAAAGCAAGATTTTAAACAAAATTGCACTCAATTATTTGAGATTAATAATTATACCTAATTGGTTACTATTAAGGTGGGAAAAAGGGGAACTTGGAAATGGTATTATGAATTGTGTTCTTAGTCTTGCACTCCAGTATTACTCTTTCAAATCTACAGAGGTCACAGATAAAACGGTATTGCCCAGTTAATATTTACAGCAATCCTCACAGTAAAACAATTAAGGTTTGCTCAGATTTGTGATGCACTGTGATTTTGACTGCCAGGTTTTCATGGTAAGGTGTGCAGTATTCTAACCCATCCAGCAGCAGGGTTAATAACGTCCCTTTTCAATTACTGTATACTATTTCTTTAAAATTCAAAATAAAGAGATAAACACAAAAGGTGATACAACTAATATTTTATTAATTATGTGGGACATCTTTAGGAAGGTTTATTACTCTTTTATTAATAACTTTTTTGTCTTAGTAGCATTTTTGGAACAAGATGGAATTTTTATTGTGTGAAACTGCAGGTGTGAGTTGAATATCCTCAGGCATGGTATGATAAAATGTAGTTTTTTGAAGGTTAGGAGTCCTCAGGGATAGTTCTTGAAGACAGTATAAAATGGAGGAAACTGAATCTGGTGCAATTTCATCTATGACACTTTTTTTTTAGAAGTAGTTTCAGGAATAAGTACCAGAAAAATACCCAGGAACTTCCCTCCCAAGAGCTAAATGAAATTGTTCAAAACAGAATGAGTGGTTAAGCTAATGAATTGATAGCAAATAACTCTGTTTTTAAAGTACACTCACTTCCTGACCATTCCTAATTTCCAATTAATCTAGATTGATCAAAAAAGGGAAAGTAAAAAATATTGTCTGAAGTGCACAAGGCAGAGAAAAAAAGGCAATTGAGTCACTCTGGATGAGCACCAAATATTCATCAGCATGAGGAAACCAGACTGTGTGGGTGTGGAAAAAAAGGGAAGCAAAGTGAAACTGGACTGGACTTGAAAGACATGATTGTAGCTAAAAGCACAACAGTGAAAAAGGAGAGGAGGATTGATTTAAATGGGGAAAGAAGTTCACATGAAAGAATTAGTTGAACCAGCAGAAAGAATGATGGACATTTCAGTAGTTTATGGACTAAGGGGTCTGATGTATGTTGCTGTCTGGAGCAGGACTGATGAATCTACCTAAGGCAAGAGACACTGACATTGCCTGAGAAAACACTTCTTGAAAACAAATTACTATTAATATCAGAATATCCATTTGGTGGCATAAGAAGTACATCTCCTGTGCTCCAGCCTTTAAATTGTCACCTTCATTCAAACCTGAGGTGAGAGCCTTAGCTTCTGGTCCCTGAATGACTAACCACCGATTTTGTTTCTGTCTCTCTGCCTCCATTTTCCTTTCTTTCCCTGTTTCAGACCATCCTTCAGAAAAGTAATATCTAGTGTAAAATACTGACCATCATTTGGCTGCAATTTAAATGAAACAGCAAGTTGCACTTGCACTATTTCAGTTTTCTAATTAAAGTTTTAAATTGTGAAGATTTCGCTGCCTTTTATTTTCATAAAAAAAAAACAAAAAAACAACATGATAATGAACATAGTCTTCAGAATTAGTAAATTAAGGGAATTTTACTTATAAGGTAATAAATATATTAATACTTGAGATTCTGATCCGACATAAAAAGGCAGATGTAATCTGCATATAGGTAAATTCCTTGGCCCACTACATGGGCACTTACACCTGAGTGTATCGTATGTCTTATATATTAGAAAATTATCAGTAATCCAATTTAAAATAATGTTGCAAATGGGGGTGGTTTTTTAATCTGGTTTGTACATGAGCGTAAAATCAAAACAGATATAAGGAAGACGCTTCACATTTCTGAGTGGTAGCCAGATATTTTTGAAGACAAAAGATAATCTTTAAAATTACAGAGACACAATGCCTTTTTATTTTACAAAAACTCAAAAATAAGAGTCTTTTGATTGTCTGTTCAAAAAGTGAAATACATTATCAGATAGAGAAAAGATGAAATATTAATGTTTTGTTGCCTTTTTGTCAAAACATCCAATTATAAAAGTCTTGCTTTTGAATACTGTAGAGAAAATGTGATGTATTCTTACCTCTTTTCCTCAAGTGTAGGCTTAAAACTGTGTATAATAAATTGAATGAAAAGAGTGAAGATAAAAAGAAATTGTACTCTTTCATATGTTTTAATCAAATAGCAGCATGCAATTTATGGTAAGATACTAATTATAAAATTTCTGGAAAATTGTGGAATTTTTGAAGGAGATTTCATAGACACATGTAAAAAAATGTGCCATATACAATGAAATATAACTAGACCTGTAAAAAGCTAGACATAGTAAAAAACTAAGCATAATCTGGTAAGCATAATGAACAGAAACCAATATAAAGGTCTTGATAGATTGACTTTTTCTGGTAACAATTCCAGATTGCTCTTTAATCATTCAGCATTATTGGCTATAGGTAACCCTGTATTCAAGTGAGAGAGAAGAAGCAAAGGTCCAGGACAATGGAAATAAATGATGAGAATGTTCTCTACTGCCTAACACTGAAACTAAATTCTTCGACTATAGAGGCAACAGGGTTTCTAAGCTATGCGTCTGCACAGAAGTTATCTCCTAGACCTTATGGCACAGGATATGGGATACACATATCTTTCTGAATAGGCAGTTCTAAGTCCCTGCAGATACACTGCAACATCTCACGTGTCATTAGGCATCTCTGGTTGGGAATTTGAATGAAGTCTTACCTCTTTATGGTGCATCCTAGTACATTAATCATGAGCATGATGAGTAGGCATCAACGCAGGGAAATCCACTTAGAGAAAGACTGATACATTTTTGTCCTAGCCTAAATTCCACAGCTGGTATCATAATTTCTAGGAAGTGTAATGTTTATAGACTTTGCTTCAGGTCTTGATTTGGCCCTTAAATAAAGAAGAAATTTAGGTGCAGATTTTAGGTGATTACCTCAGCATGCATAAAGAGAAAAAAAAAAAAAAAGAAAAGAAAAAAGGAGTTTTCCAAAATTCTTATTATGGGCCTAAGAGTATTAATGTAGGAGAAAGTGAGCGATGAATGCCCAAATTTGTCCAGTTTCTGTCTGCCACAGTAGTTCTCTGTCTGTCACTGTAATTCAGTGGCTAATAGCACAAACCAGCTTAGGTTTCTTTTCCTAAGATGGTCAGTGTTATATGTTATAAAAAATTATGTACTATATAAGCAGATGAGCCACATGTTTTCATTCTGTTAACTTTTCAAGTCTCCTTTTCTACCAAATAAAATAAGTATCTTATTCTCCCAAATACACTTACAAAAGACATCATGACACAGAAGGCTGTCTGTAGATTTTTTAGAGGAAACTAAGTATGAAGCTGGTGGCGTGATTTCTAAATGCATGCAATAACTTTTGAGTTAGTTCTGTAAGAAAAGAAAAAGAAAACTTTCTTCACAATACACACACCCACACACTGAGAGAGATTTGTATTAAAACTCAGGCTGAAATGTTAGGGATATTTTAGGACCTGTCCTGTGAAGAGGTAATAGCTTTTCCTCATTGATTGTAACACAATGAGACATGTTCCACTCAGACATCGGAAAGAGTCAGAATTTTATTTAAATTACATGTCATCATTATTCATCTGCACTGAAGAACATATACTAAAAGGCAGCAGCAGAAAAGAAAGGTTTTCTGCAATTTTCATGGTAATGTGCTGTCATATTTTTGCTCACTCTCCCTCAGAATATGTTCAAAATCATCTATCTTCAAATTTTTGAAGTGTGTTTTCCTTCTGTGTGTGTCATATCCTGAAATACATTTTCAAATATTACATGTAACAGTGTAATTTGGTGCCTGAATTTGTGAGCCCCAGTTTGTAACCTAAGGAACACTACCAGAAGGCAGACATACAATGGATTTGTCTGGTATATTACAGGGAGACTCAGTGTGCTGAGGTGATTGATAGCAGGACTTAATAATTTGAAAATGCACTCCTCCTTTGAAACCAGGGCAGAAACAGTATTTATTTCTTTCGGTTTCTCATGTTTATGGCAAATTTCTGTGCTGGGTTTACAAATAAAATTTTATTTTCAAACTGGTAGTTCTGGAAAATTAGACAGTTTTTTTTGTTTGGTGGGTTGGGTTTTTGTTTGAGTATTGTTATTGTTGTTTTTTAAAATTCCACCTCCTGTTTTTTAGACAGTCCACCTCCCCCCCAAATTGCATCTGAGGTACACCTCCTCAGGGGTTGATCCTGCAAACTCTATTCCTCTAACTGCAATACTAGTGATAGTCACAGTCCCTTACATTGCCTTGCTAAGATGTAGCTAATAGGAATTTATTTAGATGTTCTGTGATGAGGGATAAACTGAAACAAGAGATCCTATAGCTCATTTGGTCTTAGGTGTGATGGTTTTACCGGGTTGATGCATGACATTTCATCATTGCATTGACTTTATCAATTGAAATTAATTGGAGAGTGGAATTTAGCCTTCCTTCCTTAGCCATCCATGAAATTATTTTACAGCAGATAAAGATTATTTTTGTTATAAATTATTTTCCTCTATAGCTCATTTTAAGATTTTTTTCCTTCTTTCTGTGTAATAAAACTTAAGGACATTGGAAGTTCTCAGCAGTATCCTAGCTTCCCAATTCAAATGAAAAATTATATACATTTGTCAATTTATATTTTGCTAATAAATACTATGATGCATATAAATGCATTCACATGACACATTTCAGCTCAAAGGGTCCCAAATTACTCTGTGCTTTAACCTTATCTCATACTTACTAACACAGTTAAGAAAAAGCCATTGGCTATTTTATTGAAATAACCAATGTCACATCAATAAAATTCTGCTGTAAGCATAATGTTTAATTTATAGTGATACAGTAAAGCTTTTAAACTTACTACCATTTTCTCTGCTGACACATATGATAAAGTCCTTTTCATCTAGCGTATTTCCAAAAAATACACTAGGTGGCCAAGACTAAATTCAAAAGGTTAAAATTTGTTTGATAAAGTTCCTCAAGTTGCATGAGAATATGGTCCTGAAAGACCTTGATGAATTATATGATTTATGTTTCAAAATGTATGTTTGTCCTTCAAAGTATCTGGCACATCTATTAATTTTAATATTGTTTCAACTTATTACTAAATATTGAGCAGCCATTTCATTTTATTTTTTATAAAATGAGCAACTAATGTAATATTCAGGAATGTTATGTTTAATTAATTCGCTGCATCCAAGACATCCACAATAGGTACATTTATTTCACAGTTATTTCTATCTTTTACACTCTGAAAATACATTAGAGGTTTGAGAAATGTACTATTGATACATATCCAAACTGGGGAAAACAGGTTATATACTGCTTACCAGGCCATTTTGCTGATGTAATTGCCATTTGTAAATGACAAAATTTGGCTTCATGTCACCTAACTCATAGATGAGATTTATGCGAGACAAATAAAACTACCATATTATTTTAGTGTCAAAAGTGAGAGTCAATAGTCACCGAAAGACCTAGAAAATCCATTAGCTATAAAGTTAAGGGAGTTTGTGCTTCACTAGCCATATTCTTTATGAAGTGTACTTTTTTCCTCAAAAATGCATATGCAAATAATATGTTATTTATGAATATTTCTAAATTTCTAAAGCATGGAAAATATTTTCCTTGTTTTATGATTTTCACAATTACAACAGAGGCCCTTAAATCCTTTGAAATGTGAATCATGTTACAGCATGTATTTAAAAATGAATGCAATCAGACTGATGTGACACAACATGACATGATAAATAAGGTTACAAATGTGGAGGGTTTAAAAGGGTTTTACATTATTCCTTTAAACAAAACATATCTGACGTTATTTTAACTGCTTTTCAATAAGATGGACATCTTAAAATTTTGAGTAAGTAGTATTTACAACATAATCTGTACTTGAAGTTTTGTAATATTGGCCAAAAACAATTCCAATGGTTGTAATATTTGGTAACTAATATTTTTCTAATTTAATTATCAATATTATCAAACTGGTAATAAAAAAATTTTTGCCACATTTAAAATTCAATATCCTACTTAATCCTTCAAACATGGTCTTTCTTTTTGCATGTAGCAATGAAGATTTTAATTGGAAAAAAAAGAGCTAGTTTTGCTCCCCTTCCTTAAAAACTCTTCTCACATGCAATGCCAACATATTAACAAGATCATATTTTGACAATTCTTACATCTGGGAAGAACAAACAAACAAACAAACAGACAGACAGACAGACAAACAAACAAACCACAAAAAAAATGACCCAAAACAGGTACAAATTGACAGCACCTGCAGAATTATATAAATAAAGTGGCAAAAGAGATACACCAGCACGAAATCAAGTAGCTCCCTTACCCCTGTAATCATCCAGTACTTCCTTTTCAATGAAAACAGCCAGAGTCGCAACAGACATAGGAATGTGGGTAGCCCTGTCCTTGTCAGGGTGACTCGTGAAGAAAGAAATCATTAACTATTGTAACCTACTCTTTAACGAGACAGTTTACCATGTATTTTAGCTCTACCATGTATTTTAGCAGCTTTACTCATTACTATTCTAGCCGGTTTTCGTGCCACTGTCATATATGTAAAGTACCTTTCCCCTTTTCCCTGTTTCCCTATCCAGGAAATTGTAGATTAGTTTGTTTTCCCATTGAGTTAAACTTAATGTCCTGCAGCAGCTGCCTGAGAGCAAACTCAGAACCACCTACAGGAGAGGAGACTGTTACAGAGGAAGCCATCAAAAGCAGCCTCACTTGCTTTATTTGAACACTCAGACAGAGTCTCTTGATAATAATGCCTTGGTTGGTAAATTGCCTTTCCTTGTGAAATGTGTAGCCAACTCTTCTGCTTCTACTGCTGTTTACCCCTTGTGATTTTGGAGCATAATTGGACTTTCTGTACTCACATTGCAGGGGGTTTTGAGCAATCCTATTAACAAAAATTAGACCACTCATGTGAGAAGGTGATAATGTGAAATAAAGGTGTCTTATTTTTGCCTTTTTTTGGAATATTCTTATGTCTCAACATGACAACACATTTTTACATGAAGTTTCTAATGTTTAATGGTAATGTGCATTTATAGTTAGTGTCAGCTTAATTAGTCGCAGATATGAGAAAAATGAAGGGAGAACAGTTTTCTTCTGGCTTGTTCTGAAACTTTGCCCTCCCACTGAGACTGCATGTGGCAATGTTTCCTGCTGACCATCTGAAGTAACCAAGCAAAGTAGCTGGAAGAAATTTGTATTTGAGCAGAAAAAGAGCAGCTAATTTTTATCATGATATTGATATCTGAGTTTCAGGTCTAGACTATCTTATTAAAGGTAGAAATTCAAACCTAGGCATCTGGAGAAGACACAGAAGAGAAATATTGTGTGGCATGTGATTTAGAAGGGATTACTTGAAGCACAGATGAAAAAAATGAAATGTCGAATGAGACAGTAGATACATTTGCCATCTGCCTAAGTTTTTGGTTTTGCTTTTTAAATTTGATTTAGCAAAAATGTAAGTCTACAGTGATTTCCTAACATACATCTGACTTTATGTATGAGAAAACACATTTTATGTCTTTTAATATGTAAAAGTTGGGCATACATGTTATTTTCAAAGGCAAAAGCTGTGCAAACCAACATAAACATAGTCAGTACATGTACCATTAAAAAAAAAATTGTTATTCACATATGGTTATATTGAAAAATCTATAAACCTATCTGTAGATCTCCTAGTTTACATGGAGATCAAGTGACTATCAGGTCAGAAACAGAAAGTGGAAATATCCTTAAAACATTATGTTCCCTTTTAATGTTCCTAGTAGTCAATGTTACACTGATATTTAGTAGAGACTTTAGAAAAGTAAGAGATAATGAGAAATGGAGGTGCCAAGTAGAAAAAAAAGTGGAACAAAAAAAAAGGAAAAAACAAAGACAGGATCCATTTTTTTATACAGTTTGAAAACAAATGTTTCAAATGAAAAGCAATACATTTCCATTAACATGTATTCTGAAAGAAGTGTGCAGAGTTTAATATGCTGTAACACACTTTAAAAGAGGTCCAGTTCACAACTTAATGGACTTGTGACACCAGTACCAGAAAAACACTAAAGATTTATTAAACAGAAGAAAAATTATTAATCGTCTAAAACAAAACAGCATGACTTCACAAAGAAAATTTATATGCTTGTGTATGTGTATGTGTGTATTTGTGAAAATAAGTAGAGAGAACGACGGATATTCTATTATGTCTTTGAATATTTAGTCATTTGTTAATTAAAGAGCAAGTGGGTTAAGAAGGAAAATCCATGAACAGATTATTATGTAAGAGAATTTTTCTGGTGTAAGCAACCCTCTTAACAGAAATATGAGGCTTTCCAGACACAAGACTATTTATACTTAGATAGATGCTGGTATACAGTGGTATGACAGTTATTTAAAATTCAAATTTATCTTCCCCTTTCCAAGTTTTTGCTGTGGCTGGATCCCAAACAATATCTGTTTGTATAGCCTGAGCATAAACCTTCTATTACCACATAATACATCTCTGTAAGTATGTTAATTTGTGGATGAAGTGAGGATTTACCCAAAGTTTTCAGTTTTGTAGACCAAAAGCCATCTTGAAAACCTCGTGGATAACATAAAAGCATAGAAGTCTAATGGTATGAATTAAATGTTCATTGTCTTCTGTCTATCCTTAAGCCTTAAGCTGTGGAACTGGAGCCTCCAGGTTCCTGATCCCACAGCTGTGGTTGCAGAGAATCTCCTACATAGCTGTTCCTTATAGGTGTGCTCTACATTGCATGTCATGGAACAAAGCAGCTAAGGAGGCATAGCACTAGTGTTTGAACAGGAAAAATGTAATCTTTCATTTGAGTCCCACCCCATTTGTAATCCCAGACCAAAGTTACAATAAATTTTAAGTAGTTCTGCGACGAGCAGGGAGTTGGACTCAATGATCCTTATGGGTAATTTCCAACTCAAATTATTTTCTGATTCTGTATGAAAAATCATACTTCAGGGGAAAAGAAAACTCCATTATATAGATCTGTCTGAAGTTTTACACATTCTCTAGACCTCATTGTAGTTAATTGACATTGACTTAAAGTTCATCTTGTCTTTAGGAGACAAGGACAGACAGTAATAGCAGATCATAATATGATGCTTTCAAATATACACACAAACCCAGAACAAAGAGACTTTTATAAAGCAAAAAAATCAGTAACTTATATAAGTTTTAACAAGAGAAGATAGTGAAAACTAATACCCAAATATCTATGTTGTGACAAGGTGAAACTTATTTGCCTGCATCCTTTCACATTCATTACTCTTAAACCTTTGTTTACACATTTTTTCTTTGATAATTTGTCCCTTCCTGTCAGAGAAATTTTTAACTTGCTTCCTCATTGTTTCAGGCAAGGAGCAAGACTGTAAGAGATTTAACCTAAAAAAAAAAAAAAATAAAGAGAACATCTGTGCTCCATATACCTACACAGATTAATCAGTTAGACTGACAATTCCATTGGAAAATCGATACAGAAAAAATAAGAAAAAATTCAAAGGTTGTCAAGCAAATGGCTTGTGGAGGCAGAAACTTCAGAAAAATAGCCCAATTTATGACTGCCAGACCATCTGAGTGAAGTACAGTATGATCAATTACAAGTATATCTTACACATCTTTCTTGATCAGTCAAGAATTTCTTCTCATTCTGTGCCATGCATGTTTTTAAAATTTTAAACAAATAATTATTAACAATGATCACAGGGCAAAGCAAGAATTAGGCCCATATGCGGCCATTTCAGATCCTGAAAGTCAAGCATATCTATCACTAATACAATGAATATCGATAATAAATATTCCATCTAATAATTTGACATGACCTGGATCCTAACAGGCTGGAGAACTGGGCAGAGAGCAAGTGTGAACATCAATGGGAAATTATTTTAATATTCTGAATAAAATATAAGAAAGTAAACTAATGATGTTATCATCATCCACATGAACCATTCCATATGTAATAGCAATTTTGAAAGACACACATAATATATAATTAACACAAAATATGCAAAACTATGTCTATTAATATCTTATTCATATAGCTTCAAATGTTTAGTTATGTTTAAAAAAATCTTTATCACAGACCTTTTATATTTTTAATATAAATGTATATTTTTATACAGAAACAGCTTCTGAATTTTCAGCAAAAGCAGGCATATTGTATTTATGCTTTTCATTCTCTTGGAACTAGGAATGGACAAATATGATTTGTGGAAGGTCATGAATACATCTATATAGAATTGGGAGAGATTCTAATAATCTTCACTAAAACTGAAATAATCTAGAAAAAGAAAAATTCAGCAGTCTAAAGATTCTACCAGGACTTAAATTCATATGAATAACTATAATTTAACATGAAAAATGGAAGAAAGGCTTTCAGGACAGAAAGCTGATGCTTATTTTCTTAGCTTTCCATAGTCCATGGTTTCATATTCTTATGCTAAATTTCCAATACAAAAACATTAGTTTGAGCAGGCTACTTTCAGTTTTTTCCTTTTTAGTGAGAGTGTGTTGATAATCCTATGCAAGACTCAAATGCAACACCCTATGCAAAACCTTAGCCCCAAAACACCAACTGGAATAAATTATGTTTCTTTTGATCCGTCTTAGAATATACTTGCTTCATAACAGGAATTCAGCAGTGGAAAACAAGGGGATTTTAGCACGTTCCATATCAAAGATACCTTTCTGTCATCAAACACCTCAAAATGTGTTCTTCTGCAAATGCATATGCCTTTTTGAATGTATCACCAATAGTAGGTGAGAACAAACATTGGACTATTAGGTGAGATGAATTCCATCTTATAAACTAAGTGTTAAGTGGAGGTTTTTAAAAAATATTTTAATCCTTTTATCCTACAAAATCCTAAAGAAGTTCACGAATATAGGCATATTTTAAATTCATGGAAAAGGAGAGAGTTGTAGCATGAAAAATATTAGTTTTATTCAAAACCTTTTGTAATTTGGATTAATTAGAAATCACCCACAAACAAAACTATGCAGTAATAAGCCACTTGCATTCTGTAGCTTTGTTTAAATGTTATTTCAAGGAGCATTTCTGCAACGGTTTCTGACACCAGTCTATCTAATCAGCATTATTTATAGGCCTTATATCATCAGCAAAAGATGAATACAACGTACCTTGCTCAGACCTCACATATTGAATGTAAAAATGAAATGTAGTAACAAAATCTAATGTATAAACATTCATATAATACTCATTATTTCTGTTTACCTAATTTCAATATGTGATACAAGCATTCAATTTTTTTTTTTACTGAGAAAAGAAATATTTACTATCGTGAGCAGAAATAATGAATTCCATTGGACCTCTTGGTTGAAAAATGGACACATATAGAAAGTCTGAAATCTTACTGTCACAATATATTATCCCATATTTCAATCTTTATGTTTTGTTAACTTCTAGTGCATTTCCCATTTAAAAAACTTCCTTTATGTCCAACAGTGTTTAGTGTTAATCTTTAAATTTTCAAGTGTAGAAACTGAGAAATCACTTATCTTTTAATATTCTGACTTGCACATTATTTAATGTTGTACTTCAATGCATTTGAAAGAAGGCTTTCTTTAACCATATGTATTAGTAAATGAATATGCATTTGTTTGGTCAGCTTTGCTGTCCTTACTTTCCACAGATAAACAGATTGCCATTGCATATGATCTGACATGAACTGAAGTGAAGGAAAACACATTAAGGGAGGTAAGAGATCTGATTAAAATAGATAGATGTCACATTCAATATTTAGAAGTTTATTCCAAAAACACATTCTGAATTTTCATCACAGAGCTACAGTAGTTTGTCAAGTTTACTTGCCGATACCTGAACTTTATAGTTGATTAAATCAAAACAAAAGGATCTCCTGCAATGTCTGATATGGGCAAGGACTAAACTCATAGTTGCTTCTGTGAATATCTAATTTTAAGGTGTAAATAAATATCTAATTGAGGCTTAAAATAAACTGGTACCGTACACAAAAGACTAAATATCAGAGCCAAATACAATATTCTAAGTCTAATCAAGACCATAACAACAACTCATTTATTATTAAACTATACTTTTACCAGAAATGCAAAAAGTACAGTGTTACAAGTCTACTTAATAAAGAAATATGATGGAAAAAATTATATTAAAAATCCAAATTATAATTTACTGAGTTGTATTCACTACTGAAAAATGAAATAGGTATTGGCAATCAGACATAAATCAAAAACCAACAGTTGACATAAGGCATGATAAAAAATGTGACCTTTAGTGTTCTTGCTATTATTTCTGTCATACTACAACTATAGAAAATTTAAAGAGATCTAGTAAATTGTTAATATTAATTAACTTGATTAATCACAAAAGTGTGTTTCCCAGATTTATTTGCCAGGCGAGAATTAATAGCAGCAGACTGATGTTAAGTATTCACTGAAAAGATGATACATATGTTTTAAGTAATGAATTTGGAAATCTAACTTTGAAAAGAAGATTTATTGAAAAGAAAATAAGCAAGTAAGCTGTGATATTTGATAGATCACAAAAAAAACCCCAAAACAAAACACCAAAACCAAACAACCAAATCCACCAGATTTTCAGTTCTTGATTAACAGCATTTATACCATTCAATTACAAGGAAGTTTGCTCTGCCGAGAAAATAAGAAACAAAGGAATGGTCATAGACATGGTGCATGGTTTACCTTTTCTTCAGATAATTACCTCCAGGCACGCATGTTGATGCCATACTGGATCCTGTTAATTGTACACCCGATAGTACACTGAAGTGAAAAGTGTTAGGTATCAAATTATTTCCACTGTGATTTGAAAGAATCCAATGAAGACATTTGGGAAAATTTAAAATAAGAAAAAAATAACTTAGTGTCTTAAACCTTGAAAGAGAATTGTGGGTTTTTTTCTGTTGATCACTTTCAAGTTTTTAAATTAAAAAATACATCTGAAGAGAAGCTTCTTATCTCATGATTGATCAAATTTGGTCTTTGAACAAACTCTGTGATTCATGATGCCCTCCAGTCACTCCAGAAGACAGTAAATATAAAAAATAATTGCCACTAGTTTTGATGTATGACACTTTTTCATTTTTTTAAGGTGATTTGTCCGGCACAGACTTTTCTCCATAGATAGGAGTTCTTGATATTTTTTCCTTTACAATAGAAAAAGGTTGTGTAATTTCATTACTTTACCTCTTCATAATCTTCCTCTTAGTTAAAGAAATTAATCTTTTATGAATCAACATAGCACTATCTTATGTACCATATAACTTACATTGCTTGACTGTATCTTATTCCCTACTTCTAGTGGTCCAATTCCCAACACGTCTGTTACAAATTATGTCATATATTTAAGTCTCTAAGATTAATTTCTTTCTTCACATCAATGTAAATGCTTTTGGTTTTGGGTTGTTTTGGTTTTTTCCCCCCTGGATATTATCCTGTACATAATTACTGCAAATTACTTAGCATCTGTCAGCACAGAACTTCCTTTTATAATAAGTTGTCTTCTGGTTTATCTTAGTATGTCTACTCACACTTTTGCTCTCTCCTCCCTGGTTTAAAGAAGCTGAATATATAAATGCCACATTCATTATTTGTTTCCTCTTCGGAGACTATAGACAATTATGTTAAACATTGATCCTTATGATAGAAAAGGGTTTTTTCTTTTCCCAGTGATGAAAGCTAGCCATTCTATTCCCTGTTCCTTCTCCATTTTCTTATAAAATAACATACTTATCTCTTATATAACTGTTTAATTACTGGAATAATTTAGATGAAAAAACACTCTAATTGAAAATGCAAGTTTCTCACATTTCTTCTCTTCTACAAATTAAGTTTAGACATTCTGAAACAATAAGTAACTCTTTCATGAAGCTATTATGGAGGGTTAGCTCCAATAATATTTTTTTAAATACTATTAAATGAAATTAGATAAGCAATAAGTTATCACTGTTTTGCATTTCAGCCCATCATGATAGTATTTTAGATATTTCAAAAAAACACAAAAACAAACAAACAAACAAAAACAATTAATTAAAAAAAACTTTAAAACTTTCCATTCTTTGGATGCAGCATTTTGTTTCTGTTATTTTATGTATTATTGGGGAGCAAACAGAGACTGAGCTGTGTGAAAAATAAGCAGTGCATCTGTTATTGCTATTATACTCAGTTCCAAAAAAATGCCAAATTTGTCTAAGCAACAGAAAGTTTTGCCCTGTACTAGGAACTCTAGGTTAATTATTCTTAATTATCTTACCTCTTATTTTAATATTAATAATTATTTTATTTTTAAAAATAATTGAAAATGGAAATGCCGTATAGTCATCTCAATATTTGAGGAATAATATTGTATCAGTACTTAGTTTTGATACTTAGTACTGTACTGGATAGTACTGTACTGATTAGATTCTTAATCTACTTTTGCAGATTTTTTACATTGCAAGTTTGCAGATGTTTGCTCCCTGACAGACACAACATATTTTTCAGAACTCATGTTACAGGTCCTTCATCTGCTCAGCACAGCACCACCGAAGGAGCAATAAAAAAATTTCCAGTTTTTAAGTTCTACTAATCATAATTGTGTGCTATATATATCCACTCTGAGGGGAAAATAAACCCAAAATAAATCAGAAAAATACTTGCACATTTGTATTTCTGAATTAAGAGATATTTAAATGGTATGTGCAAATGCTAGTATAAATTTTCCAGAGTGACAGTTAAGGATGCATCAAGAGACAAGAAAAGTTTATGAAAACCAGATAAAAATTCTGAGGACTTTTTAAGCTGAGAAGACGCTTAAATTTGAATCAGTG
Source organism: Petroica traversi (assembly GCA_025920805.1). NCBI lineage: Eukaryota > Metazoa > Chordata > Aves > Passeriformes > Petroicidae > Petroica > Petroica traversi. The sequence continues at coordinate 3,118,133 of JAHLSL010000023.1, forward strand.
GAAAAACAGATTTTGTGCAGAGGGAAGTACCTCAACATTCATGTTACCAATATGATCTGTTAACTTTCCCAACACAGTGAGTATTAAAAAGACAGAAGAGTGAAAGAAACAAGTACACAGACAGATGGGAGTCATTTGACTTAATGTGCTATTGGAAATATTTCAGAAGCTATGAAAAGGAATTCGGTATGGAGAGGAGAGGAGAGGAGAGGAGAGGAGAGGAGAGGAGAGGAGAGGAGAGGAGAGGAGAGGAGAGGAGAGGAGAGGAGAGGAGAGGACTAAACACTGAACTTTTTGAAAATATGTTTTCTAGGAAGGAGACGACATTGCAGAAGCGGATCAGCTCTGTCTTGATTTACTTAAGTGTGTGCAGATAATGTCTTATGTTGATGTAAATAACTTCATATGGTGATATAAATATTGTTAATCAGTTGGAGCATTAACTTTCAGAAAGATATTGGCCTAAAGAAGGAAGAACAAATAGGATTTGGCTTGTGGGGGCCAGTAGGCCTGTGGACATTAGGAAGGTGTACCGGTGACACAGCCCTAGGACTGTGTCATCCTCCACAGTCAGGGTGACTTTGGCTCTCCCCACAAGACACCCAGGGCCTGTTTTACATCTATGTTAATCTCTGTACCCCAGTTGGCCCATTGGCCTCCCTGCCCCTTCTTACCATAGCTAGCTATGTTCTGGAAGGTTCCTTTGAATTCAATGTCCTGTTGGTCCATTACCTTTAATCCCACTTCCTGTGTTGCCCTGTTGGCTCCCTAGCCCATCTATCCCAGTTCTGCAGCCCCCTTGCCCTTTCCTCATTGGTTGGCCATGCATTTAAGGTTTGTCCCCCTTTGTTTTTGGTCTTCTGCCCCTGGACCCTTCAGGTAATAAATACACTGTGTCCCTGGAACCCGAACAGAAGACCCCTCCACTCCTGACTGTGGGCTTTGTGTGCTTTCCTTATTGTGTGCATGCTCCAATTTGGTGCGAGTGGTGGTTTTATCTCTGGATATTGCCACTGCCCCAACCAGCCGGGCCGTTCACCCAAGGGGTCAGCGACATTGGCTTATCCTGAGTACCTCTCAAAATTAAATTTCTCTTCTTGATAAATATGGAAAAGGGATAGTCAAATCAGTGGTTGCTGATTTCAGGACACTATGTAATTTGGTATGTAGCAAGAACTAGATCTGTTCTCATGAATGTCAGAAGTTTTTTGCAATTAACTTCACAGCATGATAAGGTCCTGGGTCTTTAAAAATAGAGTTGTGGTATAACTCACAAAGTTCTCAGTAGTTTTGATTTTTTCTTTTCTGTCACATTTTTATAAGAAAGACAGAGGCTAACACTTCAGCTATATATTTTAAAAGCTAGGTATTTTAAAATATTTCATTCTCTACCTTTTTTTCACCACCAATTATTCTGCAATCTGTAGTGTGCTATTTTTCTTACTTTCATTTTTCTGACAGTTTCAGTTATAGTTCTAAAGAAACACAGCAAGACTGAGATTGAAAAATTTCTGTTATTTTATTGGATAACTGTTTTATTCAAGCAGAAAAATACAAAAGGCAAAAGTGTGTCTTAAATGTCAGCTGGAAATAAAGCGTGTTTGTTCTGCATGTATATCTGCCTTGAGAGAAGCAGAATAAAAGGACGAAACTTCAGGAAAAATATCACTTTTGATTAAAGAGATGGTGCTATATTGAATTTATGCAAATTGGTAATCAAAATGCACACTCTATTAATAAAATATGTTACGTTATACATATATAGTCTGCACTTTTGATATTACCTTAATGTTTCAATAGTTATTCTAATAATTTTGTAATATACAGCACAATAAGACATTTACTCTTTCTTTGCAGCTTAAAAAATACTTTATCAATGACTGATTATAGGTCAATTAAGTAGAATAATTGTTTTCAAAGAAACAAAAACTCCTGTTTAGTATTTGCTAAAACTATTTAGCAAAGCCTTGGGTTATAAAATGTAACCAGCTTGGTAAAACAAATAATTGTGCTACTGAAATACAAAAAGGATAACCCAGAAAGAGCAACTATAATTGGTCTTTTTTTAACACTGACACTGTTTCTGAAATGACTGTGAACTGTATTGCCTCTGGACATCACTGCCCCAAATATAGGGAAGTCAGACCAAGCAAGTTTTCATCCATGGTACATTTGAGCATATGGGTCATTATTTTGAAAAGACCAGCTAACTTGATTGTAGAAATATGTATTCCACTGCAACTTATAACACTGAAGAGAATTAACTGGTTTATCTGAAAAACAACTGAATAGTTAAATGGAAAATGAAATTGGAAAAAAACCCAACAAAAACGCAGTTCCCAAAATCCCCAAATCCTTTTGCAAACCTTACCACATCCTCTAAAAAACAGCATATATTACCCATTATTTAATAATTATCAAATCTTTCTGCTGTTGAAACAGGGAAGATTGAAGAGTGACAATAAATCCATACTACTATTTCAGTCAATTTAAAAATTTAAGCTACTGAATGACAGTTGTGCAGAACAGATTGAAATGTAAGGCAAAAAGTCTGAGTCCTTTTCTATCTGAGGGCAAAGTCTAACCAGTTACTTTTTATTAGGTATAAAACCACAAAAATACTATTCAGAAGGGTGGAAATTCTGCTACTCTTCCTTTTTCTTGGTGTTTGTGTGCCTGTTTTTGTGTGTAGTTTGGGGGATGGGGATGTCTTCTTTTTTCTTTCAAGTGACTATGGATACTTATCATTAAGCAATATTCAGTGTACTCAGAGGGTACCCAGCCTAGCAGGCTCTTTAGTCTGCAAGTTTAACTCGTAAGTTATAGATGAGTCCTTCATTAATAATTACAATTGGTGTATTGTTGGAAAATTCCTTTGAATGTCAACATTCAGGCTTACATTAGATTCCAAAGGTGCATTTATCTAAATTTGTGAATACACATAAAATTTGCCTTTTCTATTGGTATTAACCTACTTAACAGGATCCTCCTTAGGTGTGATCTCTAACACATGATACTGTTACCAGGTCAAACCAACGTATTTCCCAAAGCTCTGACCCAAATCTTATTGAAGTCAACAGAACTTTGACATTACTGAGTTAGGATCAGTTTTGATATACAAAACTACTAGTATGGCCCAGATTCTGCAATGATTACTGAAGTCAGTAATGATTTCTGACCTTCTGTTCCGTCTAACCACATATTTTTGGTTCAAATCAGAGGTTCACCATCACATTAAAAAATAAGCAAATGAGACATTCCATCTGTCCAGTAAAATAATTCAGAATCTATGCCAGAACAAGCATGATATGTAGAAAAAATTTACAAGTTCGGGCAGAAAAATAAGGAAACAAGAGTAGTTGAAATGTAATCTTTGTTATCATTAGTTGAAAATAATTATCTGACAAGCATCTGAATTTTAGTACCATTATTTGTAACAAGAGTAAAAACCATGTTCAAGGAAACTTTTAAATAAGCACAGGAGTCTCAATATTTAATAATAAATATTAAATTTAACTCAATTTAATAAGCCCTTTAGCTGAAAGTATTAAACTACATCAAAAATTCTTTCTTTATATATACACTTGTACTTCTTTAGCTATAGATAAGCCTGTCACCCTTTGATGTGCCCTGTTCATAACATGTTTCAAGCCAGATAAATCTTGAAAAAAAGTGGTTCTCAATTTCATATTGACAGTACTGGTTTTTGATAGCTCATTGTTTCTTTTTCTGAGAAGTTTTAATACAGACAAAGCTGTTTCAAGGCAACTTATATGGAAAAAGTGAATAAAATGTATATAATTTTTAAAACCCTGAATATTTTACAAGATTAGAAGTACAATGCAAACCTTTCTTAATAAGAGAAAGATATTTCAGCCTGTCTCCAGACTTACCATGTATCTTTTGACAAAAAACATTGGATTTATGCTGAAAGGTTTAAGCTGCTTAAAAATTTGGACACAATGTGAGTTTGTCAAATAGTCTTTTATAGTTAATAGATGGACGTCTTCTGAAACAATGTCTTGGGATAGGATATAAAGAACATAACTAGCAAGCTTAGTTAGCTTCAATACAGCTAAATCCACTGAAGCTAATATTTATCAAAATCGACTCATTTTTTTGAAAAGCTTTAAAAAAATAATATGCAGAACACCAGTATCTTACCCAACACTCACAGGAAAGTGGTTACATCTGCACTGCTCACCAGCTCCATTAACTTCCCCAGCCTTACAGGTGCACTGCTGACCATTGCCATGGTACTGCCTGGGACTGGCCTGCTATCAGCTGCAAGGAGCTTTGGAAATCACTGTCCCACAGCACTTTTTGATGGCACCTACCTGCAGTACAGGGGTGTATAAGTATGATCTTAAGTACTCTGTAACTTCATATTACAAGCTGGCACTCAGGCTAATGACTTATGTGGTCTCAAGCAAGATGTCACATGGGCAAGAGGAACGATACTTCTGACTGTTCCTTTAAAGAAATTATGATTTTGATTTTAGCTCTTGCCTATCCCATCATCTCAGTCCTTACACACTGATACCACCAGAAAAAAAAAATCACAAAAACCCATTAAGTGATCAAGTTGTTCATCCAATTAAATATGGACAATCTGCTCTGTATGCAAAAGACAGAGGAGAATGTAGAGAGAACCTGTGTGGGAGGATATCAGGAATTTAGGCAGATGTGCTGCCCCTGAATTTGATAAAGCCTCAAGAGGCACTTTCCCAGTAATGATGGTCACAGATTCCTCAGAGTCTAAGACCTGCTAAATGGCTTCTGTGTCTGACTGACTTCAAGAGTAAAATGTCTCCATGATAGACAGTCAGAATACATGAAAATGGCTTTCCCATCATAATCTTTAAATAGGAGTGTATAAATAATGAATAAATTAACTAGAAGCTAGTATTAGGCTTTGCATACTCTGAAGTTTAGGTGCAAGAATGGATAGCTTTCATTAAATGCACACTCAGATATTTTCTTAGGAAAGGTTATTTTGCTTCTATGTCCTATTGTTTAACTACCTGCTCTAAAACTCATAGGAAACCTAGAGAAGTTAACTGCTTATTATTTTTAACACTGACAGTCATTTTAATAACTTTCCAAATAAAATAAAAATTGCAGTCTGCATTCTTACACACTATCCATTCATAAAATGAATGACATTAGTTTTTCACCACAGGCTAACATGTGCCTTTTGTCACAAAGAATTTATCATTCTATGACTGAAACCTTATTAAAAATATTCACATATTTCCAGAAACACAACCTTCATTCAACATCAATCTGACATGAATATAACCTATGTTAATTGTTTAAGATGCCAGGTATAAAATACATTTTTTTTAAAATAAAGTAGAAAAAAATTCAGAAAAATAGAAAAGATCCCTCATGGTATCCATTGTATTTATGTAAGTTAACCACAAAGAAATTTTTACATGCATTAATTTTATATCATATGAAGATTAGATGTGGTGACTTGATACTGTTTAACATGGAGGACACTACTATGTATGTGATAACTTTATTACTTAAGGTCTTACTCCAAAAATATGAATATAGAAATTGGAGCAGGGGAATCTAGAGGAGGTTGTTGAGTTAAAAAGACACAATTGTTCCCAAATCCCTTTTTTGAAGCATAGTCATTCAGTTTCCTCTCACCTCCTCTTTCTAATTCCTACTCAAAACTCCATGCATATTTTTGTCCAAAGACCAGACACAGCTGTCACTTCTAATTAAATTTCAATAATTCAAACTGAGTATTTGTGAATTTGATTTAATTGTGTTAACACTGTTTTCAATAAATACAGACAAAAGCCTTCTATTTTTATGTAACTGCAAGAAATGTCTACCAAAAATATCTTGGGGGGCCGGGGGTGGGGGGGGGGTGGGAAGAAAGGTTTTTCTCTGGGATTATACTGTCAAAAGGAAACACAGGATTAGTTTCTATTTAGGTTGTGTGGCCACACTGCGAAGCCACTTTATATGTTAGAATTCAGCCCTGCATTCCCTAAAACACTAGGTAATACCAAATAAAAGGAATAAAAGATACCTGCCAATTTTCCAGAACAGAAACATATAGAACATGCACTTCTCCAAAGCTAATATTTTAATGTGTTTGTAGCCACATAAGGCCTGGTTTCCAGAGTATTACTTTAGTCCCTGAAGATCATATGTAACATCATGTAGTCTGTATCATACGGCTTTGGATCTGATTTCTAAGAAAGAAAGGTAAGATGTAATGGAAATGAAATATTATTTTCTGCATTGTTTTACATCTTATCTGATAACACATTTGAGATCTCACATCATAGTAGTCATATTCCTGGCAAGATAATTTAACAGTCTTAATTCTGCAAGCAAGAAGTATTTAAATTCTCCAACTCCATGTATTTCCTCAGCTGGAAAATTTGAAAGGAAAATTTAAACAAATGTTATATACAATGGTCTGACACTGTTAAAATAGATGTGAGAGTGAAAAAATTTTAGTGAATCGTGATATTTTCAGAAAATTCTCCCCTGACTTAATTGTGATTTCATATTCCAGTAGATGGATTTATTCAGCAACACCAAGGCTAATACTAAAATTCTCACTGGTTACATAATGGCGTGACACTGGTAGTCTGGTACCATAATATCAACCTCAACAGCTTTCTTAAATATATATATTTTTTTTTTTTTTCTTTCTTTCATTCTCTGAGATGACCTTTAAAAATTGTTTGAGACTGGGAAACAAGTTATGTTTGGTTTTGCTTGGTTTTCCCTAACTGGAAGTAAGACATATCCAGGGGCCCTAGAACACTTCCTCTTATGATCCTTCCTCTCTGCTGTAGACAATTTCAATCTGCTCAGGAAAATTTTGTCCATTTGACAAAAAATTGGTAACATTCAGAAAACAGTCACAGAACTACTAAAAAGTCTTTAACAATCTGTTTTATATTTATGTGATTTAATAAATTAACATATTTAAACCTCAGAGACTAGAAATGTCTTACAAATAGTCTCCAAATACATCCAAATACATCAGATCCCATAAAGATATATATGGCTACATTGCACCTAGTAATTAAATCCTGACTATATTATGATCTTCCAATGGTTCATCTCATTATGAGTGGCTACCTGCTTGTAGACAGATTGTACTCAATATAAAAGTTCCTGATTTTTCTCTGCTGTTTATTGAAGGAGTGCAAGAAAACCAGTTATAAATAAATATATTTTAAGCTCAGGTGAGGTTAATTTCTCTTTAAAAGACTCAGTTCAATTACCCAGACATAGCTGTTAAATACCTTTTTAAATGTCATAGTATCTTCTACTTGATCCCCAGCTAGTGTTCCAGAATACTGAAGATCTTCCATAAATCCTGTGTCATAGCTGATAAGCCCATGTGAATATCTGGAATACCCTGAGGTAGCATAAATGGCACTACTTGCCCTATGTTTTGACAGCTGAAATTAGACTGAAATGATGATTGCTAAATTTTTTTGATCCATTAAACAAGTTTCAGTGAGCATTAGCGGCATGCACTTTATTTGGAAGATGAAGACCACTCAGCTAGATATAGCAGACCACAAACAGCCTTATAACCTGAGTAGACAGTTGTCAATCATAACAGAAAGGTAAAACCACCGTTATATGTTATTTGCATTTATTCTATTTCATAGATCATATATATGAGATGCAAAGATTCCCTGAAACACATATATGTATGCGTGTGTGTGTGTGCATATTTCTTTATTTGTATACCAAATTATAGAATAATTTGGATTGGAAAATATCCAGTCATGTCAGGTTGCTCTGGAGCTTGGCCATCTAAATTCGGAAAAGCTGCAGGAATGAAGATTCCACAAAATCTCTGAACAACCACTATTCCACTATGTCACATACTCTCAATAAAAACATAAAAAAAGAATTTTAAAAAATTAAAATTCACAAAAAAAAATAAATAAAAAAAATAAATAAAAATCCTCAACTCAGGAATGTCTGTGTTCAGCCTTTTGTCTACTGTTGCTCCCATGGTGCACCTTTGAGAAGAATTTGTCTAAGTCTTCAGTATTCTTTTAGTCCTCTCCAAAAAAAAGTAACTCTGGCCACTTGCAAGATCTTCATCTTCCTCTTCTAGGACTTTCAAAAGGTAAGTTCTCTCAGTATGTTAAATATTATTTAAAATTTCTTGTGATTGCTGTTTTATTATGTTCAAGAAGTACATGACAATTGTCATTAAATGTTGCCCTGCAAGTAGTTTGAGGTGCCCTGATGTGCCTGGGGCAGTATGGAGATTCCTTTGCTCACCACTTTTGGTTGAGAAGCTCAGCAAATGGGTAACAAAGTAAAAATATGCATTCAATCTCGTAGCCTGATTGGAGTGCCTTAGTTGGTGTGCAACATAAATTCCAAGTGTGGAAAACAAGCATAATAGATTAGTCTTCATCTAGATAACAAATAGCCCAACTCAAAGTTTAGTTTATTTCTATTAACTTTAGCAATATACGATTAAAGGAAATAGTCACTCTCTTTTACCCATATAATAAGTGGTAAAAACTATATTAACAGGCAAATTCAGCTAAATACGAAAAACTTATTGAAGAACAAAGTAATTTACATTTGAATTTTTGTCCTGGTTTATTTAGTAGGACTATAAATAACTTACTGAATACAATGACTCTCCTAGAACTGGATATTTAGGGTAAACCAGGTAGATCTGAATATATTAAACAGGAAATCAAACACAGTGTGCAAGAAAGAAAACTCTGGTATTTATCAGCTTTCTTTCTTTGTGACATTGATGAAGACTGTGATTTATAAGTGGAACAATTTATCAAGTCCATAGTGAGATTCTGCAGGACTGAACAATTTCTTTTTATACAGACATTTTAAAAAATAATTATATCTTCTGATATTGATAAATATCAGAAAAAATAATGTATTGGTATTTACTTTTCTTGTGTTATCCTCATAATTTATTAAACCATCTAAACATGCACAAAGATTGATATTCTGAAAACCTGTTTAGTGTTTGTGTATAAATAAATAGACAGATATTTCTCTGTCCACCTACATGCAGGGGTTATAATTATATTTTTCTTTTTATTATTTTGACCTTGAATGAATGTCAAAGCTATGATGTATATCTGTTTTACCACCCACTCCCCACAAAAACTTCCAAGTTTAATCACCATTACATCGATATTGGGTATGTGGTCTGAATAAGGATCTTGTAAGCTATTTTTAAACTTTCAGCAATTTTAAGTGGAAAAAAAAAATGGATCATGATACTTGGATTTTATTCACTTCTGACAGATTTGGATTTTTTTTATTACTGCCTGAAGGACAATAGACACAAAACTGACTAATGTCTTTTTCCACTGCTAATAAGGCATTTTATCTGAGGATAAACAGTGCCTAAATTTAGTTTCATAAACCCAAAAAGAGTGTTTGATCTAAAGTATCTTGAAATAGTTGGAAATCCTTTGAAATTATTGGAAACCTTACCGTTGGCAACAATAGCTTTTGAATCAGAGATTGAGAAGCCTGAGCAGCTTCACTTTCAAAAGTTCTGTGTGTCTATATGTTCTCAATTATGTCAGGGGATTAAATGGAAAATAAATTACCAATCTTGTCAAAACATAACAAATAAAAGAAAGAATAAGGCAAGGTACATCCAAGAGGGAGATGATATTGATGTATTTTGGAGCACCTTATTATTTTCTGTCATTTGAAGTTACTTATACGCATTTATTCTCCATTTCCCTGAGCATCCTATAAGCTACTGAAATTCATGACATGGAAGTACAAGCTAAAGAATAAGAGATCTTTTAGCAACCATCTAAGGTGATAATTCTCTTCCTAAAACCAAAACAAACAAAAAACCAAACATGCAAAACGAAACCAAACAAAACAAATAACAACAACAAAAAACCTGCATAGGTAGAAGAAAAAAATTTTTAAAAACCAAACCCTTGTATACATACCTTTCATAGTACAAACTGTAGACACCCTCATCTGTAGGACCTACTTGCCCAAGTAGCAGGCTTGGTAACTAAAATATTTTTCTCTGCATAGATATTAGTTGTGTTTAAATACAGAAAGTCTTAATTATAATAATTTGAGACACTTTTTTTCATTCTATTATGCTTTCTCTGCCTCTATAAGAAAAACATGTTTAGAAGTAATAAATTTTGTTCCTTAGTAAACTAAATTAGTAAACCTCCACTAGGTGAGGAAGACAAAAGAGGAGGAAATTGATAGAAATTAACTGTGGTCCAGAAATTTCATCTGCAGAGAAAATGACACATCAGAGAAAAAGAGTGTCCATTTTAATGAGATATTAAGGACTTATTTAAAGCAAAGACCAGCTTGACTAAGTCAGAATCATTAATTGAATGCATCTGATAAAGAAGACCAAAATTAAAAGGTTTTTAGTATTGTAAGGAAATGAAGTATTATGAGATGAAGGATCAGGCAGGATAGAGACTATAAAATGGTCTTGGGAAGCATTATTTAATGACTAATACAAAAACAAGGAGAATATTTACTCAGAAAAAAGGTGGGAGACACTGTCACTTCAGAATAATGAGGAAGACTGTGGAGGTTTACAGAGCACCCTGAAGTATAGAAATGCATAAAGCAGATTAGTTTTTAATGAAGAAGGAAGGAAAATGCTAGATAAAGTATGGGGAATATTTAGGTCTACAGTTTAAGCTGCGTAAGTAGAATGACACTGTCACAATCTGCTGCTTTCACTCTATTTTTTGAGGCAGAGATCTAACCTCTCTCTGCCTGGGAACTCTTTTTAAGGTCTGTTTATATATACTGAAAATAAGTATAATGCATTGTCTGCCACTGTGTCTGCTAGGACCTATGTGATTCTAAGTAAATGATGAGGAACAGGTTGGAACACCTTGGCAGAGCACTGAGTTATGAGGTGCCTAAATAACAATTTTTGCCTGTGTTCTGGATACAAATTCTCATGCATCATGTGTTACTGCAAGATATACATATAAGCTTTATTTAAGTAGACAATTTTCTTCTGGCTCTAGATGTCATTATCAACAGGACATGTAAAGGGTGTGATCTGCTGATTTACCACTTGATGAGTACCAGGTGATGCTATGCACTCAGTGCTGAATGGATTTTTTGAAAGATGGAGACAGGATGCTGATTGGCCTTGTGCCTAGAATTCTGTTCTGAAATGCAATCAGAAAAAGAAAAGGAAAAAAATGTCTAAATTTATGTAACTATATGTGAACTACATATCCTGTAACTGACAATAAGGATGTAGGACTAAACTCTAATGAGCACATGAAACTGTGTAGATTTAGGGTACTCTTCACAATCTACAGTCACTGATTCACCTGTTATTTAACAAAGATCCTAATCATCTTAGAAAATGGAGTTGGATAACTAATGAACTCAATGAATGAAGATAACTATTTATGGGTAAAATTAATCTTTCTAGTCAATATTGCATGTTGTGTTTTCATAACTATAATGGGAATCTACACCCCTAACAGTCATTTGAGAATTTGTGTGGGATTCAGTTGCCTACACATTCCAGCATTTCAGAGTATTTAAGAAACTTATATGATATGTCTGACATGTTACACAGAGGCTGCAAGAGGCCATGCCTTTCTGGAGAGGGAGAATAGATATCTGTCAGCATCTGATAGTGTTTCCTAAGTGAAGATGCACTCTGCACTATGTATGTAACATTTGCAAACTGTAAGCCAGAGTTACAGGTGAAGTGGCATGATCTGGAAGCTATCAATGGTGATACCACTTTTGGGTCCAGATATTAGAGAAATAGAAGTCTGATAATCAGCTACTGTAGTGACTATAGGTCTAAACCAAGTACCGTAGAGATTGGGATCTTGGAATTGGCTACTTGGGGCACTGTAGATCCAGACCAGCTGGTAGATATGCCAATCTGTGGTTCTGCAGGAAACGAGAAGAGATATGAGTGCCATAAGTTGAAGAGTGTCAGTGGCTGGGGAGGCTGGGTATCTGAGGCTGGCTACTGGCCAGTTACTGGTGCTATTCATATTTTGTTTGTAAATACTTACATAAATCCCACTAGCAGGCTTCACTCCTGATCAGCTAGAGACAGGGAACCACCAGTGCTACTCACATTTGTGTGGGTGCTGTTGGTAATTGTGTGGGTGTTTGTAAGGTAATGTCTTCTGCCTGTGTGTGGCCATACGTGTGTATCCACTGTTCCTGTGAGTATGGACACATCTTCCAGGAACACATGCTCTGCCTTGTTTTTGGTGTCACCTGTAAAAACAGAGTCAAAGCAACTTTGTGTCTACTGGGCTATAGGCTATGTAAAATCCTAAGGGTTTCAACTCACCTCAACCTGAGCAATGTGGAATTACAGTGACCATCCTCAGAGTCCATAAAAAATTGTATGGAGTTACTTCATATTTGAATATCCTACTGGAATTTATATTTCTGTATACATTTTCCTTCATTTCGCTATATGTGTTGTACACATTCTTCTATTAAGAAGTATGTGATCGCTAAATATATTATTTCCATTGAAATGATAGTAACAATGACACAGAATTTGATTTTGCCAAAATATTCACCTGAATCTCTACCACAGTTTAACACCAAATGCAACTGAGGTGATGAAGTGTGTCCAGAGGTCAACAGAGCTGGTGACGGGTCTAGCACACAGGTCTTGTAAGGAGTGGCTCAGGGAGCTGTGGTTGTTTTGTTTAGAGTAAAGAAGAGTTAGGAATTTTTTCTTCCCCAAAAGACACGTCAAGATTGGAAGAGGCTGTCCAAGGAAGTAGTCAAGTCAGCAGCTCTGGAGGCTTTAAAAAGATGTGGGGTTAAATCGTTCTTTCCGGCAAGGTTTAGCCACGGACTTGGCAGTGATAGGTTTGTGGTCGGACTCAGTGATCTTAAAGGTTTTTTTAAACTTAAATGATTCCATCATTCTATAATTAATGCTAACCTCCATAGAAAAGGAGAAGGGCTTCCTGGTAGAAAAACATAGATCTTCATTCCTGTCTCTTCTATTACTGACTTGTCAAAGAACTAATAATATATTAAGTCTTTCTCAGATCAGGACATCACTCATGGATGGTACGTATTCTGATTGTCACACAAAGCTTTGCTAGGACAGTGATATGAGACATAATCCAGCCTGCTTTGTAGGGAGCTGTTCTATATTCTTATATTTCTTTATTGTGCAAATCTCTTTTTTGCTCTAATATTTTATTCTCCTCTGGAATTAAGGCCATTTTCTGAAATGTTTTTAAGTTGAGCTTGTCAAAAATTTTTGTCAGGAACAATCTTTTAAGAGAAAAGTATTTTTAAACTATACAAAAAGACTATATATGTCTTATTTTTGAAAAAAAAATTAAAACCATAAATTTTATATGTTTATCTAGGACACTGTGGGATTACTTAATGTGTGATTACCAAAAAATGGTAGAAAAAAGAAAAAATTGAACATTCGGTAGAAACTGCTTTCAACTCTTATATTTGCCACCAGAATCAATAGTCCTTATAATGAGAGAACTATAGCAAAAGCAAATATGTTAATTAAGTCAGTGATAAGAAAACTTTATTCTTCACAATAAAACAGTCTGGCATACAACAGATCTATTTTTATAAAGAAAACATGTAAATCTCATATTAAGCTGAGCAACCTGTTCATGAATATTAGGATTTAAAGGAAATAAATACAATTATAAAGCATTTTGTGCAATGAAGAAAAAGAGCAATTTAATAGAACATTGCCATACAATCCATGTTTTCTGCTTGATAACCAAATATATTATACATCGTTTGGAGGAAAACAGGTAACCATGAACAAGTGACAATATTTCATTCTGGTGACAGCTTTTCCTAATTCCCTGATGGAAATACATTAATAATATTTTGTTTTATTCTTTTAATGGGAATTTGAATATTTAATTTTTAGCTTACATCCCTGAGTCATGGCACAGGGAGAGGGTGTTTGCTTCTTGATTGGGGCTTTTTTTACCTTTTCATGCCAAAATGATTTATTTGTTTGCTTCCTTGCTTGTGTAATTAAACTGGAATTAATTACTGTTAGGAAACTAAAGAGCAACAGTAGCAAAAGAGGATACCAAAGTAGCTGATAGTTTAAGGGGTAATCAATGTCTTCAAAACGCATGGCAATTTCCTATTCAGGCTGAGATATTCTCACAGCCTCACAGTTCTTCTAGAACTAGCAGTTAGATAACTGCTGGGTTAGAAACTCACAAAAATATTGTGACTGGATGAGGCTTTGTGGATATATTAATATTCTTTGTGTTTCTTCTACTTACAGAAATCTAAAAGGAATAAAACTTGCATGTAAGAGCCAATTCTATTTATGAAACTAGATTGTACTACGGCTTAGGTGGCTGCTTGGAGATCTAACCTATGGTGGGTTTTTTTCTCGTTTTCTGTATTGTCTGGAGAGAAATAGGCACCTCAGGGGGGCCTTCATTCTACCTAAATTAGATGCCTACCTTAAAATAGGGTAAATTGTTCACTGGTGGTGTACTGACTGCAGAAAGAATTGTGGTTGATTAGTTGTGTGCAGACAACTGAAGATTTAACTTAGTCCTATTTTAAAATCTAATGCTTCTTGCTGACTTTTAGAAGGGATGTCAATGATGAGACTGCAGCACTGTACTTTTCAACAGCTAAAAACAGGTTTGTTAAGTCTTGGCATATTCTTGATCCATTTTACTAAACTCAAGTTAAACTTAACTTAGGTGATGAAGTATGTCAGATCTTTCTCTGAAATTACTGTTTTCCTTTATATTTGAAATATTCTGCAAGTTCTGTCTGAATTTGCAATACATCACATAACTTCCCTCTTTTTCTAGACCTTTTAAAAAATGAATTTGAGGAGATAGTTAAGGGATGTCAAGAGCAGCCACCTTCTCTGGTTGCTGCATCCTGGGACCCCGTTTGTCCTGCTGCTGGAACCCAGCCTGGCCCACAGACACAAACACGTGTCAGCATGCAGACACACACTGACACACAGACACACACAGACACACACAGACACACAGATGTACACACACAGAGACACACAGACACACACAGATGTGTCAGCATGCAGGCATACACACAGACACACACAGACACGTGTCAGCATGCAGAAACACACACACACACAAAGACACAGACACAGACACACACAGACGTGTCAGCATGCAGACAGACACACAGACAAAGACAGTGTGTCATACAGGTGGCCTCAGACAAGGCTCTGCCCCCAGCAACCCCCACATTTGGACTCACACCAGACACAGGCACAGATGGACTTGTCCCCTCCTCCTCTTTGGCTGGCAGAGGCAGAAGGTCACTAGTGCAGCATACACATGAATATTTGAACTGTCAAAATAACTGTCTCACCTGCTCGCCATCAGATTGTTTGTCATGTCTTAATTTGGATAAAATCCATTCATCCATAGAACACCAAGACTAGTCTAAAGATTCGAGTGTATATATAAAATACAAAAATTAATGACTTGGCCACCAAAATATATGCATACTTTCTCTAAGAAAAAAAAAGGAAATATTTTATGTTTTCTTATACTAATGTTAATGATCTATTTGTCGTCAGTTCAAAACAATAACCCTATTAAGTTTAAGAGCAAGTTCTTTGACATAAACTTTGGTGAGGACAACCTTCAGAAATAAAATATTTGTCACATTCAAAAACAGATATCAGAATGCAAGTACAAAAAAAAAAAGGTTAAAACAGGCTTCAAAAAAGAAAACCAAAACAACAAAAAAACCCGACAAAACCTAAAACAAATAAACAAAACAAAACAAAACAATAAAATTAAACAACAAAAAATAAAAATAAACTCCTAAAAACCCAGGATTCACAGGATTCATTACTGAAAGAGTAGAAAACAAATAATTCAAAAGACTGTAGGCAAAGTGTTTTGTTATTACTGAAATATCTCAAATTAGGTAGTGTTTCAAATTAGGTAATACCTTGAAGTAAGGGATTTTGCAGACTAAAGCAAACTGTCAAGATTCCTATACAGTGATATATACCTTGTAATCACAGGCCTCTCTGGTAGCAAGAGAATACATTCAGCATAATGAGAAATAGTCAGCTGTTTTAAGATTAATCTAAAAATGAAAGATAAGAGTGCATTTGAAAATTGTAACTCAGTCTTACAGATATATATAGCATGGTTCTTTCAGATTTGAACATACAATAAAATTTACTGAATTTATATGAATTGAAAGCAGTTGTGTGTATAAAAGCCTTTATAAGTCATTTTAAAAGAAGGCTTAGAAGGGAATAGTTGAGGGAATAGAGAAGCAACACTGCATTTGCTTTCTTTAGTGATAGTATTAGTTTTCAGGTAAAAATGATCCAGAAGTCAGCAATAAAAATCTTCTGTTGCATTTTGTCATCTTTCAGAATATAAGATGTACATTATTAAAAAAAAAAAAGTCATATACAAGGAATTAGAAGAAAAGAAAAAAAAACTCATTAAATTGCACCAATGTGTATAGATAATTAGAAAAATAGTAGTTCTGTTGTTCTCTTTTGTATGAATAGAAAAAATGATAGTCGAATAGTCCACGTTGACTTTCCAAGACTTTGGGTGTACCATATATCAACTCTGTTTGCTATATGCTGTAAGATATCTTCCTGCACTTATTAAATCAAATATCACAGTCTGAACTATTGGCACACTTATTCCCTAGACTTCCATTGTTCTTTTTGATTGTTTTTTTGATTGATAACAGACATTCCTTTTCTATTTCAAATCTGAGGTTACTGTTACATTTTGTTTGAACTTTCCATAGTTAGGTCAGTCAAGAAGCAATAAAATTGAAAATTATCATTTCTCTAGAATAATTTCAGAAACATGTTCCATGGAGTTTTGTCTTCCCACAAACTCATGCATTTTTATTTTTATGGTTTTTCCAATGCCCAGAAGCATTGCTGGATGATATTTGGAAACAATAACACTGAAATAACCTTTTTATATTTACTTTTTCTAAAAGTATCCTGGAATAGAGAAGTAGAATATGCAAGCAAAGATAAGGTGATATGAATAGTCATCTTGGCATCCTCAGTTGTGAAGATGTTTTTCGTTTGTTTCGTGCTACTTTTATTTTGACCCTCCTTTTAAAGATTCTCCTCCCAAAGGCCTCAAGATTTACCTAATACAATTCTTTTGCTTATCTTAAACACAAGAAAAACTGTAATAGGTGGTAGGTAATTCCACCGTCCTCTCCCCATTCTTTTAACCAAGATGTAAATTATTGCATTAAACTTTACTGTTGAGGAGGATTTAACACACCTTTGTGGTCAGTTATGGTCATTCATCTCATTGTTTCAGTATTCAGCAGAGCTCTGCCTTCAAACTCATCATTTTCCAATAGACATGTAAAATGTCTCTGTTTCTACTGGCTATTACTGTTTCTACTGCTTGTGTTACAGTCCATTCTCCTTCCACAAGGAGGAGGAGATAAAACAAAATGCTCAGCTACAAAAGGTCAATCAGAAATGCAGCACCTTGTTATTTAGAAATATCTATATATTATATTGATGAAAGAATGTGATCACAGAATCCCAGATTTGTTTGGGTTAGAAGGGAACGTAAAGATCCTCAAATTCCAACCCCACTGCTATATGAACACCTTTCAATAGATAAGATTTCTTAAAGCCCCATCCAACCTAGCCTTGGACACTTCTGGGAGTGATGCATGATGAATGATGAAACTAACCTTGTTTGGGTTTGGAATCATAGAATCATTTAGGTTGGAAAAGAGCTTTGAGATCATTAATTCTTACTGCAAATCTGACACTATCCACGTCCACCACAAAGCCATGTCCCTAAGTGCCACATGTACAAGCTAATAAGCCTCTAAAGGTTGGACTCAATGATCTTGGAAGTCTTTTCCAACTAAGTGATTCTATGATTCTACAAATTACTTTAGAAGAATTGCTGAAAACTACACCCACATATTTCATCTTTTGCTGTTTACAACATACTATTTTTGCCATTTCTTCACCTACATATAAGCCATTGTATACCTTTCTTCATCTTACCCGGGATATCACACTGATCAGGAATCTGAATGATGACATGTCAGAATTAATGACTGATTATTCTCAGTATCTCTACATTTACTATAAAATCTACACTATATTCTTAAGTAATTTTGAATGCTGTTCATTTCACCTATCTTCAAATGCATAAAGTTAGATGTCTGGTTTAATTCTGTTTTCTACTCTTTTTCCATGCTCAGAGGACAATTTGTTTTTAGAAGGGAAGATATAAAATCCTATGAGAAGTTAAAAATATGTGAAAAGAATTTTGGCCATAACTGTAATGGAAGTGTAGGATAATAAAATTTGCTTTGGTTACAAAAAAAGATTCCTTATATTGCTGTAATTGTTTTATGAAATGTCTTGCAATTCCACAAAGCCCCTCAGGTTTAATACCTAATTCTGAACAGGAGTTCTCTCACAAGCCTCAGAGGAAATAATTTACACGACTTTGGTGCCAATGTTGCTGTTGGATTCCCTGTCTCAAATATGCATTTTGAATATAATTAAAAAGTAGCAGTTTCTGTAACTGCATTAGTTTGAAAGCCCCACAAAAATAAACTGGGGATTGAAATCAGTTGTATTCCTGGTAAATTCTAGGGATCACAGAGAACTGTCTGTCCTCAAATCCCTTAACAATGTTTATTTCTTACACCTTAATTAATATAGAGTAGGAAAAAAATATTTAGATAGACAGAAAAGTGATGCTGACTACAAGTAAATCATGCTGGCAGAAGGAAATGCTGAATATCTCAAAATACAGTTAGAATTATATTTCTCTTATTACTTAGCAATACAAAAGAGGGAGACCCTACATTGCACAAAACTCTCAGGTCTTTGCATTAATATTGTCAGGAAGATTTGAAAAGCCTGGGCATGACTTATTTTATGCAGTCCTCAGCCCTCCCAAAATACTCAATTTGTCAAAAAAAAATTAGTGGTCTGCAATTTTGTTTTAATTTTCTGACACTTTGAAGCATTTTAAGGCTATTACTGCAATAACAGTGTGATACAATTAGTGAGAGATGCCTCTGTCTTTATTAAGCTGCAAATGAGACTGAATGCTGAAGTCAATAACATGGATATTATTTATCACCACTTATGGATCCAGTTGGTCCCAGTGATCCTTCTTCACCCTGGGCTTCTTGGTAGTGGTGGTTCTGGAGTCATTCTTCTGGGGGGTGTCCCCGTTATACAGTCCAAATTCCAGGTATCCGCAGAGTGGTCACTGATGCCATTCCCAAAACTTGAGGTGGGATGTGTATAAGCAGTTTCTTTCCCACACTTTACCACAGTGGGAATTTTTGTCTGGATCATTAAGCATGGTGTGCTGACCAGATCTCATCTCCTCCAGGCCTGGAGTTAGGGCCTTCCAGTCGCAAAGTCCTTCCTTCTGTGTTTACCTCAAGTTCCCTTTGTGGTGGCTTATCTTGACAAAGTTCCTCCTGTGGACTTGTGTTTATTCTCTTTAATTCCTTACAACTGATTTAGCCAGCAATGATGGGTTTTTTTAGGTGGGTGTTACACATTGCTGTTCATGAGCTGTTTTAATAAAACTGAACTTATTAAAAAAAAAAAAAAAGAGCTGAGGAAAAGCAACCTCTATAAGGAAAATAAGAAACTGGTGAGAATTTAAATTGAATGTGGTAGTTTATAACAATGAATTTGGCTCTGCTGGAAAAGTTTCCCAGAAATTAACATCTTGGAGATTGTTACTAGAGTGCAGCAGATCTCATAGAGATATTATTACCTTATTACCCAGGCCTACAGGATGAGCAGGACCACCATCTATAAAGCTGGAAAACTTCGTGTAACTACATGGTGTAACTAACAGTAGCTGAGAGGTTTCACTTGGAAAATTAATGTTAATGGTTCTTGGTAAATCCTATCTTACTTTTTAATCTAAATGTATTTGTAAATCTCCAGAGGGTACTTTAAGAAGTTTTTTGAAAGACAACTTGAAGATTCTGTCACTTCTTTCATTGTTTGGACAACCTAAATCAAACATAGCTTTGAATGTTAATGGTGAACACTACCATTTTTTAAAATTATCCCATAGGGTATATAATTAAATTGGCTTTTTCAAGTTCCTCTTAGATTTTGACTATATAAAGATGGAAAAAGTTAAAAAAAAAATGGAATGGAATTCAAACCCTTTTTTTTTTTTTTTTTTTTTACCTGATGTTCCGAGTCCCCACATTCTAGTGGGGAAAATTGAAGTAAGTCATGTTTTCAGGTTCTTTTTAATAAAGCAAGAGGAGCATTTACAAGACAGTGTGGAAAGAAAAACATTAATCACATTAAGTTTTTGAATAATTGGCAAGGATTTAAAATATCTAAATTAACTTGAATTTTTCTTCTGGTTTTACAGGTAAAAAGTAATTTTGTCTTTTACAAAAGACAAAATTGCATGAGGAAAAGGAAATGGAATTAAACTGTCCAGAGAATATGCTACCTTCTCTGAAATATCTGGGAAACTTTCATGTAATACAGTTTGTGTCACTCAAATCATTTAGCAATGACATGCTTGCATAAAATAGGAATGCAGGGATCCTTGGCAATTCCAGGGTCTAGCAGGAAACTGGAGGTCTATAGAAGAAACCTCTACCTCTTGGTAAATACCTTTGAGTGATCTTAACATTCAATGAAGAGAAACAAAATTTTCAGTCATTATTCTTGCAATCTGCCTTAGATATAAGTTAGTATAATACAATCAAGCTGGTATCTATAATATCTTAACTTGGTATAAAAAGTATAATTCTCCCTGAATTGGCCATAAAGGAAATCTGACTCAGATGTCATAGGTGTCTATACTTTAGATCCAAAGTGGATTGTTTTGATAATCCATGTGCTGTATCTTGCTGAGATTCACAATCTGTCTTCCCTCTGTCTTAGATCCTGTCCCTCAAAACTGATTCCAAGGTCAGCTTTTTAAAGAACTAGGTCCCTTCACAGCATCACAAACACTCTGTGAATTATCGGCTCTGAGCTTATGAGAAGATAAAAAAATTGCAACCAGGCTAGTAAGTGAGAGGGATATGCCAGACTCATAAATACACATACTGTGATCTTCACAGCAAGACCTAAAAATCCAGGCTTTCTTTAATTACAAAATGAGAAAGTCTGGAGCTGTTATGCTGTGATTTTTAGGCACCAGATGTCCTGGAAATGGAAAAAGAGTTTAGAAGCAAGAAAGTTTGAAATTAATTATGAACAGAAAGAAAGTTTATACTCACACATGGCTTATTAATTCACATAAGCTCATCATTCTGAGGTTTCAAAATACAATCTTATTTTTGGGCTCATAGTGAATCACACAATCAAACAATGTCACAGTCCTTGTTGTTAGTGCAGGTCTTTATTTAAAACACTTGAAAGTAAATGAAAAATTAGCTATTGATTTCCCTGCATTTAAGATCAGAGTATTTGAGCTGTATTTTTACATGAAATTTTCATATTCATTTTACCTTGTAGACACTGAGGAAAGACCAAACAGAAATAATCAAAGCAAAAATATTTCTCTCTCGAACCCACAGGATACTTACTTTTCTCTTCATCATTGTGGTTTGAACTCCTGCCCCCAAAGTATACAGAAGGCATTTTTTTCTTACTTTGGGGGGCTAGAAAATATGATGTTGTTATACCTACTGCGTTCCTATTATTGATCTGACAAAGAAGGCCCTCAGGACTTGTCTGGTGTGTCTGAGTCTGAGCTGCTAGTTTTAACTGTTGTAGAAATTATCTGGGAGAATGTGACTATTGCCCAACTTGGCTTGGCTTAACTCAGAGATTATCCTCTATGGTAAAGGTCTGAAAATCCTACAAAATTACAAAAACAATCAATCAAACAAACAAAGAAATACCAAAAAACAACCAAACAACAAAAGACCCAAAACAAACCAACCAAAACTGCCCCCCTCGCACCCCTTCCCCCCCCCAAAAAAAAGAAGTTATTTCTTGTATTTTGGCTAAGTATTATGCTGCTATAAATAACAACCAAGTGGTGCAAACAGACCAATTCTTGATGGAAACCAAGGGGAAAAAAATGGATAAGAAAACTGTGTTTAAAAAACTCCATAAATAGAGCCCCAAGAAGACCCAAAATAGGAAAACTTCCACTATGAGTGTCATATTCTTCCTGACAAAGACCTAATAAAGCTGATAACTCCTCTTTACCTATCATTTGAGAGGAATGAACCTGAGTGTGCTGTGACTCAGAAGTGCACCAGTAATGAGCCTAATCTCAGGAAAAAGTGATTAATATTAGGAAGCCCATATCTTCCCTGTGTCAATGATTTATGAATATTATTCTTGTTGTAATTAGACCAATAATAGCCATTTCTTGTGGTTTCAATTAGACTGCTAAGACTTTAATTAGACTAACAATAAATGATGGAACAAATTTTCCCATAAAAAATTAATAATAACTCTTTCAATAAATATGCATTTATTGAAATCTCAAGAAAACCCCAGTCTTCACTTAGGAGAACTATAGTTGGTACTAATTTTCATGGCTGTTGCATTATCTTACTTGAGGAAAGGTATATTGATATTCCTTTGCTCTACGAAATTATTCAGTTGTCATTAAACATTGGTGTTTTTCCCCATAAAAAAGCTGGTGCTTATTCTCCTTTGCTAAGGAATATCCTGCTGCATGAGCACTGTGGAAGAGCACAAAAGCTACATTTAGGCTAGTAAATTAAATATGTCTAGGACTGTTGTTTGCTGTCGAGGCCAGCTGGCATAGAACAGCTTGCATTCATATTATTAAATTCTCTTACTCTCCAAACAGCATGGCCACATTCTAATTAAGAATCCTCCTTCTTCTACAGTATCTCCCAGAACACACTTGGAAGTAATTCTGAAAAGTGTTACTTGGTGTATTGGGTTTGTTTGGGAAGGTTTTGATGTGGCTGGGGGGGGCTACAGGGGTGGCTTCTGTGAGGAGTTGCCAGAATATTTCTCCATATTCAACAGAGCCAATGCCAGCCAGTGTCAAGATGGACCCACCACTGGCCAAGTCTGAGCCCATCAGTGACAGTGTTAACACCTTTGGGATATCAGAGTTAAGAAGAAGGAACAGTCACTGTGTAAAGAGCAAACAACAGCCTGAGAGAGGAGTGGGAATTCATGAGAGAAACAGCTCTGCATGCACTCAAGTCAGTTGAGAAGGAGGAGGAGGAGGATGTGACCCACATGCTTGAGCTGAGGTTCCCCTGCAGCCCATGGTGAAGCCCATGGTGAAGCCCATGGTGAAACAGCCTGTTCCTCTGTGACCTGTGGAGGTCCAAGTGCAGAGATCCACCTGCAGCCTGTGGCGGATCCAACACTGGAGAGGGTAGATGCCCAAGGGAGTCTGTGATCCCATGGGAAGCCCATACTGGAGAATGCTCCTGGCAGGACCTGGGGGGCCCATGGAGGGAGAAGGCCATGCTTGAGCAGGTTTGCTGGCAAGACTTGTGACCCCATGGAGACTCATGCTGGAACAGCCTGTTCCTAAATGACTGCACCCTGTGAAAGCTTGTGAAGAACTGCGGCCTGTGGGAAAAACTCATGTTAGAGACATTTGTGAAGGACTGTCTCCTGTGGCAGGGATCCCACATTCCCGCAGCCTCGGATGAAGTTCATGGCAAGGCAGTAATTGCTGAGTGATTACTGTTCTTATCTAAACCCACAAGCCTTTCACTGCAATTTTTCTCCCCTATTAAGTTGAGGAGGCTTTGTTTTGCATCTCTGCCCTGCCAGCCTGAATCCCTCATCCTTAGTCCAGGCAAAACTATGCCAGGGACTCTCCTTGCAATTGAACATGATGGAGAATTGGTTCCTGGTGACTGGGAGATGGTAAGACAGATTTAGCTCATACATTTGATCTACCTATATATACATACATATTTCTGTCATTGTATACTTAAATACTGTCCTATCATAATAAATGACGCCTCTCAGTCATGTATGTAATTAGCTGCTTTACATGGTAGGGAATTATATTTTTACTTACTGTTTTCCAATGATGGACAGCTAAGACTCAGAGGGTAAAAGGTAAAGATCTAGTTGTATTTCTAGACTACATTTGATCACCCATTTGAACTGGATCCAGCAAACAGCTCTGACTTATGCATGGTTTTAATTGTATTGTATATATTACGTAGTAGTTAGTCATTTCTCATGCGCTTTTGGCTGAAGAGCCTTAAATAGAAGTATTAAATATCTTTTTTCTTTTTTGAATGGTTAGTAAAATCCACACAGAATAACTCAAATTTATGGAAATTACACTCCCTCACGTCAACTTGACTTCACCAGTTCTGGAAATGTGAAGAATTTTACAAATTTTGACAATGTTAGGGTTCAACAAATATGTCAAAATGTGGATAAATTGCTTCTGGATTAAAATGCACTTACAAAATAATAGAGGTGAGAGAAACAACAAAAAACCCCAACATTTTCTTAGAGGATGTAATTTACAAAAAAAAACAAAAACAAAAATACAAAGAACTTGACATAAATTATTTGTCAAAATCTTCTGTGAAATGGAAAAACTGATGATATTTCATTTCAGAATAATTTCCTTCAAATGTTATATTTCCACAATGAAAGCGAGATATTGTTTGAATACAAGACATGACGGAAAGGTAGTAAGCAAAAAATCTGGAATCAGATATTTCTCATAGAAATTATCACACTAAAATTCAAGCTAAAATTAAGTACGCAGCTATTAACTTCCAGATTATAAGGGGCTATATTCCTAGACCTAAAAAAGACACAGCATGTTTTTTTTGTAGCTGCATCTGTTTTTATGGACAATTTGTTATTTCCAGTGGCTTAGTGGCAGTAAATGGATTCATTGGCTCATACCATAAGTGTATTCATATGAAGTTCTACTTTGAAATGAAGCACTCAAGAATGTAATTGACTTAAATAAGGAATGTTGATAAGCATTAAGCTATTTTCTAAGCAGTTGTAGGAATATACGCATTCTTAAAACTGAGAACTTACTCAAGTGTACTGTATCAAGTCTTAAAAGAGGACAGTACAATTTGCTGACTCAACTGCATCACTTACAAAGTATTCAGAATTTTTTATTAATGCTTTATTCAGATGCTAACTAGGTTTGTCGCTGATCTGCTTGCTGGATAGAATGAGGTTTCATTTCATGATATTTAGCTTACTTCAGGTACGGAAATTAAAAACTTTGAAATCTTTAAATCTGAATAATCTTTAAATTGATTTATCACAGTCCTTTTTGTATATGAATGGTCTATTCATACTGGCAAGCAGTTGTCTGTCTTACTTCCATTTTTCTACTTGAACAGAGAGAATAATTTTTCTTCTCTGACACTAGAAATTTAAGAATAATGTTTCCTATTCACGTTGCTTGTAGCTAGCTGTACTGTAGAATTTATCTCAGAATCTTCTCATCCGATCTGTTTCCTCTGCTGTTAAACTCTCATAGGAGAGATGCTCACTGTAAATGCATTGCTCACAGAGCTGAGGAGTCACTTTGGCTCTCCCACTATTGCACTCTGGCGTTAAACATCAGTAAAAGAAACCAGAACAATTTTCTAAAGAGACAAACATTATGCTTTCTAAAGAAGCACAACTAATTCATATTGTCTTATTTCCTCTTTTTCACAGGGAAAATTTGCTCAGGTACTGAAACGTCTAAATCCAAATCTGGTACAGTGACAATTCAGTTTCTTCTCATTAGTATTTTCCTGGTCACTAGCCTATTTATCCAGACCTCCAGTTTTCATATTGATTGATTTTCCTCTGGAGAAATTTGGAGGCAGACAAAGTTTCTATGTTTGTCCTTCACATTTACAGTGTTGACAGATACTTTTCGTGTTGGCATCTGTGGATGTGGGTGAATTCCCAACCGAGCTGTGTCTGAATCAGATTGTTCCTGTTCCTCTTCAGTTGCCCTGATTCTTTGAGAGGGAAACAAACAAATCCTGGCCTGCAAGAAGTTGTCATTCTAGTAAATTCCTCTCTAAATTTCTGAAGACCAGTACTGCAGATGTGATACATCTGCCCCATAACTGGGACACAGCTAGGATCTGTACTTAGCAGGGATGACTGAGCACACAGCAGAGCAGACACCTTAGGATGTAAGCACTGTGCCTAAATATCAGAACTGGCATCCAAAATGGCAACTGTAAACCTAACACAATAAATAAAGGATGCAGCTGTTTCAACAGATCATTTAGTTCTTAGGGATTGGTTTGGTTTACTTTTTTGGTAGGTGAGTGGGACAGGAACAGGGTTGGGGAGTGCTGCTATTTCTGAGTGAAACACAGAAAAGTGATTTTAGAGTCCCATTTCTGTAAAAGTGAATAAGGAGCTTTATGATTTTTTGACTGGGTGAAAGACATCCAGTACTTCTATGAATAGCAAAGTCTTTGATGGTACATTCAGCACAGGCAACTATTTGGAGAAAAACAAGAAATGTTAAAAAAAAAAAAGAGAAATTCGAAGAAAACATCCCTCTGGGTTTGGTGATTTGTTCAAGTTTTCGGAATAGTGATCTGGTAACTGGCTTCAGAACATTACTAGAGTAGTTATGTACAATTTTTTTGAAAACAACTGACAAATTATTTATCTTCAGAAAGCACAACTAGTAATTATATTGTTTCAAATTTTTATATGTTTTATATGTTTTTTATTTTTTATGTCTACCAGCTGGAAGGACTGTTTGGGAAGTGGATTCATCAATTCATTTCTTGCTTTACCTTGAGTTAAGCTAATCAAAATTGCCTTTTCTAGGAGATTGTGTCTGTAGCTAAATTCTTTCTTGAGATTTTTTTTTTCTTCTCTTTAGCACTGTGTTATAGTGCAGAAGCAGTTCAAGAGTCTTTAGGTCATGGGAGAGGGAGGGGGGGAGAAGGATGGGGGGAAGAGAGAGAAAGGAAGAGGAAGAGAGGAAGAGAGGGAGGGAAGAGAGGAAGGGAGGAAGGAAGGGAGGAAGGAAGAGAGGAAGGAAGAGAGGAAGGAAGAGAGGAAGGAAGAGAGGCAGGAAGGCAGGAAGGAAGGGGCGGAAAGAAGGGGCAGAAGGAAGGGGCGGAAGGGGCGGAAGGGGCGGAAGGGGCGGAAGGGGCAGAAGGAAGGAAGGAAGGAAGGAAGGAAGGAAGGAAGGAAGGAAGGAAGATTCTGCTAAAAATATCAGTCTGATGACAAAGGCATTCACCTGAAAAATTTCCTATGGGTTTTGGTAATTAATAAAAACTAGCCTCTTGCTTGTTAAAAAAGGAAGAGGATTGCAGACATTTAATCTAAAATAATCAGCCAAATCAGAGGTTTATCTCATATACCAAAGAGAAACTGCTGTGTGTTCTTGAATTTATTCTTTCAAATCACTATAACTGCCTAGAGGTTTGTTCTGTTACATTCTGTAATGAACTTTCTGGGTACCGAATACAGTCTCAAGTAGCTTGATTAAGAGCAGACTAAATGACAAAACAGTGCAGGATTTTATGACAACAGCATTAACCTAAGTGGAATGGAACAGCTGGCCTCATGCCCTCAGGGTTTATATCTAAAAGATAAGAGCAGCTGGATACAGCCTTAAAAGGGTCAAAGTGCACTAAGATATTTGTTAATGAAAGTGAAAAAATTTGCTCTAGCTGTATTGACAGCACAGCCAGGAAAGGGAAAAAAACCCCAGATTTTAACAAAAAATGATGGTTAAGGTAAAAAAGGAATTTAAACTGGAAATTCTTGTTAATTTTTGCAAAAGAGAAACTGGTGGAAGAAAGAAAAAAGCCCATAAACTGATGATAAACAAATACATTCTAAGCAGAACATTTATTTTTATGTAGGTGGATACAAATTAATACATTTTGTATAAAAACAATTCATATTGCCTGAGTTGTCCCATGATAATATATATTAACACACAGTTATATCTGTTATTATTTGCCTGTATTCTTATATGATAACATTAAATGGTAATTTAAATAATAGATAGATGTTATTGTTCCTTTTTTCATGATCTGGTTAAAATTAGCAATATAATGTATTTTTCAAATAAAATATTGGTTATTGAATATGGTTCCCACAAAAATAGTGTTCACTGATTGAAGTGTTGTAGGGAAAGAAAACTAAGGCAAGGATACATACCAGAGCTTTCAAATCATAAACAGATCTTGATTGTAGCTAAAATAGTGGGTCTTTGGAAATTACAAGAAAAGTAAATCAAAGTCAAAAAACTGGCAATCTCCTTGAGGATACTAGATCATTTCTCCAAATGTCGCATATTTGAAGTGTGAGAAATAAAAAACCTACTGTCTTCCGTACAGGTGAAAATGTTCTCATATAATTTGTCACACAACCAAATTTAGAGGCCATTAATCTATGATGCCCATTTCGTTGTGAGTTCTCTTCTCTATAGGACCGATTCATCCCCTGTGTGAAAGAACAGTTTGACAACTATTTCTGGACACAGTAAGAAATGTTACACCTTAACAGCTAATTAGCAGGAAATTTTTGAAAACTTGTCAGGAAAAGATGAGAAGATGTATGTTAAAAGAGACACCAACCCTTTAAGACAAGTACTTTAGATGGAATCAAATTTCGGGTCATCTAAATGCAGCTCAGCTTTTTCCCTTCTTCTCCTTTCATCAACAAACTTAACAGCTGGGGCCTCATACAGGACACAAAATTGACAGATAAAGGACTCAGATGCCAAGGTCTAGAATAAATTTTTTAGCAGCAACATCTGTGTCTGTTGCAAAGCCCTTGGCTGATTTCTTGGCTGGCTGCTTGGCTGCCTCTGTTCTGTCTGTGACTCCAGTGCTGGCTATGCTAATGGCCATGTAACGGCCCCTGGTGCCCTCTTGGGGAATTAAACTGCTGATAAACTTGCTGGCTTGCCTTGTTTCTGAGATATTTTTTTAGCTTTGAGTGACCTGCAGCTGGAGGGGTTTCTTCCTTATTTGAGAAGAAGGCCCTTGAACAAATGCTCACAAGTTCAGTGTATGCAAAGCCAATTGATGCTGCTAAAGGACTATTTTAAAGTCTGTTGTAAAATCACATTCTTTTTAGATGTAACATCGCCTTAAGCCACAGGAAATAGTAAAGATGTCAGAAACTAAAACCATAGACCAGAGACTATGGATTCATCATTCATTTTATTGTGTTATGAATTTCTCATTGTCCTACAGAACACATGCCAAAGTTTGTCTCATGGAGAACTGTTTCCTAAATGGGTGGTTGGCTCATCAGAAATCAGGACAGATAAATCTTTACTGATAAAAATACATGTTAATGTTTTTGTTATTTGTGCAAAATCTCCTTCAATAGATCCTAAGTCCCGAAGGATTTTTGTATGTATTTAAGCTTAAGTGTTCCATGAACACTCTTTCCTTCTCTGCCTGTAGTTACTCAGACTCTTTGGCTTCACCATGGGCCCATAATGAGTATTCAACTGAATTTTAGTCAAAATGCTAACATTCAGTTTCTGCAGACTTACTTTTTGAATTCATTCTAGAAGACGAATAATAAAGATAGGGTGATGCTCTTCGCCAAGGAGAAATCCTGCTGTCTTTATACACATAAATACAGTAACCCCTCAGGATATGATTGTTCAATTCCTCTGAGATTCTTTATGCATTTAGGTGATATAAAATGCCTGCAAATACAGCAAACATTGCCAACAGGGAATATTAGGGCATATGGAGCAGGTCAATGGAATGGCTGAGAAAAGGGTGTGTGACTGAAAGCCTCAAGCTATTGGAAACAGAATGAAACAGCCGTGTTTGCACAGTTTTATTTTTCTCCAAGATTGGGCAAGCAGGATTTTGGCTTGCCTCAGAGTACATTTTCTTCCACAGAGAAATAATTATAATTATAAAAAAGGAGAATCAATTCTATAACTTCAATGGGATTCTTTAGAGTGAAGGGAGAAAATGGAAATCAAAAAAAAGAGAAAATATGTGTAAAGGAGAAAAACACAAAACAGAAAAATCAGATATGAGTATCCAATTGTAATCTAGCACATAATGTAACTAACACCAGGCAAAGATGAGACTGAGCCAAGACTGGGGCATTTAATTCTTAAGTATCCTCTCACCTAGGTTAGATAACTGAGATACAGGCTAACATTATGGGCTAAATGAAAGGCAAGATTGATGTGTCTAAGAGTAAGATTTATAGATATCAGTTATAATCAGTGTTCAAATGTGAAGTGTTGTGTTGGAACCCTCCCAAGGTCGGACAGAAATAGAGCATTGTTCCGAATGACAGTCATATTCCAGATATAATTGCATAAGATATGTAACATTTTTCCTATCAGGAAGAATAAGAGAAAGGAAAAATATTCAATATGTTATGAAGCAGTATTGACCAAGGATATTCCAAATCACCTACTTACTAAACTTTAACATCTGTCTGATACTTCTTGAATCAGACTTTTATTTATTTTAATATTGCATGTAAATTGAAATACTCTTAGCACATAAGACTGAAAGAAAATAATTTCATAATACTGTATATTAATTGGTTATGATTCTCTTCCAAGACCTAAGAAATCCAAATATGTGATTTGATTCAAACAAAGTAAGAGTTTCAGTCTATAATTATTCTCCCAGTTACTCAGATTTTGTGCTGTCAGAGAAAACACAGTAAACACTTTCATTCTTCTTTTGTTTCCCACCAGGTCTGTGCTGGCAAGGACTACTAACTTTGTATTCACTTTATGACACACTAGTACCAAAACTGAAAAAAAAAAGAAAGAATTGGACAATGAGCATTGTATTTTCTAAATATTCCCTGATAATTTTCTGCTTGCATCGACATTACTAATAAAGCAAAGAAGTGGGATAAATGATCTGTAACACTGTCCCTTATTTGACCTATAGTTTATTGTTATTAAATAGTATTGCCAGTAATATCATGCATCACCAGCTGTATGGACTGACAAGAATATATGGACTGTCCATTCAGGAAAGATTTTTCTTAACATTGTTACAGATCAGAAGATACCTTAATGTTTTTTTTCTTTAAAGCAGTTGAAGTTTTGTACAGAAGCACAAATGGATGTCTCCTGGCATGCTAGAAAATGTATTTTGAGCTAATATTATGAATTCATAAAGCAGTTTTACATTTTTAAAATTTTAGATTTGCAAGTTTAGATTAGATGTATAAGTAAGTTTTCCCCAGCCTTGTTAATTTGCATTAACATTCTATTTATACTACTGCCATTTAGAAAACAGTTGACTTTTACAACAGCTGATGCAGTAGTTTTCTTAGGTGAGCATGAGCACAGTGCTGTACCACAGCAAGTTCCTAAGGCATCAGTATGAGCTTTTGAATATTAATATAAAATAACACTGACATACTGATGATGAATACTTGTAAAACGAAATATCCATTTTTTTTAAAACTTAAAACAAGAAAATAAAAATATAAATAAATATGTATTTATTTTAATAGTAAAAGGGAGGACAATCGGTATTACTATTAAAGGCTGAGCCAAAGAAAGCCATAATTAACTCAGCCTTTTCCTCATCCTTTTTTTGCATCCAATAAAGGATGTAGATTCTTCTTATCTCTGCTTTTGTTGTTTATGCATTTCTAAATATTTTTTTTTGTATTGTACAGCAGCAGCTGATTAAGTTCTAGTCGGATTTTGGCTCTTATAATGAGTTTCCCCACAACATCCTTGTAGTCCTCTTGAATTGCCTGCCTCTTCTTTCAAAGGCATAAACTCATTTTTTTCCTGGGTTTCAACCAAAAATCTCCCTTCAGCCAGACCAGTCTCCTCCATCAGCTTATCTTTCAGCACATGGAGATGGCCCACTTGTATGTCTTTACCATTGTCTTCTTGAGAAATATCCATCCTTCCTGGACTCCTTTGCTTTTCCAGGATTTCCTCCCAAGGGACACTGCCAACCAGGTACTCTTTCCAGCTGACAAGCAGGCAAACAGTTAAACGAGACTTAATATGACTAAGGTCAAGCAGCATCATACCAGTAGAAGATTTAGAGTTTAAAAGAAATAAACAACAATCATTATTTCATGGCTCGCTGCTTGTATCTATTGATGTTGACATATTTTGCACAGACTTTATAATGGAGCTGTATTTTGAGATTAATTTCCCACATTTCCATAGGGAGAAATTGAGCACCAATATTACTAAGCCATGCACGAATCAAGAGTTAAAATCCAAACTTTTTCTAGTCATTAGCTTATGAATCTTTAAGCAAAAAATTCTAAGAATAATCATGATTATGACTTTATTCTGCAATAAATGTGAACAACAGCACTTGTTTAAGCCTAGATTCAGTCTTCCTTGTCATGTCAGGCTTGCAAAGTGCAGACAATTATTGTATTTTAAGTGAAACTCTGGAGCAAATGAAAATGCTTTGGCCAAGTGTTTTGGCACAGTCTACTCATCCATGCATATTATTAGCATCTTGCCCACCTCCACAGCATGTTCATGTGGACAATAATAAGCCACCCAAACTATATCTGCCTTTTTGCAGTTCGGTTGGGCAGTATGATGGCAAGTTACAATGATCCTGCAGCTAACAGTGGCTTTGTCTAAAGTTGTCTGGAAGTGAGGACTAGGAGCAGTCCATTTCCCAGCCTTCACTCCTAGCCAAGTTCTCAGTAACAAAAGTAAGACAAAAAACCAAATCCAAGCAAGAAGACAAAATGTGCTGGTGTCATATTTTGCACACAAGTGTACTTTTTAAGCTCATTAAAAGAGAGCTAGAACTGAAATCCTCTCTTTGATAAGATATTCTAGTTTTGAACTATTTTTGGGTTTTAACCCTAGCAAGAAACCAGCCCCACACAACTGCTTGTTCACTCCCCCACCATTGGGATGGGAAAGAGAATCAGACGAATAAAAGTGAAGAAATTCATGGGTTGAAATAAAGGGAGTTTAATAGGTAAAACAAAACCCACACACTCAAGCAAAACAAAACAAGAAATTAATTAACTCCTTCCAGCTGCAACCAGGTGTTCAGCCATCTCCAGGGCAGAAGGGATCCATAACAATTAACAGTGACTTAGGAAGACAAACACTTTCACTCTAAACATCCCCTGCTTCCTCCCTCTTATCGCCCCCAGCTTTATGTACTGAATATGATGTTGTAGGATATGGAATATCCCTTTAGTCAGCTGGAGCAGTTTTTCCATCTGTGTATGCTCCCAAATTCCCATATAACCCAAACCTCCTTATCAATATGGCACTAGTTGAAGCCGAAAAAGGCTTGTCTCTATGCGAGCACTGCTCAGCAATAACAAAAAAACCCCTCTCTATTATAAACTCTGTGCTCAGCACTAATTTAAAACACAGCCCAGGCCACTGGGAAGAAAAGTAACTCTACCCCAGCCAAAGCCAACAGAAAATTCTGTGAGAATTGTCTCTATTGTACTGTCAGTAAGTAATTTAGAGACTCTCTGTTAGAGGTCTCGAAGTACATAACATTTGAAACAGATATCTTCATATTTTATTATCTCTGATTCACTGATTATGAACAGAGTATTTATTTATGGTAATCATAAGTTAATAAAAACTGAGTATATTCATGAGCTAGTGCTGCAGCATATCAATACAGCTATCTGCAACAGAAATGATGCTTTGGATAGTGGTTAGTAGAAGCACAAGAAGTTAATTATCACTGTTTGATACTGTGTGCAGGGTCGAAGGACCAGCTCTGTGCCTATCCCTGCAGTGTCCCTCGTGGAACCACTCTGGTGGTGCCTCAGCAGCACCTACACCAACATACAGCCCAACCCTGCAGGTGGCACAGGCAGCCGCTCACACATTTGGGAGTGTCCTCAGAGACAAGGAGGCAGGAGGGGTCATTGGCCTGCAGTTCCAAGGTGTTTATTGCCTCAGAGGAGTGCAGAAGCCAAATGATGGAGAAGACAGGAAGTCATCAAGTTTTATCCCGAGGAGATAATAATTGACCAATAGTCTGAGGGCTGGGAGATGGAGATAAGGTTGATTGACACACCAGGGGCCAATGGGAGAGGGGAGGGGAGAGGAGTCCAGGGGCCAAGGGGTCAATGGAATACTGAGGGAAAAGAGAACTCTAGGACAGGGTTCTGTGGGGGGGGGGACCATTAAAAATAACATGGGGCAGTGTGGAGTTAGTCACTGCAACAACTGTTGGGCATGATTACATAAAGGTGTGTGTTTATAAAGTTTACTGCACTAAAAAATTAATTCAGTGCCATATTAACAACTTGATATGTTTAAGTTAACACTTAAATAATGGATTTTCTTTCTGTTTTTAAGAACAATACCTACTTGGATATAACTGCATCCAGTTCTGTCACTGGAAGAACATTAACCTGTTGGAGCAAGTCCAGAGGAAGCTGGAAAGACAATTAGAGGAAGAGAGCATCTCTCCTATGAGGAAAGGATGAGAGAATTGGGATTGTTCTGCCTGGGAAACATAAGGCTTAGGGGTGACCGAATTTTGGCCTTCCAGAGCCTGAAGGGAGCCAAAGAAACACAGAGAAAGACTTTTTACAAGACCATGTGGTGCCAGGACAAGGAGTAATGGATTGAAAATAAAAGAGAGTAGGTTTAGATTGGATATTAGGAAATACTTGTTTACTGTGAGAGTGGTGAGGCACTGGAACAGGTTGTCCAGAGAAGCTATGAATGTCTCATCCCTGGAGGAGTTCAAGGCAAGGATGGATGGACCTTTGAGCAACCTGGTCTAGTGAAAAGTGCCCTTGCCTGCTGCAGTTAGGTTGCATCTATATGATCTTTAAAATCCCTTTCAACCTAAACGATTCTATTTTTCCTATGGGATGCATTTTCACATGGCCTATATATAATAAAAGCACATAATTTTAATAATTTAATTTTATGGGGTTCAGTTACCAAGCAGTTTCTACAATACATTGTGTATGAATTCAAAATTTTTCACTCTAGACTAATCAAAAGTTATTTCAAAGACCGAATTATTTATTGTCTTGTGATCTTTTCATCTGGGGAATGTGAGTGTATCATAAACATTAATTAATTTATTTTTGCAACGTCCCTGAGAGGTGGAGCGATACTATTTTACAGGTGATGGATGGACACACAGAGAACGCAAAAAATTTTTACATTTATTTCATATTTCTGTGTAAAATCATACCTTTGAACTATTTGGATTCAAGCTCTAGTCTTATCCTTTAAAGAAGCCATGTCACTGAGTTCTCAAGTCGGACAAAAACTTTGGGAGCTATATTTATTGACCTTATGTGATCAACCATATAAGAGATCGTAGTGTGAAGAGCAGTCAGCTGATCCAAGGAGTTCAAGGACAGCCTTACCTTACATGCAGCGTTTGTGAACCCACAGCTGAAGTTCTGGATCCGTGTCTGGACTTGGCAATACAAGATATATTGATACACAGAGTGTGCACAGCTGCAGCCACTGAGACAGGACTCTGGGTTACCTGTTGTTCCTGTGTGTAATTGGTCCTAGAAAATAACTCTAAAGGGAGGTCTTACTGTTATTTTCAGCTATCCATGGAAATCATATAGAACAGATGGAGCCAGACAACTTCCTGTCAGAACACATCAGAGAAGTGGGAGAAATCATGCTGAAAATGGACAATTCTGGTAACATGATATTGTTGTCTCTTTTTCACTGACATTCCTTAGGAAAATCAACTTATTTAACTAAAAATTACTATCCTGTTGTTGATTATTTCCAGAAGTAAACTTTCCTGTTGGGAACTGTGCAAATGGATTGTGGACTCTGCAGATGATAGGACTAATTTTCATGTCTAATTTAATCCATTCTTTTATAGTGAGAAAGACAGTTCCACTTAGTGTCAGTAAATGCTGATTTCGATGACAAATACTGTTGTAGTGTATCCTTACAGGTAGCAATACTGTACAAGAAAATACATCACAATACAATATTCTTGTTTGAGTAGGATTAATGCAAATCTTTTTTAGTATACCCATACTTGATTTAAAAACATTTGGTATAGATACATAGACATAGTCTTTTGGTGTATTTTCTGAAAACAAAGAAAAAACTGACTGGACTGTAAAAAATAGGTTGCACTTGATGATATCAATCATCTTTTCCAACCTAATTGTTTCTGGGATTCTGCAAGCAACGCAATAGAGAGATCATTGGATTAATCAGTTCTGTTAAAACACTTTTGTACTGAATTTTACCAATTTTTTGTAAACTGACTTTTTTTTTCTTTTTGTATGCAGCTCTTCTTATCCATCTAGAATACTTGAGCAGAAAATCTCAGCCTATAGATCTTCCAGCTGCACTTCTTTCAAGAAAAACAGTTACTGCCCCCAGCCTTCATTTTGCCCCAGTTGCTCATCACTACTCTGAGTCAGAGCTGCCCATTAAGCTCTTTTTGACCTTTTTCAGGAAAAACAAGCCAGAGTTAATTTAAGTAGTTTAAACAGCAAGTATTTGACAACTGAAATGAAATTGTTTAGGGAGCTACCACACAGCTAAGAAATCAGAAGGGTGATGAGCAATCTTGGGGACGGAGCTGTCCTGGTTTAGTGCAAATATTTAGGGGGAAACCTCTGGGGGGTCTCCTCTAGGAAGAGCCGATTCCAATCGCCCCTCCCCCTACCGGTCCGGGAAGAATTTCCTTAGAGAAAAGTGGAAAAAACTATTTATTTAACACATAGAATATTTACAAGTATAGGGAAAAAATTGGATAATATGAAAACAATGAAACCTCTCCTTCCTCTGAAGAGATGGTAGATTCAGAGTCCGTCTGAGTCCGGTTCAGTTCTCCAGTGGGGGGACGATTGCCGGGCCCGGCTGTAGCAGTCGGCGAGGGTGGGGGAGGGGCCCCCCGGGCGTTCCCTGGTGTCCTGGGCTCACGCGATGCCAGCCAGTCCCAAGAAGAGGAAAAAAAAAAAAGAAAAAAAGAGATAACGCTGTCTGCTGGAATGCAGCCTCTCCGCTCTCTTGGCCTTGGTTCGTAGTATCCTGCAGACAAACGGCGAGTGTTTTTTTTTCCTCCACCTTCACTTTCACTGTCTTCCTTGGACCAACTTAAAGCTGCAGAACTTAATGTCCAGCATAAGCAAGGGGACGATTGGGGATACAAACAGGTCATATGGCTAACCCAGGACAGGAGCTCAACTGCCAGGGAAAGAAAGAAGAATAACAAGCTTCTTCCATTCACACAGCTGCTGTTGGGACAGTCTTACCTTTTTGACAATCTGCGTCCTTTTTTATTATAGAATTTCCAATGGGGCTTTGCTATCACTTGTGAGCTGTAAGTGAGATATTCAATAAAGATCATGAAGGTGTACCAAAACCCAAGTCCTGTGAAATCTTACAGTGAGAGCTTTAGGAAATAATCTCAAGACTCTTGAACTAAGAGCAAAACTCCCATTGCCCATTGGTTATCTCTCGAACACAAATTCCTGTAGAAAGAAAGCCGGTCTTTCATCATGGAAATAACATAGAAGAATTCTTATATGTCAGTAGCTTGGCTTCATAAGAGTTTGTGATTGTTGTCTTAGATCCCATTTATTAATAATATTGCAGGGTGAAATTCATGGCAATGTATTAGAAAGAGAAAACAAGACTCATGGAGCACAGAGAAAAATCTTAATCTTCCAACTTTCTCATATCCATCTTCTTAAGTGTCATATAAAAAAAAACCATTCTCAGTGTTATAAGTGTGTAAATTTCCTTTCTTGTATAATAAGTTTGAATAGATTGCTTAGATCTTCACCCTCATCTGCTTTTATTCTATAGCTGGATAATTAATATAGCTAATATGTTGTTTGAAGAAAACAGCTTTTATAGGGTGTAGGAATCATTTGGATGGCATCACAGATTTTTGATGCCAAGGCCTGAAAAATATTATTCCAAAGGCAGCATCTGGCTTCTTGGCACATCCAGCCTGCAGTTTCTCAGTGCCTCTAGGTTCTGTTGTATGGTTGATCACATTTGAATGCTAATTTTACTTCCTAACTTCTTGGAATAAAATAGATTTTTGACATTTTGTGGAATTTATGGGTAAGCATATATGTAGTGAACAACTTTTACTTCTGCAAAGTACTGTTAGCTCTCTTCATCAATAAGTCAGTTGAATACCTGCATTCATACTTATCTAGATATCAGCACCATGGCAAACCATACACAATTAGTTATAAGGCTAACTTTTTTCCCACCTGTTCAAACCATTACCATGTATGCAACACTGAATTCAACTTTATTTCTTTGTCCTTACCAAAATGAATATTTATGCAAGTAATCATAGTAATTTCCCACATCCTTTAACGTCTGTAGTAAAAAAACCCTTTATTTTGTGGTAAAGCCCAAATTTTGCTCATATTCATCTGGATAATTTTTATGTTTCAGTTTTTTATCCCCAGCCTTCTTGCTTCTTTACATTCATTTTTCTGATCCGCTTGCAAAAAATAAAATTTACATTAGTGAACTTTGTCTTTTGGCATTATCTCATTACAGCCAAACTGATCCTTTTCTCTATCCTTGTTTTCTTCATCTCAAGTCTGCCTCATTCCCACGATCTCACACTTTTTCTTCCTGCATTGGATTTCTCACTGCTTTTTATTCACCCTGACCCTTGTGATCACTTCTTCCACTTTACTTCAGTTGTGGTTTAGTCTGGAGCTTAACCAAAGAGAAAAAAGGATAAATTCTGTGTAGAAGTGATATTCAGTCTTCTCCACTAAATCATTAATCTTTCTGTTTTCTTTGAAATTCAAAGAACCAGGTGTCAGCATGGTTGTAACTAAGACATCTACAACTAAGGTTGGTAGCAGGCATTTAGTCACTGATTTTCAGAAGCTCGAAACAGTAGGTTTAGGTGAACCTGCATGGAATTGAAGATTTAATTGTTTCAATTTATTTTCCTAATTGTTTCTTTGAGATATATATCTTCAAGAATCATAGTCTCCATCTTGAAATAAAAAAAAACATTTCAACTTGTGGGTCAACATATGCTGTTTTATCTTTAAAAGAATCTAGAAAGGGTGCCATTTTCTAATAAGGGGACATGTCCCGTTCAGTCACCCAGTTTTAAAATTTCCATAGGACATTTTAGATTCACTCCAAAATCCTGTCCTTGACATAGAAATCCAACTGTAATTCTGTCTCCTTCAAGGGAATGTGGAGTTGAATGTGTTTTAATGGTACTACGGTAATGTATTTCAGGGCACTGACTTTAAGGGAATTAACTTTGTCACTTCGTAATTGGCAGAACTGGGACAGTTTGCTAAAGCCCAGGCAGACACTGTTCATTTTATCAACAAGGACCCTGTTGCTGATATAATGTTTTATAAATTATATATGACAGTTTTACATCTGCTAAACATCTATTCACAGCATACTTTTTTTCACTTTTGTGTTGGAACTAGTGGAAAATTATTCTGAACTAAAATGATCTCCTTTGTGATGCCATATACAAATACATGTATCAGTTAGCACATATTAGTTGGAAAGATTTTTTTTTATACAATACCCTAGAAAAGAAGCAAAACAAAACCTGGAGTACTCAGACATACTTGAACTATTAAGAGAAGTTTGATGCAGAACATTCTATTTTTCACACCTTTTTGTTTTTAATTTTACTCTAGATGTTTTCCAGATGAATTAAGTTAGTTTAGTAATTTTTTTTTTAGTTAATTAATTATTAATTTTATTTGATAGAAAACAGACTTAGGATAAATGTGTTAGACCTCTGAATTCATTCAGTTAGAAGATACTTGAAGTCACTCTGGTCAAGAGTGGTTTAAATTACATTCTGGCTGTTATGGAATTCAGACTGATGTCAAATGATCTCTGCTAAATGATGAACAACTTGCAGCCAGTCTGCAGGGAACTCTGAACAGTAAAATATAATCACAATGAGACTTAATTTATTTGTCATAAAAATTACTGTCAACTCCAAGTAGGGCAAAATATTTTGTCTGGAAAGTTAAGCAAAAAATGTTTTCTGGAAAAATATCAAGTTTCTTATTCCTTCAGCTATATTCTGGATGGCTAAATTCCCTATTTCCAAGAGCACAGGACTGATTAAAAATATTGATACATTTTTTAAAGTATTGTATCTCTCATTAAGGTTTTATGTCTCTCTTTTTAACTGGCCAGCAAATCAAGGCCAAGAGAAGTTAACTGAAGTATTCACAACCAGAGAGAGAGAGCTCTTGAGAGACCACAAATACACAGTATATTTGTAGAAACTTAGTTACCTTTCCTAATGTATATTCAATGTTAAATATATCACAACAAAATCTGGTCCCCTCTGATGTCATGTAGTTCCTCAGTCTGTATTATGTTTCCACATAGAAACATAGATGTTGAAGGTAAGGATTGAGAATGCAAGCAATACACAGATATATGAGACTCAAAGGTGGTAGCTGCTGAAATGTTTGATTTCTGATAATTTTTGTTGTCACTAGATACTTCAGTTCTACCCAAGTCTTCCTTTAGGGAAAAAATCAAGCATCCCAACTATTATTCTTTTTTCCCTTTCTATGTTTTGTTGGAAGAAAACATATTTTACTAAATAAAATATAGCAACTCTTAAGGCAAAAATTGAACTCTGACAGCATGAACTCATCTAACAGTTAGATGATTTGGACTTCTTCTTTGGTAAAGGTTTGTATTTTTGACCTCATCAGAATCTAAGTCTTCCCCCGTCTTTGGTTATTGTACCATCTGCCAAGTTATTGATTGACCTTAATCAGAGAATGATTGTCCTAGTTTCATCTGGGATACACTTAATTTCTTCTCAGTGGCTGTTACAGTGCTGTGTTTTGGATTCAGAATGAGAATGGTGTTGATAATACACTGATGTTTTGGTTTTTTGCTAAGTCTTGTTTATCCTAATCATGGACTTCTGCCCCCCAACATGTCTCATGCTCTGCCAATGAGAAAACACAAAAGAAACTGGGAGGGAGCACAGCTGGGACAGGTGACCTGAACTGACCAAAGGGATATTCCACACCACAGAATGTCATTCTCAATATGTGAACTGGAGGGATTAACCCAGCAGCGTGGCTGATCTGGGCTTCAGAGGAGGGGGTTTGACACTAATCAGAGTGTGGTGACCAATTGTATTGTGCATCACATGTTTATTTGGTTTTTTCCTCTCCCTTCTTCTTCTTATTTACTTCTATTGTTTCATTTTTCTTTGTTTTCAATTATTAAACTGTTCTTATCTCAACCCACAAGTTCTACTTTTGATTCTCCTCCTCATTCCACAGGGGAGGGGGGAATATTGAGTGAGCAGCTGTGTGGTGCTTAGTTGCCAGCTGGGCTTAAACTACGACAGTGATTGAATAGATCTCACTGTTATAGTTCAACCTGATTATCAGCTGCAGTCTTCAGTGAAGCCACTCACTCATGTCCCAGGGTGTCTAAATTTTCCATCTTCTACCTCCTTGTCAGGATAGGGCACCCTTCCCCCACCAGTGTGTTGAAGTTTAGTGCAAGCACCCCAGCAGAACAGTCCTCAGTCTTGTAATACATTTGATTGTAAAAATCCCAAAATAATTTAAAGAATGCAAGATTGATGTGTATTATTTTATATTAATCAATGTACATGCATCTTCAGCTGGGGCAGAAAGCATTTTCTCCACAGTATAGAAACAACCACTAATCTTCATTTTCTTATATCAAATCAGGGTCCTAATACAAGGGAAAATATCAATTTCAAACAAAGATAGGTAAGACTTTGACTGACTAATTTTGTCAGTGTCCAAAGTTCTTCTGTTTTCATGTGCATCTCAGTTATACTTACTTAGCTTCTTTTGTTGTGTTCTGGAGATTTAAAAGCCAAAGCAGTAATTGAGGTTTCTTTGAGGTAGTACAGATAATACAAGAATAACACCTTTCTGAAACTGGAACCAAAATGTCACCATGAACACACCCTCAGTTTCTATGTCAGCTCAAAGCAAGAGGAACATTCATACTGGTCATATTCGAGTTTGTGTTAATCATATGAACAACAAAGCAGCTACCAAAATCTCTTTCTTGCTTTTGTCTTGCCAAACCAGTGTGGGAAAAAACAGTTTATTTATCAGATAAATTCTTATTTGGAGTAATACAGAGTTGTTTTTTTTCCAAAAAGGCCATATGTTTTCCATATGAAACCACAAATTTGCCTTGATAAACTAGCAGTACATGAGAAAACAGCAGCATGTTGCCTATGTTATATGTTATTAGGAGGCTTTTAAAGTGAAAACTGACATAACAAATGTTTTCTGAATAGAGAGGAAAATACAAGGTTTTCTCAATCACATCTTACAGGTACCATATAAATCATCATTTATTTCTTTTGGATAATTGTTCATAGATTATTGTAAACTTATGACAGATGTGCTGATGAAAAATTATGCCCATCACAGAAAATTTGGAAAGAGTCCTAGGCTGCCCAATTAGCAAAAGTTATAGCTCATGTAAGGGACACCTACTGTTTTAAAGAGGAAAATGGGAATTGAAATTTTCCACAAAGGAAGTTCTGTCTGGAAGATTTAGTGGAGCAGGGACTTGAACAAAAGATGTTCAGTCAGGGTTTTTTGTTTTTTGTTTTTTTTCTTTTCTGACACATGTTTTGTCAAAGCAATTAATATTAAGTGCTGGAGTGGTTTGAATCCAAGCATAGGCATTTTATTCACTCTCTCTTCTTAATGTATGCTATATAAAGAAGAAACATGGTGAAGAAATAGGCATATTTCCAACTGTGGCTTTTGTTTTCTTTCTGAAGGGAATTTTTCTTATAATACACTGGGTGCATGCTGTAAATATTCTTATTTGTATATTCCTTTAATTAGCCAGGTAATATGAGGTATAAAATACAAGTAACTTATGAATAAGGGTTCTTATTACTTGTCCAAGTTATCCATACAGACAAAGGCCAAAAGTACTGTTCATGCCCACTTAATTTTATCCCATCTATTGTACAGAGAGGTATAGACCACTACCCACACATTTCTTTTGGAAGCTTAGGTCTGGAGCTGGATGTAAGGTAGAAATTCCATTTTATGACTTCCTGAGATTTCAGACATATGTTCTGACTGGGAAGAAAAACAAAAAAGTTAGAAATAACAGCACCTAAAATTATTTTTCCTCAACAGAAAATTCAGGAAGAAAAAAAAAGAGGGAAGAACCCCCAGGTAATCACTGATTTACTACTGCAACTCTTATTCCCCAACAGATATTTATTTCAAGGAGAATAAGTAGATCTCCTTTTGGCATTATGACCTGTAGGAAGAGAATCATTCAGGAAGTGAAATATGTGTGTTCTGCAGTACAGTCATTAGGGAATTGAATGTGTTTTCTGTCTA
Organism: Petroica traversi; assembly: GCA_025920805.1. Lineage (NCBI taxonomy): Eukaryota > Metazoa > Chordata > Aves > Passeriformes > Petroicidae > Petroica > Petroica traversi. The sequence goes on from JAHLSL010000023.1 coordinate 3,161,469, forward strand.
CAGTGGTAGAATCACACAGGGTTTTCTACTAATTCCCTTGAGATTCTCTATTGGCCAATATATGCTTAAGACTGGAAAAAGACTAATAATGGCTGTTAATTGTTCATTAAAAAAAATCCAACCATGACTATTTAAAGAGATTTTTGGTTATCTGAATCATTAAAATAATGTGTACTGTGTTTTTGGCAGTAAAACATCAAGAAAAATTCCAAGGAAACCTTCTAAAGTCCTAAGGTTTTGCAGAGATGTAGGATGACAAAGTGAAGCATCTCTCCCCAAATGCATGTACTGCTGGAATTACTAGACATGTTTATGCCATGCCTTAAAGTTACATCAAGTAATGAAGTTACCAGATAACAAGCAATGGTATTCAGCATTGGTAAACACTAAATGTGGTAGCATAATAGATATAAACATGATATCTACTTTTTCACTACTACCATATTTGAAATGTAATCTACCTATTAAACCAGAAGTGTTGGCTATTTAGATTTTTTTATAAGGAGCTTTGAAATATAAAAACCCCCCTGTGTGATGGATTATATACATATATGGATATTCTATTCAACTAACTATTTAAAATAGGAGACTGTTTGGTATTAAAGATCACAAAAAAAAAAAAAAGTGAGGAAGGAAAGAAAGTTTAAATGCTATGTCCCAACCCAACTTTACTTTAAGAAGTAAATTTTTGCTAGTTTTTGAAAAGTAGCTGCAACCTGGCCAAAATGAGGTACAGTTCACAATTATCAAAAACAATATGTGAAAACTTTCTAACAAGTTCTTTTCTTCAAGTTATAATTAGCCATTTGCAAGCTCAGTGTATATTCTAAGGCTTTTTGCACTTTCATGTGCATTCAAATTCATACAATGTAATCTATTTAATGTGTGATTTACTGTAACATTTGTTAAAATTATTATTTTAATATATTACCTCTTACTATATACCTGGTTGACAACAGTGCATAAGGGTCTCTGGACACATTCATGCATTTCCTTCAGAATTATCTGTGCTCGAAATACATGTGTACTGGAGTATAGATGGTACCACAAACTCACAAACTCAGTTTTCTTTTTTTTTTTCAGTAGCCTAAATGCATTGCAATTACAGAAGTATCATGGAGATTATAAAAATTTTATTTTGATTGAAAATCTTTATATTTAAAGTTCTTTATAACAGCCACTGCTTATCTAATTCATGGTGTTCCATGTAATGTAATTATTTTTGTTACCAGTTAAGCTACCTAAACAGTTTCATTTTCTGAATTAATATAATAGAAATTTTATTTGACTTTTCTGTATTTATTAAAATGCACGACAAATATATCCAATTAAGTAATGAAATAACATTTTAAAAATCTAATTTACATTATAGACTACCTAAAAGAAAAAGGTTACTTATCTACATAAAAAGTGAGATAAAGAGCTGGCATTTTATCAACATTTTTGATGAATATTTAAGATATAGCAGGACAGATTTTGAGAAGTAGACAGAAGGGATATTAGAGAAATAAAGGGAGAAAGAGAGAGGAAGAGACATAGTCAAAGAAGAAGTTGTGCAATACAGGTTGCAGTTGGGGGTATGCTCAGAGTTACAATGCAATTTGATAGTTATTTCCGAAAGTAGAATTGAGTTTTTATATACTCATTTAAACATATGCATATAAAATTTAGTAGTTTCTAGTATTCAATAAACTCCTAGCCATTTGAGTGAGGTATGGAGCAGTTTGACTTCTCTGTCCAACTGTGTTTCTAATATTGAAAATGCAGAAAAAATACTAAATATTGTATAAGTTTCCATCCAACCTGAAGGTCCTTAGGTGTACTATGTATCCTTTGGTATCCTTGATATTCCTTGGGACAATAGAGTTGTGTGATGGCATCTTTCTAATGCTTCCTAATCACAGAATCACAGAATATGGAGAGCTGTAAGCAATCCACAAGGATCATTGAGTCTCCTTGCCCTGCCCAGGACCATCCCCAGGAATCACACCATATGCACAGTTCAGCAAATGTATGGAACCCAGACTTAAATGTATTACCCAGTTACAAGCAGACTTGAACTTGGATTTTGGAAGGACTCCAAAAAGAAGAAAAATTATTCTATCTATTCAGACATGCAATATATTAATATGGGCTGATTTCAGTTTCTTCATTTGAAGCTGTTTTAAATTGAATAGAATACACACTGGAATACATGATTGTGTATTTTATTTCTTCGAATGCACATCTAAAAGAAATGTGGACCTATCTGGCCTGAATTAAATTTTTCAAGAAGACTTTCTGTATTAAAGACCGGGATTTTAAATTTTTTTTCTTGTTGCTTTGTAGGGTTTTCAGTTTGTTTGTTTGCGTGAGTTTTAACAGGAAAGGTATAATGTAAAGGTATAAAGAGTTGACGCCTCATTTGGGACGTTTACACTTTAGTTTCTGCTCCAATAATTATGAAAATATTTATGCAAACTTGAATAGCTTCTGCAAGAAAAGACTGGGCGAACTTCGCTCAGAATGCAACATAGCTCACTATTTGAATATGAAGTGATAATAAAGGAAATAAAGTCAACTATACAGAAACCTTATCTTGTCTCAGAAAAATAATTCATCTTATGAAATTTAAAAGGGATTGTGCAATGCCTTCAAGTAAGAGAGAAAGATCTAATCTACTTTAAGTGCTTTAGGATAAGATTAATTTTGAAATTCTAAATATAAAATATACTTAAGGCAAACCTCCCTAGATGTTCTCCTTGACTTTTATGATGTTATCACTCCTCTGTAGCTTTCTTCATTTTGCTGGTTTTCTGTAAACTATATTGCAAGACACTTGAAGAGTTATAACATTCTCCTAAGAGTTAGGCATTGCAAGGAAAACTTCACCTATGTAAAAATGTCCAGAATAAGGCAATGCATTTATAGTTTGTTTATTTATCAAGCCTCACTACTTGTATTCAGTTTACTATATATGTAGTTGATTCTATTTCATGGAAACATATAATATCTGAAGTTGGAAGGAGCCCATATGAATCATCAAGTCCAGCTCCCTGTTCCTCCCAGGACCCCTTAAAAATAATGGTATGACTACAGGCATCATTGACATGCTCCTTAAATTCTGAAAGGTTTGGTGCCAAGACAATTTCCCTGGAATGCCAGTTGCAGTGACTGATCACTCTCTTAGTGAAGAATATTTTCTAATGTCCTGTCTGAAAGCCCCTGACATTCCATTTCATTGCATCCTAAATTCCATAAGAATCTGATATGTTACTGCTATAGACATCTGTTCATCGTTTGAAAATCATTTACCTTTGATAATGTAAGAGATATTTATTCCTATTTCATTCATATTACACTGACAGAAGTCAGTGGTGATGTGAATAGTAATGGCTAGCCATTCAAAAATACTGTGCTGACAAGAAAGCTACTCTTGTCTTCAGTGGCGCTGATATGATATTGTAGTCTGCGTCAAGGTCTCCTCAAGGTTGCTCTGAGTTGTTCTTGTCTGAAAGCCTTAACTTTAATTTCAGAGAAACCATGAAACTGGAGATGAGAAAATAAAAGTAATGGGCATGTTATTTATTTGGCTCTACCTTCCCTCTCTCCCTTTTCTTTTTTTCTCTTCTTCTTTCTATAGTTTTGAAAGTCATTATCAAAATATCCACTGATTTCAATAACAACAAGCATGAGTACCTTAAGAGCAGCAGAAGACAGTCTTTCTATACCTGCCTTGCAGATTGTCCTCTTACCAATTTATAACGAGTGTATTATTCTTCTAAAGAGAGACAAGGAAAGAATAAAACAGGAGTCAATTGGTTTTCGAAATCTGAATGACCTAGAAAATTTTAAGACATGCTTTAAGAACACATATGGGTACTTATAATATTACCAGAAGCTATATCACAAGATGATAGCTAAAATTTTTGCAAAGATTACAAGCATGCTTAAAGCCAGGTTATTTTTGGAGACTCTATATGAATAGAAAATGTTCTCTTAGCATAAATACGCAAGCTGTTTACAGTGAAAGAAGTAAAAAAATAGATATCTGAAATAAAGCTGAAAACATTTGATTGAGGATTTTAAATTTTTAATTCTTCATCTTCAAAGTTATAATAATTCTTTGGCAAATCATGTTGGTGTTTGATGCATTTTCTTCTCTCTATATTATAATATTATGAATATGTTTTTATAGAAACAGTGTATTCATAACAGACCTCTCTTGTATTATTTATCTAGCAAGGAAAATTATATTGTCTTCTTATTTGATGCAGTCTAAAATTTATCTTTGCAATTCATGCTCAGTAATTTACAGTTAATTCCAGGGTGCTATTTAGGAAGATGACCACTTGCAAATATTCCCACACAAGAAGAATATATCCTATTGCTCAGTGAATTAAATGTAGTGAAATGTTTGATTACATTCACTGTTAAAGTGACTACTAAGATAAAGACTACCTTATCCAGGCCCTTATGTTTCCAGAAAGGAGGTCCCTTGCCAATATTTTCACAGTGATGGTGGTGGGAAAATTCCTGTCCTTAAGATCATTCAGAAAAAGATCACCAATGCAAGAGGATGTATCAGTATCATACAAGACTGACATTTCTTCCTCTTATATACCACATTTTTGATAACATTTCTATAAATCACAGTAATTCTACTAAGATGAAGGAAAGAGTGAAATTAAGTATCAAGAAAAAAACATTGATGAACTTCCCATCTTATATTTTCAGCAGCTATTTTGAAATTGCTAATTAAGTTTTTTTCCAACAGCAATTCAACTTTCTTGGCTTAAATAATGATTAATACAACCATTTGAATTCTTTTATTCATCTATTACACATTCCATTCTCTACCATTGCTAAATTACTATTATTTCTAGATACAGACTTTTTTCATCTTCCACCTTCTCATATTTTAGTTTTGTAGTCTAAGTCAGGCAATTTTTAAAATTTGCACTTCTCCTGTGGACATTCAAAATACTTTTAAGACAGATAAGAACCTCACAACTATAGCTGTAAACAAATTGAAGGTGATAGTTGTTTTCTTAAGTAGTTCCGCATGGCTAAAAAGCAGCAGCTGTCATAAGTATGATAGCAAAGTCCTTCAACTGAGCCAGCAGTTCTGAATTTACTGAATCTTTGCAATGTTTCTAAGATTCATAGAATCTTAGAATGTTTAGGGTTGAAAGGGGCCTTAAAGTTTGACCCGCTCTGCTATGGATGGAGTGCCACTACCTAGATAAGTTTTCTCAGAGCCTCATTCAACCTGGCCTTGAACATTCCAATGATGGGGCCTCCACAACCTCTCTGAGCGAGAAATACATCTAATCAAAGCCTATTCTCTTTCAGTTTAAAACCATTGCCCCTTGTCCTGTCACCATTCACCCATATTAAAAAAAATCCCTTTCCCTTCAAAGCTCATCTAAGCAAACTGCCCAGCAATAATCTGTTCAATATTTGACTAGATCAGGTAGTTCAAAACCCTGTTCTTGGAACACCACAGTTGAATAACAATAGTAGTAGTAATAGTATTATAGTAATAGCAACAGCAACAAGGTAAAATACTGAATGAGAGTGGTGGGTGGCTGGATTTTAATACAAGTGAATTGGAACAACAATTACATTGATGTTAAGGAGCTTTTCTAATCAACAGAAATACTGCTCAGTTAGTTTGTGTTCATCCTAAATTGTTCTGGTTAGAGCACACACATTAGAATATTCAGGTAACTACAGGTATGTGAGTACTAGCAAGAAAAAGTTCATATTCTCTTAACCAGAAGAATTCTTCAACAGTGTTCGTTCAAGGCATCTCCCTCATTATCAGTGTCTTGTGTGTGTGTGAAAAATGATATAGCACTGAAAAATAACGTAACACTGTCGACATGAAAAGCAACAGGAAAGTTACTATAAAGAATAAATTATCTTGTTGGGTTTTTTTATTGCAATAGCTGTCAATTATATTCCTTTGCATATTTCAACAAATGACAGGAATACTTATAGTAATGACTCACTGTAAGTGGAAATAAACTTCTGCTGGCTCAGAAATTAAAATAGGGTTACACACAGATTGGGAGATGGGGGACTATAAATTTATGTAGCTTACACAAAAATTAGTTTTGAACAGTTTTTTAAAATTTTTCTCAAGACAAGTTAAGGCATGAAAAATGCTACTGCATTAGCATGAACAATATTGCAACTACTGTCCTCTTTTTCCTGACATACACCCAAGAATACTCTGTGTAAAAGCCTCTAAAAGTTAAAGCCAGGAACAGGACGGAGTTCCCAGGACTAACTCTACAGACATATGCTTAGTCCAGATTCAGGCTAAAGAGTTCAGGTTTTTGCTGTGATGTAGAATTTCACCTCACAGAAGAACACAGATGTCTCTCTTGATTAGCATACACTTGAAAAATCATTGTACAGAAAGTATGTAAAATAAAAGATACAGTTAGAATATGAATTAAATATTGATTTAGGTGGGTAGAAGCAGGTAACTGCATTCATGTAACAGTTGTTCTTTACCATTTCTAAGAGTTATGATCACTTGTTTTCTAGGAGATAACACCAAAACTGCAATCCATTCTTGGTGACTTAGCATTACAAAACTGATTGAGACACCTCCCTGCCATCTAAATAACTTCCTTGAAAGACTCTACTATCTTTCCTTGTCTCATCAGAAGTCCAACACAACCACAAGTTTCTGAGCTTAAAACATATCCAGTTTTTAACAATAGAAAATGCAGCTTATTTCCAGGAAAGTTTATCAATTAACTCTGCAAAATTAATGAAGATACATCATTCTAGGAAAATAAAAGCATAGGTAAACCGAAGGAAATTAACAATTAAATGCAGAAAAAGAATTCAATCTTATGCTTCAGTTAAACTGTGGGAATGTGTTTGGGAAATGTGTCAACAAAGAAACCTTTCAGCATTATGCATATGGCAATAATCCCATTCATTGCTTTGAAACTCAAGAATAGATAACAAATTTACTATTTCTACTCAAGATGAAATTGTTGCTGAGAATATCAGATTCACATACCATGATCCCTGTAGCATGTATTGATAAGAACTTGAATTCTGAAATTCTAAATGGCATGAGATTTTCTCGCAAAACAGTAATTTTCTTTTTACAAGGCTTATATCATTCAGTCAACTCTAGCTGTAGAGCTACAGCATCATGAAGCCATTGCTAATGCTAAACAAAATATAGGTAGTAACATCAAAGGATAGAACCGGTTTATCTAAGAACAATAGATATGTTTAAAAATGTGTGAAATAATTTTCAGAAATAAAATTAGAGGGTTTTTATTTTGGTTCGGGTATTTTTTGTTTTGGTTTTGTTTGGGTTTTTTGGGGGTTGTTTTGGTTTTTTTTGGTTTGCTTTTTTTTTTTTTTTAGGAACAAACGAACTAGTTCAATGAACATGGGAGCCATTTTCCTTTGTCTAGACCAATCTTCCCTGATGCTTGAATTTCAGTAGAATCATATCAATATTTAGTAACCTCTCTGCTTACCCATTAATTTTTTTCATTGAATATCACAGAATTGTTGTGTGGTTTAGGTTGGAAGGGACCAGCCCCCAGATATGGGCAGGGGCACCTTTCACTAGACCAGATTGCTCAGATCTTTCTCCAGCCTGGCCTTGAACACCTCCAGGGATGGGGTATCCACAACTACTCTGGGCAGTAGTCTCACAGTCCTCAGAGCAAAGAACTTCCTGTGAGAAAAGAGGCACATTTTAGATAAAGAGGTAGATAACTATTCTTTCACATCAGCTTCATATTTAACATTGGATTTTAATTAGCTGTCTTTACCTTTTTGGTTTTTTCTCTTACTTCATCACATTAGTGTCCCTATCCTTGGTTAATCTTTCTGCATTGCTGTATTCCTAACTTGGCTTTATCATTTCCTCATTTCTCCGCATTCCATGTCCTCTGAAAATGTTAAAATGGTTAAAAAATTGGTGGAATCAGTTCTTTACCTTTCCACAGCAGATCTACTTACTAAATACAAACATAATCATTATTCTGGAAAAAAAAAAATTGTTAGATACCCTTTCTATCTCTAATGAAACAAATTTCATTAAAAAACATACTGTATAAACAATCAAGTATTAGCCAATCTTAGCCTAGATCCTTAAACAGTATGCCAGATTACTCTCCTTTCTATTTCTTTATCACAGTCATGGAAATATGGACTCTTTGCTTTCTTGGTTGGTTGGAGGTTATTTTTCTTAAGAAAAAAGGCTAACCATTATTTTGTGAAGAAAATTTTATCCCAAATATTAAAAGAGATGGAGAATCTAAAACATTTGTCACTAAGGAATTTTTTTTTGTGGTTATATAATTTTAATTCCTGAAATTGTTTCTATTTTCTTGGATGTAGAAGAATTTTATTGCAAATTTTATGAAAGCTGAATGCAAATTTAATTTAAATTTCAATTTTTTTTAAGTCAAAAGTGGGAAAGAACCTTTTAATAAATTGATTAAAATCTAGAGAAATAATTGATCTTTTTAACCACATTTGTTTGTTTGTTTGTTTGTTTGTTTCAAATATCTATAGTCATGTAGTTTTGATAAGGGAAGAAGGGTCTTACTACTTGCAAGTGAAAAGTAATTTTGTGTTTAATTCCATTTGAGATGTATCAGTTCAAGGTCACTAAGTTCTCCAATATTACACTTTTTAATGTTGTGGAGCACTTTTGTTGGGTGCTAATGTACAGTCTGTGTATGGGAGTTTATCTGTACATTACATCTCACTGAGAAATATGTGCCCACAGAATTTCAAGACAGAAGTTTTAGGGGTTCAGTTTTGTAATATTACTCCACAACAGGAAGGTCTTCTATCTTTTTGACAAGAATATTTTAATCCCTTGAAAGAAGAATGTAGGTATTTTCTTAGGAAGCAAACACAAATTGTGGTGCTGTTCTTTGTACTGTAATGAAAGTAGACTCAATGGCTTGTATTCATCATGGCTGGATTGTCAGAGCTTGAAGTGAGCTACTTTTTGAATTGTTCAGAATACCTTTATACTGTGTTGCAATGCTCACTAATTACAGAAACCATCCTAAATAAGCCCCTTCTGAACTCTTCCATTTGACTATTGATAAAATGTAGCATCTGGGGCAAGCACATGAGTGTAGATCAGCTCCAGTTTAAGAATAGGAAATAGCCCTATAAACAGTGAAGTCTTTGACTGCAAAAGTAATTTATCAGGTTTGAAATTCTGTTGCTCTACAGATGTGATATGGCTGAGTTGACCTCCTTTTTCATGAGTGAGTCAAAAGTTTCTTTGTTGAACTTCTCATGGCTTCTTCACACAAACAAAAAAAAGACCTGGCTCCTCTTCTGCTGAAAGTGGCCTATTATTTGTCAGTCCAATATCAAAACGCTTATCAAAGTCTTCTGCCAGAGACAGAAAATAATTTTCTAGAAAAATCTGCAGTTCTTTTATCTTACCAAAGTGAATTGAGATGGGCCTCTGACTCTCAGAATGCTTTTGAGAAGTGGACCATATGAGTGAAGTATGTAAATGGCTGGCTGTCCTTCTGCTGGTAACATTGAGAAATAAATAGCAAACTGAATACACACAGCTACCATTTCTTCTCCTACCAAAACTTGTAATAAATTTCATGTTTTAGGCAGTATATAGTATATATAATAAAAAGTGCTGTTTCAGCATATAGCCACTGAGTCTGAAATGGTTCAAGGTGGATTAATGCAGGAAAGTCCATTTTTCAAATAGCTTGTACATTTGATTTTCTCACCCTCAGCCATAAAAAATGTTTAAGCACAATGCTGAGTAAAACAAGTTCATTGTTCAATGGGCATTTTCAGGATTTGAGTTTCAATATTGGTGAGGTGCACAAATAAGAGATAAAGGGCAACATTTTCAGAGTTGTTCTGGAAATTCATTTTAGTTTATAATGCTTCTAACAGTACTGAAGTTAGGACTTCAGTAGCTGACTCATGTCAGCTAGGCATGAGCTAAAAAAACAGTAAGTTTTGTCAGAGACTGCAGTTAAATGGGAGTGGGAAAGTACACCTTGAAATGTTTCATTTCAATTAAAACCTCTGCCAGTAATAAAAAGAAGCTATTAAAAGGACTTGAATGTCAGAAAATAAAAAGTTTGTTAAATAAAATTATAAGAATAAAAGTAATATTCACAGCCCATAAACTATGTGACATTTATTTATTTGTCTAATCCTTGTTATTTGACTAAAAACAAGATTATTTTACTATTTCACAACTATGAGTGCCCTCTAGGTCTGACTAGCTGTGTCCTTCTTACTGAAAATCAACTTAATCCTGAAAAGGCTTAGTAGCTCCAGCAGTTTTGAGTATCATTAATACTCGCTGAAACAGAAATAAATCATAATGCAAATGTTCAGCACCTTTCAGGGAAACACCTATAAATATTAATGCTGCGTATTAGAAGCCTTGTATTCTGGAATTTATATATGGTGTGGATAAATCAAAAGGGGTCTTTATCAGGAGATAGATTGAATACTTCACCAATAGAAGAACAATCATGAAACACATTTGAAAACCCTGAAAGGAGCAAGAGCTAAAGCAGCGAATGAAAGAAAAAAGCATGCAGGAAAGTATTCTCTCTTGTGTTTGCATGAAAGAATGAAAAAATGGCTGTTAAGGAGAAAGCTTAATGCTCTTAAAAAAATTCTAGTGATATTAACAAAAATGACTGTACTGATAGTCATGAGATTTTCAGAGAAAGGAAGATACTGTGAAAAAGGTTCAGAAAAGTCAGCTCAGAGTCTGTGAACTCAATGTAAGTCTTTCTGTTGAACTTCTCACTTCAAGAAAGGTACGAACCTTCTGAAAGAATGCCAAAAGAGATTAATGGGCAACACCTTTTACCTGTAGCTGAAGGATTTGATTAGTCTACAGAACATGAAGAAGAGATGACAGTGTGAAAATAGTTTTCAGTTATGGATAAGCGGTAAAGAGGTAGAGTCTATTTTGTTCTCTTTTCCACAGGGGAAAAGGATAGGACATGGTATGATAAAACATTAAATATAATAATAATAATGTGTAGAACTGCAACAACTTGCAGAAAGGAAGGCAATAATTGGGCTAGAACAGCAGTGAAACAGAAAGCCTGTAAAACTTGTAAAGTCTGCTATCACTGGAAGAGAAAGCAAGAGAGTGTTTTCTGAGACAGAAACTGAAGCAGGTGACCTTTGGCATGACTTGTAAATATTTTTATATGTTTATAAGCATTCTCCTGGTAACAGAAAGAAAAGGTACGACAAATCATACATAGATTTTAGTGGGTTTGTCCTCTGACTCAGCATAGTAGAGTGCTCTTAGTAATCAAAACAAATCTAAACTCTTGACAGGAAAACAAGAAAAATTTCTCCTTGAAACTCTTCAAGTGATTTAACTTTCAATAATTTTTTTTTGCAGACAATAGGTGTATGTTAGTCTCCTCTTAGCTTCTTTTCAATTATGGGATCAAAGCAAGAAAAAAAGCATTATTTTCCCTTTTCACTGTAGGAATTCAATATAACAACTTAATATTCAGTCATTAATCATAAGAGTTCATGAGAGACAGAAAACAACAAGCATTGATTACAATTATCTTAAAGAAATCTTTGTAAATGAAAAACTTTATATAAGTACTAAAGGAGGAAATGTGTAAGTCAGAGACTCAACTATCAATAATTTTTCTATTAAAGGACAAAAGTGGACAAGTCTATTTAGGGAATATAAAGTAAGAGTACTTTCCCCATGCCCCCACTCCCCAATTTGGGAAAATTTAATCTTGCTTCTTTCAATGAAATTAGAAAAAAAAATATAGGGTAAAAACAGCTTTAGTATCTTAACATCATCCTGAAAATAGAGAAAATTTTTCATTTTTTCATGAGCAAAATGAAGACTATAAAGCCATGGTCTCAACTGGATTTTGAGTAATAATTTATTGCCCAAGACATTTGGAAAAGCTCTATTTTACTGTGCTGGTTCCATCTAGCTCAGGCTTATAGCAGAAGCTTCTCAATAATCTACCCAAGCTCTGTCTCAGAAGTTCAATACTTGGAAGTGTAATCTTCATTATCAGATTTCAAAATCAGTTCTTCTTCAATGCACTATGAGAGACAGACAAAATTTTAAAATTTTGCTTTGGGAGATTTGAAGCCATTTGATGACATCTGAGTTGAGATAGGTAATGCAAATGCCAGGGCATAAATAATGAAGGGGTATGGCAAGTCAGTGGGGAAAAAAGACATGATAATAATCAGTAAGGGGCCAGATGAACATGACAAAGTCTTACATAGTGGAATGATAATCAGAAAAAAATTGAGCAAAACGTCTTCATTCATTGTCTAGAATACCTTGTTTCTGTTGAAAACAAAAGGCAGGCATTTCCCCATGCTTACATAAAATTCCTCTGTCTGTAGTCGTAGTAGTAAAAGTATAACAAAATGGAATATATGAGAATATCTAATTCAAATAATAATCATTGCAAATCTAAACCAAAGCAATTTAAAAAAAATTGTCTACTATATCTAGTAACTAAAAATGGGAGGCAATTTTGGAGGTTGAAAATGTCATATATTTCTTGAATTTTCAATTCTTTTACTGAGAAGTTAACAGTTTAGCCTTTTTTTTTTTTTTACATACTATCAGTAGTCCAAAACCAATGTTTTAATATTTAATTACCCTTTGTGAGGTTCTTAAAGCAGTAAGCACCCATAAGGACGAGAATCAGGAAAATATAGCATTTGAGCACACTGAAACAAGAATAATAAACTAAAGTGGATGATAAAATCACTCTGATATGGAAAATAAAAACCTTTCCTGAAATCTGAGTTGATTAAAAAACAAATAGACCTAAGGGTGTTCTATATATTTTTAATTTTTTAAATAAAATATAACTTATTTATGGATATTAAAAATATTATTTTAACAAAGAAACATTTTGTAACTGGAACATATGCCATGAAATGTCTCAGAATATTGAATCGAATCTACTGAGTCTACTAAATTGTTTGTACCTTTCTTTTGTTCAGTTTTCCAGAGCTCAGATAAGGTTGAAAAAATCTGAGTAGAACAAAGGCATAATTAATTATTTTCAGAAATTTTTTATTACTCCATAGATCATTTCCGTCATCTTCCTGGAATGAAATTTGTATGTGTGTGTGTGTATGGAACTATAACTTGTTTGCTAGAGCATTTTATCTCAAATGCAGTAGTTTAAAATATCACCTGTTTTTTATTATCGAAGTGGCAATTTGAGGATCCAATAAAATGGAAATTAACACAAAACTATAGTTAATTTGCATATGTGAATTGAATTTTTATTTGCTTAGCACAAAGGGTTTTGGGTATCACAGTGATGACACTGACTTATTAATATTGATTCAAGCTGCATATGCCAGGGCAATCCCAAGAACAAATGCAGGCTGGGAGAAGAATGAATTGAGAGAAGCTCTAAGGAAAAAGACTTAGGCATGTTGTTTGACAAGAAGTTCAGCAATGCAGACTCACAGACTACAAATCCAACTTTATCCTGAGCTGCATCAAAAGAAATGTGGTCAGCAGGGCAAGGGCAGTGGGACTTCCCATCTACCCTTCTCTGGAGAGATCTCACCTGCAGAGCTGCATCCAGTTCTGGCTACAACACAAGGACATCAGTTGGAGCAAGTCCTGAGGAGGGTAATGAACAAGATCAGAGGAATGCAGCAACTCTCCTAGGAGAGCTGGGCTGAGAGTTGGGCTATTCAGCCTGGAGAATGGAAGGCTTCCAGAAGAGAAGAAGCCTTCCAGGACCTAAGCAGCACCTACAAGAAATCTGGAGATGGACTTTTGACAAGACTGTGTAGTGACAGGTCAAGGAAGGGGGAATAGCTTTAAACTGAATGAGAGAAGATTTAGAGTAGATATTAGGAAGAAATCATTTTTTGTCAGGGTGTTGAGGTACAGAAACAGGGCTAAAAGAAGTCGTGGATGCCCCTTTTCTGGTAGTATTCAGGGACAGGTTGAATGGGGCTTTGAGCAACCCTGTCTCATGGAAGATGTCCCTGCCCATGGCACGGAGTTTGGAGCTAGATGATCTTTTCAGTCCCTTCTAATCCAATCTATTCTGTGATGTTATTATTTCATTATATAATACATAGAATTATGTAGTATTATAAATCTGTTACAGTTATAATAAATTGTGTCCATCTGTACATGTCAGGCCTTGAAAAAAATTGGGATTTTTTTTTTTTTCCTGTTTGGCTTTTCTTGAATAAGCAGAAAATTATTAGGAAGAAGAAATAAAATAGCTTGCAATAAACATATTTGACTTAAAATTATGTTACTTAAAGAATGAAAGACTTGGACGACTAGTTATTCCCTTAGTAGGAGGGTATATCTTGATCCCACTTAAGTGAATAACATCTTTGCTACTCCTTTCAGGTACAGCAGGAATTCTCTTACAGTCTCATAGAACTTTGCCAAGTCCTATGACATGAATATTATCTCATCAACCAGACCAAATTTTGTTTCAATATTTTTTTAATTTTCTCTTTGCAGAAAGACCTTGCTTTTTTCTTCTTCTAGGTCAGAAACACATTTCCTTGGATATGACATATCTTAAGCCAAATATATTGCACATTATAAAATACAGCAGAGGAATTAAATCACTTCAAATTTGGAAATCACCACTTTTGAAGATGATAAAGACAATTATCTTAATGAATTTCTGGAACAACTTTATTTAGCTTGCAAAATCATGTTATCTAGCATGTTCTCTCCTTTAATGCTTACTTTACAAAAAAAAGGTGTCCACTTCCAAAACAAATTTTGCTCTTTTTGCTCTTTTTCTGTATGTGGGTTTTTTTAGTGAATAAAACCCCCTTACACATATTTTATAGAGATGAGGGAAAAAGACTTCTTAAACTAGGTCTCTGAAGACAAAACTCACAAAACCCCAAAATCTACTTCAGTTTATCAGAGTTTATTTAATCGTCAGCCTTATTGTCTCAAATTCACATTGTCTAGCGGAAACAGAGACAATAAAAAATTTACCTCAGTGTATGTGATAGGTCCAAAAGGAGAGTGAAGATGTGGGGGAAAGGAAGGGAAATGGCAAACAAATATTTTTTTTATTTTTCATTCACATGTTCTGTAAATAATAAGAGATGGACAGAGATGGAATCTCCTCATCTGTCTTTAATGTTATTCCAGGTATATTCCATATATTTTGTTGCATATGGTTTCGATAAGAATTCACTGATTAATTCTTGTAGTTTTTTGGTTCTTTGAAGCAGTGACATTTTTCGTTTCTAAATTACACTATTATTTTAGATATATATTTTTTAAAATATATGTAATTATTTTCTCATCTTTTTATGACTTTAGTGCCAAGAGGAAGTTGTTTGTTAAACTATGTGCCCCCATGAGTTTGTTCTAAAGTTTAGCATCCACTTCAAAAAAACATTAATCTAAATTTCCTTTTTCTTCCTACTATAGAACTCAAGTATAGGGAGAGACAATTTCTCTTGGTACTACATACTGATTATCACTGCCTATTATAAATAGTGATCACTTCTATACCAAAAAGACCAAAAATGTTTTTTTCATTTTCTTGTCTATTTTTTAAATCTCAGCAAAGAGTCGCAGTATGCTTTTTATCATTATCATTTCCAAGAGACTGCTAGATATGACTGTATAATGATTGCTAGTATTTCGTGCTTTAACTGCAGCTACTGTAACTCTAGACACCAGCCTCTCTGGATTACTCAAGACTAAATGACTTAGGACTGTTTCACTTCCCTTGGGCTATTTTAGCAAATAGCTCAAGGGGTTGAGAAAATAGCTCAAGGGGTTGAAAAATGTCTTCTCAGAACTCTCTTATATTCTGACATTAAGTCAGTTTGAATTTGAATTAATGTCATCAGTTATTTAAAGATAATAGATATTTCTAGAAAACTAAGCACATAGGATTTTTTTTAACTGATGTTGAAGAAAATAGCTCAGATATAGATAAATTGCTGTAGGTTCCACATAGCAGCATACATACAAACAAATTAAAAACTGAAGGGCAGCTGTTTTATCATAGGATGTGGGAATACTGGACAATTCACCAGCACATGGAAGGAAGCCACAATCACACAGGGCCCAAGAGGGAAGAAATAGAAATACTTCAAGAGAAATTCAGAAAATTTGTATGTTAGAACAATATTTCTTTGGATTTCACCTGTTTGATTCAAGGCATACTCATACAAATATGAATTTGTATTTATTCTCCTGAATTATAGACATTTTACTGAATTCACCTACTGACATCATGCAGTTTCTTTAGATGATAGAAACAAGTGAGCATCCAGAGAACCATTTAGAACCCACACAGTCACACTTAACATCTGCTTGAAACACTGATCAAATTATTGAGTCCTTGTAGACATCTATCTAGCTTGAATTTATTAGATAATTCTAGAGTGCACTGGAAAGCAAGCTGACCACAAGGGTTTCTTATGAGGAGGCCAATTGCAAAGCACTTCCAGTCAGGTGAGTACTGTCTGTGCTGCACTAATGCCTAAGATATGTGTAGGCGGGAAAAATTTCAGCAGCAAAACAGAGCATGGATGAGCTGCTAACAACTTTACTTCTTTTCATCACAACTGTGGAGGGAGGCCGCTGAATAGCAGGAATCCCAGTAGCAACTTCCAAGACGCTTTTAAATTGTGGAGAAGATCAAATAAGTTGGCGTGGAGGGATGTGATTAAGGAGGTCCTCTGCATCTAACCATCTAACTTAGAAATGCAGTTTGCAGTGAAGGTGTAGCAGCAGTAGTGCCTGATCATGGGGAATATCCAGGGTGGGCATTCTACACCTTGTAGATGTGAGCTCATGGTGGAACTTCTACATGATCTGCCATGGGGTTGTCTAAGAAGGACAATATTTTCTTCTCCTATGGATGCTGGACCACTGAATTTCAGAATTACTAATTAATGGACAAAGAGGCAAAAAGAAACTTGATTTTCACATCTGATATGATGCAAATTTAGGGAAAGCACTGCCCCAGTTTTGGGAGAAGAATTTCTATCCCTCCCTCTTGGCTGTTTTTTAAAAACAAGATTTATAAATGTTCATTATAAATTTGAAGCCATTTACCCCTATGCTGTGCCTACATGCTCTTGTCAAGGGTCCCTCTCCAGTTTCCTTGTAGGCCCCTTTTAGGTACTGGAAGGATGCTCTAAATTCTTCCCAGGACCTTCTTTTTCTCCAAGTTCATGAGATCTGATGGCTGGATGGGCAGTCTCTTTTTTCTGGTTCTTCCTGAGATTGTGACCTTCCTAGAATTCCTGTTGTCTTAAATTCCCTCCATTTAAGTGTCCAGGGTTTTTTTCATACAATTTGTCTGAATCTCTTAATAAGTAATTCCCAGATCCAACTTTAATTGCACTCTAGTTATTTAAAATAACAAGCAAACAAACAAAATAAAAGAAAACCAACAATGACAACAACATCAACAATAACAAAATCCTCTAATGTGCTGGACAGACCCAAGTCTCATTATTTCTGGGTTTTCTGCTTCCTTGCTTTAGGCATTTCTCATTTAGCCAGCGTCATAAACCTCTCAATAAGTTGTTTCCAGAATTATCAAACTCAAAATAATTCAACTTGAAGTGAATGGGAATAAAAGGCCTTCAAAGTGGGTCTCCCTCTATGCTTAGCAATGCCAGATTAGTTAAAATTTTCCTTTTCAAAAAAGACATCCTACTTTCAATATTTCTTAAAATACTTGACAGTCAGCATTAGTAGGGTGTGCCTTAGGAAAGATCCTTTTCTTCCCTCTCTGCCTCCCTCACTTTCTTTTTTTTTTTTTTCCCCTCCCCTTCTTTTATTATTTGTTCTGATCTGGTAGGATCAGAACAAAAATTTCAGCTGTCCCCAGACAGTTCTATTATTTCTTCACCTCCCAAAAGCTGGTTCTTACATTTTGAAATTTGACATGTTCACAAGTCTGCAATCACCTTATTATGTGAAAAGAACTTCTGCAAGTAAGCAATAAAAATAATCTATTTCCAGATATTTGGTGCCCTTTAAAAATACTTTATTCATCTATGAAAGGCATTAGAATAATTAAAATATGTTCCAAGAGCAAAAGTTTGAGGGTCATTATCATCTTTATATGCATGAGATTGTTTTCTTATCCTGATCATATCTTTAAAATTCTAAAGAAATTTATAAATAATTTAAATACTATTAATTATATTATTAATATATTTTTCAGTGTCCTTCTGGCAGACTTTTTGACTTCCTAAATTCTACTTTAAGCGTATTGTTGATTATATACATGTATACATAATTTTCTCTCTTGATTACTAAGCATAGTCTTAAATGTGCTGAGCCCCACAGAGCTGATAATATAAAACTTATCAGATGGAATTCACATTACGAACACAAATTTCTTGAGATCAAATGATATATGTTACATAGAGTGGAAGAAAACTCTATGCAGAATTAAGATTAAAACCCTTAAATCATTTTCTCCGCCTCTCTTGATAACTAGCTTTGCAATTTACTGTCTGTCTTGGTTATGTTCCCAGCAGGTTATTAACAATTAATTAGCAATACATCTCAAATGCTCTCTGCTCTGCTGTACTAATTGCATGGCACCAGAATGGGACTCCATTTGGTAAATAAACTGTAGCCACAACCATTTGTTTCTAGATGAGACATATACACAGTTTACATATATTTTTCATGTTATATTCCTGTCTTTACTCAGATGTACTGCTAGGAGACATAAAGACTATGAGCTTTGGGAAAAACTATTCAACTGTTCAAAAACATATAGAAAATTAAATAATTTTGCTTGTGTCATACCCCTCTCATCATTTCCCTGAAGGTTTTTTTTTTCCTCCCTTTTAGTTCCAGTCTATATCAGGAATCTTGTTCATTGCATTAACAAAGAAATTAGGAAAAATGACCTCCCAAGCAACTGCTGGAAGATTAAAATAAAGGCACAAACATGCAGATTCTGAGCAGGGTCAAATGAAAAGACACCAAAAGTAAAACAACTAAATGTTTTTTATATACTACATACAACTATAAGTATTTGCTATACATGTGTGTTCAATACCAAAAGCTACACTGCAACAACCCCCAAAAATAGCATTTAATTTATGAGACATTGTACTAAAGGAGGGAAATAGCAAAAGGGAATAGACTTTCTTTTTTTTTTTTTCCTGTGAAATGATCATCATTCTTTCTTCTATATTTTTAATCTTAAACTTAATCTTCAACCAGACCTATTTTTCTCTTTAGTAACAAGAATAGTAGAAATAGGTGCAAATGGTGCAGAATCAGATATATGCAACTAATGCTTAAACTAAATCCAAAGGTTGATTTCTATATTTCTCTTCTGTTAAGGTCATCTGGCTACAAGATTTTATAATTAAATATTTAATTACCTTATTATAAAATATTTAATTTATTTTAGTTTCATTTATCATACATTTAATACATTAATCTTTTTCTTATGATATTTATTAATTGATCATCTTAAATTCATGATTTTTCTCCTATATATTGAATTATATTGTATTTAATTCATTTTTATGATTATCAAACCCTTTATATTTGTAAGAAAGGCAAAATATTTTTATAAGAATGCTGGTATTCCAAACTAAGTTGAATTGTGTTAACTTTCATGTGCCTTTAAAAAAAAAAAATCCAGAACATCCCAAATAAATAAAAAAAACCCCTCACAACAAAACCCCATAAATACTAAATACATGAAAGTACAGGGAAATTTAAAATCTGACACTTTAATGTGGAATACAGGGGGCACACAGATGACATTGGTGACCCATGTAGCAGCTGAGTCTTCTGTTAACCTGCTTTTTCTATTTAAAATCAAGTGTAATTAGTCACCTTTTTTATTAATGAAAAATTCTAATTTCCGTACTTGTGCCTCAGGCCATTGACTTTCATGTTAAGTCTGTTCTTCTGGAAACATTTTAGGCTTTCTGCCCAAAGTACACAAAAGAAGATCGACAACTTCAAATGCATTTAAAAGTCTTAGCACTCTAATATGTCCAGGAAGATCAGGAAGATAGAATCTATCATTGAGGTGTTTTAAAAGCCCTATAGCACTTGGGAATCTTCCTAAACGACTTTCTAAATATTGACAGCATTTGAAACATAACAAGTATCTCAGCAATCATAAAAACAGCAATTTGACAGATTTAAAAAATAATAATATTTTTTTGTAATTTGTACTTTGTCATAATTCTCTGCACAAATAAAGCCGCTTAATTGTTACAAGGTTTTTGAGAGCAGGATTTGCACTTTCATTTCCACATCCTGGTCTCATGAGAAGCCCATGGAATTTCAATTTCAATATAATTTGAATAGATTTATGAGGTAAAATCCTGGCTCCACTGGATTCAAAAGATTTCACCTGTAGCCTTCTATTGTACCATGGTTTTTTCTTTTTTTGGTAATAACACAGCACATGTATCCCATACCCCATAAGTGGAGCACAGAAATCTCAAAGAAGGCTAATATTTTGGCAATTATTTGCAGCTGTTTTGCAAAGTTTATATAGAAAGCAATCATATAACAAGTATTTCACATTAGCATCTTCCCAGAGTCAACATCCTAACAGAACTTCCAGAGCAGCCATAGATTAATGTTATTTCTTTCCTGTAGATCTTATTTTTTCTGTATCTTCCAAAAACCTTATTTTACATATTCTAGTAAAATTATATTCTTAGTAAATTGTAGCATTATAATTAATCCAGTGTATGTGTACTTGATAAAATTATTAAAGAAATATTGGAGATTGCCAACTGATCAGGTTCTAAAACTCAAGATGTACACATTGTTTAAATGGAATTACCTTTTGTTCTCCAACACAGATTGAGATGACGTTAAAAATCCATGTTTTATTAAAAGTGATGTTAATATTTTGTTTAATTTTTGTAAAAGTAAAAAACTTGTTTTTTAGTTTATAGTGTATTCCTTAACACTGTCCAACTCCAACCTTTCACCAATCTTTCCCATGCATTGATGAGCTTGTGACAGAATACAGTGGATAAAATTCTAAATTTGTGGTATTCGGGATCTTAAACAAGATGATGGAATTTGCTATACCCGGCCATAAAAATAATAAATAAGCTTAGGTTTTTATGTATATACTACTACATAGACATGTATGTCTAGAAAATAAATTAGAAAATGAAAAAAATATAGGTTTTAATTAAAAAATATTTCACTCAGATACTATTTATAGAAATAGTAAAGAGGGAGACACTGTGTTAATAATTCTGGAAAAAAAAGAGAATACTTTTACTTCTGTTTTTCTGTAAAAAGGCTATCATCTGCAAATCTTCTAACAGCATTAGTGAAAAAAGTTTTCATCTGTCCACTTCATCTTTGATCTTTATTTGGAGGGATAAAACAATACTTCTTAAGGTTGAACACATCTGCAAAATCTTTCTCTGGTTCTTAGAGCTGGTTTAAATTTCCTCTGGAAGTTGTTACCTAAAAAATTATTACCCCAGACCAAATAATTTATGATAAATTCATAATTCTGCTTAGAAGAAGACGAGGATGAACCAAAATAATTTTTATACATTTTCCTAAGGGTATTTTTGCAGCTTAATTCTAGCAAAGGGAAAAGGAGTGTCTGAAGCTTTAATTTCTTTGCTAGATGTGCCACTTACTCCGCATGAACATTCAGTGGGTCACAGGGTTTAATTTATTATTTTTTGTATATAAATATAGGTGTTTGAATCCACCTCCAGACAGTGAATTGAATGACAAGATACTAAGTGGCCAGACATAGCAGTACAATTTCATTTTAAACGAAATAAAATTAATTGTTAGCTACTTCTATAGATGCTGTTTTTTGAAGTGCTTCTCATTTTAATTAAGGAAAATATTTTCAAAAGGTCTGGGAGTAACAGCTGGCTGTCCTGATTTTGTCTGGGATTGAGTTAACTTTGCTCCTAGTAGCTGGTGTATTGCTGTGTTTTGGATTTAGGGTAAAAATAATATTGATAAAACACTGATGTTTTAGCTGTGGCAAAGCAGCACTTACCCCAAGTGAATGCTTTTCAGTTTCTCCTTCTGCCATGCCAGAAAGGAGGATGGGGATGCACAAGAAGTTGTGAGGGGACACAGCCAGAACAGTTGATCCAAACTGTTCCAAGGAATATTCTGGGCTGCAAGAGGCCATGATGAACAGTGAAACTGCTCAGGAACTGGCTGGGCAGTGGTCAGCAGGTGGTGATCAATTGCATTGTGCATCACTTGTTTTGTATATTCTCTTTTCATTAATATTAATTTCCATTCCTTTTCTGGAAAAAAATTTCTGTAAAATTGACTTTATATCAATCCATGGATTTTATACCTTTTATATCCAATTCACTTCCCCATCCCACTGTGGGGAGAGTGAGTAAATGGCTAAGTGGTGTTTAGCTGCCTCCTGGGTTTAATTGCCACTCTAGCCAATAAAATGTTGAGGCAACTTTCCATAACATTTTTGAAATTCATGGTGATCAGGACACCTTGCTGAAAAGCAGAAGAAAGAAAATATCACTGCTATCTTGAGGAAGGACAGGAAGAAGGATCTGGGGAGCGAAATGACTGTGAGCCTCACCTCAGTCTGTAGGAAGGGGATGCAACAAATCACTGTGTAAACCATTTCTAAACAAAAAAGGACAAGGTGGTTGTGTGGCATGGATTTTTGAAGTGGGAATTAAGTTTAATCAAACTGATAGCTTATTACAGTCAGATGAGTGATGTGGATGAGGAGACAACAGTGTTTATATTAACCTCAGCAATGCTTTTGAAACTTTATTCTGTGAAACCCTCACAGGAAAGCTGATAAAATGTATAATACACAAGTGACAGGGAATTAGACTGAAAACTAGAAGAACTTCCAGACTCGGAAAATTGTGATTGACCATATAAAGAGCAGGTGAAACCCAGTCACCAATGTTGTAGCCCTGGTGCTGATACTTGCTTCAACACTTTCAGTATCTTATTTACATTGTGAAGTCATAATGAAATTTTTGCATCAAAATAATTATTGTAAAATGAAGAAATATTATATAATGAATTTGGTTAATGTTATTATAAAAAAGTGTGTTCTGAAAATTCTACTTGATCAAACCTGAAAATGGTCAGATCATTAAAATTATTCGCATAACAAAGTATTTATATACTTAAAATTTACTATTTAAAAAAAATCATAGCAAACAACTTAACTCATAACTGAGTTAACTCATAACAGCTGATACAGATGGGGCGAAATTCACATCATACCAGATATTCAAGAAAACTCACTACAGTTTTTCTGTGTGTTAAGTTCTGTACAATGGTCTGTCTGTAGAAGATAATCATGTTTTATTTATGATAGAAAGCTCAGTGTAAGAAAGCATATACTAATTCTTTTTGCACTGACCGATGTTCTCAAGGTTTTTTAAATTACTTTCCTTCAATAATTCAAATATGAGATCTCATCCCTTTACTTCTTGGAGATGTGTTATGTTGAGTCTGAAACTGAACAGTGTTACATCTGAAAGTCAAAGTATAACCTTCTTAGTTTTTGACATCTTTATGAGCTGTTTTCATTGGAGAGAGAAAAAAAAAATTGATCTGAGTAGAAAAGGCTGATTTTGGTCTGTTTGTTCCTGACAAAAGAGTAAAGCAGTGAATGGACTGAAGTTTATGACACAGTTTCCTAAGCATATATTCGTCTAAGGATATAGATATAAGCCTTTTGAAGTCAAGTCCCAATGGAAAAGTATGTCAGAGGATATTAGAAACAGCTGGCTATTGTTCATACTTGATTTTCAAAATAAAACAAGATCAATACTCAACTAAATCACCCAAATACAGTAAGTTTAAAGGTCAGACTTTTATTTTCCTTTTCCTCCCAATAATATCTGACGTTCTTTTTTTTTTAACATGGAAGGTCAATGTATTTTGACACTTATCCATTTATCCTCTTCTGATTTACCCAGATAAAGAACAACTTCATCAAGATCAATAGTCCTACTATTGTAGAATCTGAAACATATCCCATAAAAGATATTGGACTACATACATAGGGCACTAGTAGTTAAACACATTATTATAACGATTTGTTAGAACACATTGTAGAAGGCAAGAAGAATAATTATTTACTTACACTGCCAAATTTACAGTCACAGCAGTGTGTGTTCTGCCAGTGTGACAGTGGAAAGAATTCACTGATTTGTTCCAATCTGGCAACTCTTTCTAGAACTTTGTGCCGCTTTCACAAAGAGAATATCATGAATTTTGGTGCCTCGTGTCATTTCTATTGCACTTCACAGATGTTAAGTACTTTGTATTTTATGTCAACTTCATGGGTAACTAAGATAGAAAAGTTAATGATCTGTAAATAAAAGACAGAGCACCAGATATATGGCTTGAGTGCGGAAATTTACTTAGTGAAATCCAATTAATCATGCTGTTCATATGTTATTTAGATGCCAGTAGATCTCAGAAAAGCATGGAACTCAGTTGGTGTGGCTGTAACACTAGGTTTATCAGGTTTGATTTAGCATCCTTGCCTTCAAATTCTATGAACTGATCTGAGGGGCCTTTAACACCCAAGTCTTTGTTTGTCAGTTGTTCTCTTAGAACCTGAGGAACAGACCAAGGGAAATGTGGAAGAGGAGGGAAGTGAGACTAGTGTCTGATCTTTACAAAAGACAGATTTTGAACAGTGATGTTAATGTGTGTTCAGATTTTCTTCATATGAAAGATGAGATAGAATGAGATTTATCTTGACAATTCCAGGTCCTCAACATTAATCTCATACAAGAAGGAAAAAGAAAGAGAGAAAGAGAGAAAGAGAGAAAGAGAGAAAGAGAGAAAGAGAGAGAGAGAGAGAGAGAGAGAGAGAGAGAGAGAGAGAGAGAGA
>JAHLSL010000023.1:3186386-3220695 GCA_025920805.1 Petroica traversi
AGAAAGAAAGAAAGAAAGAAAGAAAGAAAGAAAGAAAGAAAGAAAAAGAAAGAAAGAGAAAGAAAGAAAGAAGGAAAGAGAGGAGAGGAGAGGAGAGGAGAGGAGAGGAGAGGAGAGGAGAGGAGAGGAGAGGAGAGGAGAGGAGAGGAGAGGAGAGGAGAGGAGAGGAGAGACACAATACATGAGAATGCAAAACTGACCAATTCAGCCTTTATGTTTCAGTTCGTTATATAATCATGTCTAGGCATGTTATTTAAACTACTGAACAACTAAAGAACTTCAGAAAAATGCACAAGATAATAGAAAAAAAATAAATAAAGAGGCCACATTACTATTAGTAGCACAGTATTTCTTTTTACTTTATCAATGCATAAATTAGTGCTGTTATTAGGTTAGTGAGTTCATTTTTAATATAAGAAAACTTTCTGATATGTTGTCTTATGGGAAAAATTAAGCAGAACTTGAATCACATTTTCACCCTGCATATGTCTGGAAGAGTACTGTGATATTGTTTAATTTATTAGATGTCCAAATGAGATTACAGCTTCTTTAACCTATTAATTGCAGCTGAAGTAGAAAAAGGACATATCTACTGAGTTCCAAATCATTCTCCCAGAACAGCAACATGCAAGCTGCCATGTAAATATTTCTGCCAGCAGCTTAATAGCAACAAATTATGTTATTTCTCAAGGTCAGAAAAACATTTTCTGTAAAATTTGGATACTAATCATATAATATATTGTTTTCTTCCCTCCTATTTATTTATAAAAAAAATAAATAATTTATTTAATAAAAATAAATTATTTTTATTAAAAAATAAAAATAAACAATTATTTATTTTCATCACTATTACTTATATACTAATAAGCCTCAGTCCAAACAATTAAAAATAATATATACAGACATATATGTATATATACAACTTCTCATTACATTTTCTATAAAATTTAATCAATTTTTGTTTTAAGGTCAAGAACAACAGTGTTTCCAGGGGGCGAAAAAATTTTAGAAAATCAGCATGAAATGTCAAATGTGCTTTTAGGAATCAGTCTCAATGCTTAAAATTTATGTATTATTTATATTTAATGTTTTAGTCTGCAGTTCCTAGTTTCTGGATGCCTAATGTCCTACCTGAATTTGGAGCGTATCCTACATGTTACATCTCTGAGATCAATGGAGAAAGATAACTGAGGCTCCAGCTTTTTTGATTGAAAATATATAATTCTTTTTTGTTTGAACAGTTTTGTATCTAAAATGAGGACTTTAGTCATACTTCTTTAATTCTCAATCAGTGGCAAATAAAACCTGGACATGGAAACGAAGAATTAATAGACAGATATACAACAGAATTACAGAACCATAGAATAGTTTGGAGTGGTATGGACCTTTAAAAGTCAACTATTCCAGCCTCCCTGAAATGGGCAGAGGCTTCGTCCACTTGATTGTTGCTCAGAGCCCCGTTCTGTATGACCTTGGATATTTCCAGAGATGGAAACATCCATTCTCTGCACAATCTGTTCCAATTTCTCACCATACTTACAGAAAAGTTCTTCCTCATATCTAAACAAAATTGTCCCACTTTTAGTTTAAAACCATTTACCTTGTCCTATTGCAACATATCCTGCTACTGTTTGTCCTCATCTTTTTTATAAGACCTCTTTAAGAACCAGAAGGTTTCAGTGATGTCTCCCTGGAGCTCTCTCTTCTCCATGGTGAACACCCCAGCTCTCTCAGCCTTTCCACCTAGAAGAAATGCTATAGCCCTACAGACATGTTCATGGCCTTCCTCTGCACCCACTATAACAGACCTATTGTTGAGATTCCCAGAATTGGATGCAATACTCCTTATGGGGTCTCTTGAGAGTGAAGTAGAGGGACAGAGTCCTCTCTGTCAATCTTCTTGTGATGCAGCCCAGAATACAGCTGGCTTTCTGGGCTGCAAGTGCACATGCCCAGCTCATGTTCAGCCTTTCACTGACCAGTACCCTCAAGTCCTTCTTGGCAGGGCTACTTTCAATCCATTCATCCCCCAGCCTGAATCAGTACCTGGGGTTTCCCTGAATCAGGTGTAGAAACTTGCAGTTGGCCTTGTTGAACTTCTGAAGTTTCCATTAACTTATTACTCAAGCTTGTGGGATCCCTCTGAATGTTATCCCTTCCTTCCAGTGTGTCAACTGAACCACACAGCTTGTTGTAGTCTACAAACTTACTGAGGGAGCACTTAATCCCTTTGTCCATGCCATTGATGAAGACATTAAATACTACTGCTCTCCTACGGACTCCTGAAGGATACTGCTTGTCACCAGTCTCCATTAGAACAAAGCTGGCAATTTATTTTGGACACAATTTTAAAAAGTCACAGAATAGCCAAAGTTGGAAGGGACCTTTGGAGGACACCGGATCCCACCACCCTGCTTAACAAGGGCTGCTTAAAGCTGGCTGCCCAGGATCATTTCCCAGACAACCTCAGCTTAGTGGCACTTACAGTGAAAAAGTGTTTCCTGATATTCAGATGTGATCTTTTCTGTTTCAGTTTGCACCCATTACTTCTTGTCCTGTCACTGGTCACCACTGGAAAGAGCCTGACTCTGTCCTCTGCAAATTTTTTCTTCAAGTATTTATGCACATTGAAAATGTTCCACCTGGACCTTCTTCTCTCTATGCTGAACAGTCCCAGTTCTCTCAGGCTTTCCCCATAGGAGAGATGCTCCAGTCACTTCATCATCCTTGTGACTCTTTGACATTTTACTTGTACTAAGGAGCTTAAAACTGGACACAGCAATGCAGCTGTGGCCTTTGCAGGGCTGAGTAGAGGGGAGGGATCACCTTCCTTGACCTGCTGGCCTCACTCCTCCTAATGCAGCCCACTAACCTTAGTGGCAATGACACACAGCTGACACATGCTCAACTTATTTATTGTCCGCTAGTACCACCATGTCTTTTCCTGCCCAGATGCTCTCCAGCTGGACTGTCCCCTGCATACACTCTGCCAAAGTTTCTCTTCCCTGTATGCATGACTTTGCACTTCTAGGTTACACTCTACCATGTACATAGCCTCCTAATTTGAGATTCTGGAATATTTGAATCATGAGCACAAAAATGACAGGTATGAGTGAATATGTAAAGGACCGCCTACCTCTCCTTCAGTATTGACTGAAAGCAACGTGAAATACCACTGTTTGCTTCAAATTACTCCAAACATTTTGTTTGTGCAACCAGGATTGAGTCTGGGATCAGATCCAGTCTGTAGATTTTGGCACCTACACTTAAAAGTTGCTATATGAAAGATGTTTTTAAATTCTCACTGTATTCAATGGACATCTAGGTGTAAATTCAGTTGCTTAAGCATAGGAACTGGGGGAACACTGTATGACTTAATACATTCCATCTGTCCCTTAGGTGCTTAAACAAAAGAGTGCACTTTTGCTGTTAAGCCTGCATCGTACCTTCCAGGTTTATGTAGATCTTTCAAGCACTTAAGAAGTTGAAATAGCACTTTGTTCTATGTTTAGGCAATTGAATCCCTCTTTATGTATACACCGTGTATAATAGGGCCTTAGACAGTTGGCTTGCCTGTTAAACCCATATTAGGCTTAATTTGACATGACTAAAGCATAATTAATGTGCTAATGAAAGTGATGTGTTAATGAGAATTAGTATGAATTAGTGCTTGAACTATTCAATGCAGTCTTTGGAGGCTATTGACAAGAGAGAGGGTTGCTGCAATTGTGGATTTATTCTAGACTCCCATGGACAGAATTTCTAAACTAAAATACTTTAAATGTCTAGTTTAGCAAAGTGTTTATGAAATGCTACAAAAATAATTGTAATTGTAATTCAGCAATAAATTGGCTGAAATACTGAAAATATTTCACCCAGGTTCAAGTGTAAGTTTATGAAGCTTAACATAAATGCATCAAATTAAACATCCTGTGTGCTCAAGTGACTTCTGATCACAAAATTGCACACCCAAATATTGGAGGTCAGCTTTCAGCCCCCTTTCAAATTCTGGTTGACTGAATTTCTCATTCTGAGTTGTCTTGCATTTGCTGTTTAATAAAACATATGGACACATTGCTCCACAAAATAAATTCTGGTTTACAACTGAATCCCAAAGAAATATTTTTTAAGTGTCTGGGGGAGAGTAAAGTGAGACAGTGGCTGGATGATTGACGGGAGTTCACCACTTGTCTTTTTTGTACTTGAGGATCTTTTACAGTCTCACCACAGCAGGACTACAAATGCTTTTTTTTTTTCTTTTCACAGGGACTTTTATTTTTCTATCTGCTTTTACTGCCTTTACATTACAACACTACATGGCTAAGAAAAAATAAAAAAACTCTAGAAACATCCCAGTAGGAAAGATCAGTGAGTACTACTCTCAGACAGTAGGGGTATCTTAAAGTACATGGTTTGTTCATTGCAACTAACCATTCCCAAGGGTGCTGCTTGACTGTGTGCAGGAACTACCCCTCTGAGACACATGAGTTTTAAAGTCATGCTGCTGGCCTGAGTGCTTTTGTGTCTCTAAGGAATGGAGAAGAGATCAGAATAAAGTGCTGAAGATTCTGTCCACAAATACTTAGAAATGAAAGTTCAAATCACAGATTTGAATTTTCAGAATCACAGAATGTACTGAGTGGGAGGGGACCCTCAAGGATCATTGAGACCAACTCTTTATTGAGTTCAACTCTGTCAGTCTGCTGGCCAAGCATAGCAGTTAAATCATCAATAGAGTGGCATTGACTGTTGTAGGTTGGAAGGCTCCCTCTTCCTGACACCTATGAGCAGCTAAAAATCCCATGCAATCTAAGATTCATTCAGAGAATCCAGACCTACTTCTGTCTTGATGTGTAGGGTATGTGTTGTCAAGCATGCTGTCTGCATTTCATTTGTGAAGTCTAACTCTCTCAAACCATTAGTCCACTGGTAAATAAATTGGTCTCTAATACCATGACACAATCTGTTTGAGCACTTGGTTTTTACTCCTCTCCTAGACTTCCCACAGACTGTTTTTCTTTCAGAACTCGCAATTTGCGTTTAAACTAAGATGGTACCATGTGTTGTGAGGACAACCTGGGAGCATCATACATTCCTGCCAAAGAAAATTCCAGCAGCATTTTTCACTTCTGGTGGTAGGGGAAAGAATGCATCTCTTCCTCCACATTGTAGTGGAAAGCCATAGTCAAGGGTAGATGCACTCTTTGCTCCTTGCTTGAAGGAAAAAAGACAATTGTTCATCATTTCAGGCCTCTTTTATGGCACATTCCCCATATGTATTCAATGGAAAGAAATGGATGGAAGAACACATTAGACAGGATGGCTTTGACATCTTAACTGACATACAATATCTTTTATTTCACTTCATGACAAACAATCTAAAAATAACATAATTATTTCATATGTGCATTTTTTCCCCCTTTTTCAGCTCTTGTTGTTCTTCTGGGGATTTTTTTCCCTGTCTTTCCTAAAAGGTTGAGAGACAAGTACCAGAAGTACCTGTGGTTCTTTTTCAAATATCAAAAAATGGTTAATTACAATTGCAATAATGCAATCTTACGCTGAAAAGTAGTTAATTTTTAACTACTTAGTATATTTCTTTAATTTTACAATGTCTTGGATTGAAATTGAAAAATTTCAAACCACAAAATAAACAGAAAATCAAAATTATGTGGTCTTTTTCACTTTGCTATGCTTCTCTCAGGTGGAAGGAGAACCTTTGTGAACCTCAGTAATCACAAAATCAAATAATGGCTGAGATTGAATGGGACCTTTGAATATACACCTGGTCTAACCATCCTACTCAAGCAGAGCCACTTAGAGTTTCTGGTGGTA
Source organism: Petroica traversi (assembly GCA_025920805.1). Taxonomy (NCBI): domain Eukaryota; kingdom Metazoa; phylum Chordata; class Aves; order Passeriformes; family Petroicidae; genus Petroica; species Petroica traversi. Next base: position 3,192,222 of record JAHLSL010000023.1, read on the forward strand.
GTCCAGGACCACATCCAGACAGTTTTAAAGTATCTCCAAGGATGGAGACTCTACAGTCTACCTCAACAACCCAGATTCAGTTGCCCTCACAGTGAAAAAGTGTTTTCTGATGATCAAACAAAGCCTTCTTTATTTCAGGTTGTGCCCATTGCCTCACCTATCTACATATTTTTTATGCTGTCCTAACCTAGGTAAGGGTATGCCTTTTCGCTGCTAGTGAATGTATGTATTATGTACTTTGTATTATTCTTTCTGGACTATTATATAATGCAATTTCAAGCTAACTAGGTCAATAAATAAAGACATTCCTTGAAAGTATAGTTTTAGTGAAAATTCATTGTTTATAACAATTTCCATGTAGAAACGCACTGAATGTCACAAATTATTTTGTCTTAAAATGCTAAGTGTTGAGAGAGTAAGCATGCCTCATAATTGTATACACTGACATTACCTTTTCTCTGCTCCAAGAGACTCCTAGGCAGATGAAATGGACTTTGCTATTCTTCTGAATTCTAGCAAAATAGACTTCAGTGATATTTGACCCATCATGTTGTTGCTACCTGTGACATGAAGGAAGATATTTTTGTTTTACTGAAAAACAGTGGGAATTTTGCAGCTGATTTCAATAAGGCCAACACAGAAGAAGAAATTCTAGCTGGCAACTTCTAACATGTATATCTATTATTCACTTAAAATCAACAGAGACCAGTAAAAACATAAAGTTCTATGAGGCAAAGAACAGAGGAGCTTTTCCTAACTTTTCCCAAGTTTCAAAGAGAACTTCCATTATAAGATATTACCTAAATTTAAATAATTTTAAAAATTACAAATGTGGGTAGAAGGTATTGGTAATTACAGGTAGGTAATGTATTCTGCTACTTCTATAAAATATGTAATTCTGGAGAAAAAAAAAAAGAGCTACTGTCAGGCAAGGTTATGGATTTATCATTCCTTTGTGTGTATTCAACTATGCACTGCTCTTATGATATAGATATATATATTCCTTCAATATTTATTTCCTGTGCATATATGAGGAGGTTTGTGGGTCTCTGGCATCCCTAGTGAGCATCTTCACTCTAAGGGAACACTAATGAGCAATCTACTGAATCTGTAAATCTGATTGTTCATGCAAAATGGATTGTTCATGCAAATTGATTACGGTAAGGAAGTTACTTCTATTTCTGCTGTATGAATGACAGCAGATATAAAAGGATAATACTAAATACTCCATCCAAGAAGTAGGATATACTCTTACTGCAATTGAGAACAATGTTAAATATAACTATATCATCTTCATGAATATTGAGTTATCTGATACTTTTCATTATTCTAATCTTGTTTTTTTGGAAGAGATATATTAGGTTTGTCTGTATTGTTTGCTGTGCACATGCAAACTGATATTAAAAATTTAATGATCAAGGTTAACACATGCTTACATTTCTACCATTGACATTGAATTTTATAATCAAACAATCAAAATTAGTTCTTTTTTTTCAAGCTTTGTAGGCAAGATCTTTTCAAAACCAATATACCATAACAGATGTCAAATTTATCTAAATTTTTCACATTGTGAGGGTCACAGTAAGTATATATCTACTTTTCAGATAACAGCTGGAGAGAATTCAAAGTGAAGGAATACAATGACTGACACTCTGACGTAAGAAGGAAAAATAGAAGCACAATAACCAGAAAATTCATGTGATAAGATGACTTTCTTCAAAATAAAGATATATACTGTTAACTCTGAGATACAAAGGAAACTGAGGATACTGAGCACCTTGTGAAATAAAGCTAGCCTCTCTCTATAACAGAATCTACTTTTCTACATCATGTTCTAGTTAGGATAAAGCTATGATAATCAAAATATTTCAGTGGTAAGTGCTAGTCGATATGTATTTCTCTAAGTCAGCTGAAAATTGCATAGAATACCTTGAGGATTATTTTACACTAGTAAAGTAATTATGTAGGGTCATAGATATTTTTGGACATTTGGAGTTTAGGACTCCAAAATAGTCTTCATCCATGATATATACAGCTACTATTCTAGTGACATCTCTTAGCAGAAGTGTCCAAATACTACAAAATTATGATGGATAACTACTCTTTGATTCTATATCAATGAGTTAGCAATTTGTTAACAGCTGAACACTTTTCAAGAGGAAAGCCTTCACTAAAAAATGAAATAAATGCAGCTTAAAAAAAAAACCCACAAAAAGTATTACAAATGGATTTTTATGAACTTCAGAAATAAAAATTGATTTTATTGGGGAAACTAATGAAAAAAAATTCTTAATTTATGTGGTTCTAAATATAATTTCATGCACTATATATTTTCATATAAGAAATTGTTGCACTCAAAATCTTTTTATGGGCAATAGGGAACACACTTGAAATACATGTAGAATATTTTCCTAGCATCTACCTACTTTCACTGATACTACGCTCATGCTCTCAATATCTTTAATATACATATATATATATATATATATATTCACAGAGATGTTGTGTTCCAGTGAGTTTTGCATCAAAAAAGTATCGCTTGCATCAAATAGTCAATGGTTGATATTTTGAAATAGGAGACACGTGGTTAATTAGTACTGTTTCAGATTACTATGTGACCTCAGCTGACTTTCTAAGAGAACATAAAAGTACTCTGCATTGTTTCCACAAGGCACATGTAGATATCTCACATTCTAGCAGAAACCTTACCTGAGGCTGCATGGCTGAGTTAGGCAAATAGTTCTAGGAGGAAGATTTACGTGCAGAAAAAAGCACTTCACTGTAAAGGTTTGCACATGGCTAAATAAGAAAACTGGCTTGGTAAGTTTACAGTAGCTGCCATCCCAAAAAGGGGCACATGTACAGAGTATTGTATCAGTAGTTCTAAAAAAGCCAGGTTTTCATCTTCCAGAAACAAATGAGCATTTGATTTAAAATTTGTGATTTATCACTACTCGTTTTTAAGTGCTGTACTTTATGCTTAGAGACATAAAAGTAATTATTTAACAACATGGTTTTCCTTGCCCCTCCATCTGGTTGGTATTCACACTTAGGGCTTCAGTTCTGCACCTGTGCTGTTTCTCTATTAAGATGTCACATGTCTGACTGCAGGGTAGGAAGCAACTAAGTGTGTTGATCAATGAAAATGAAGTATTCATTTGACTGTGGCAGGAATCTTTGCCATCAGGTTTGTCTGATAGACTCTTGCCAAATTAACTTCTACTTTCTGTTTGTTTGCTTGTTTGTTTTTCTGAAATCCAGATATCACAAGTGGGAAAGGTGAGGAGAAGAGTGGAGAAGGGGAAGGGGAAGTTGGGGAGGGGAGAGAAGGAGAAAAGAAACAATATATTACAGCAGAATGAAGAGACTCCACGCTGTTGATAAATGTCAGCAAGGTAACAGTCACACTAATTTGCAGGAGACACTCAGCATATTAATTCTTTGACTTTTCTTGTAATGACTGTGATAGGGAAAATAGCCTTGGTCTTAATCAACACTGCTGGAAGCCACAGAATGACTTTTCCATGGTGCTTCTACAAAGCAGATCTTGCTTAATTAATTCTTACATTATCTTAGATTAATTTATAGAGTAATTTTAAAGGAAACCCTAAAGAGAACATTTTTTGAAAGTTGGTTAGTTATTTTTTGAAGCTTTTTGCTTACTAATGATAGGATTAGTAACCGAGGTCTGTAAGATTTAATGAGATAGTGGTAATTTCTTAAATGTTCTTCACTATGTTACAGCTATAAGCTTAGCCTTACCTGAGTTTGTTACCACTGGAAGAGCCTCCAGCTTAGTAGTTTATCCAAATTTTCCTAGTATAGCCCTTTACTGAATAACGAAACAGTATAATCTCCCCTTACCAATCTCACATATTTAGCTGTGAGCCATTTTTTCTCTCATGTCACCCTTACAAGTATGCATGGGCAAGGTTTCATTAGGCTCTTCAAAAACTTAACCAAAACTCTGTATGTCAATGAATTATCTGCAGAAAATGCCCAACTGTGATGCCACTTTTACTTACTTCTCCACTGATTCTGAGATCCAAAAACTCTCAGCCAGATGGTTGTCAATCCCATGGAAGATCTCCATAATCTGAACTGCTGTTTCTGAAGTATGGATCAGGTGAAGCTTGTCTCTCTCCACCATTCCTTCATCTTCAAAGAGGCCTTTAGGATCACGGATGCTAAATCTTTACTGATCAACATGACCTTTGCGGCCAAAAATTTATCTGTAATTGACCTCATGTCTTGCTCTTTTACCAGCAGAATGGAGAACTAAACCACTTGGACCACTACACCTACCTTCACTTTTATTCCCAGAGCTAAAAAGTTGCTTTGGTCACACCAGAAGTCTCTGCCAGCATTATTATTGGTTCCTGTATTAGTAAGATGAAGTGACTGATAATGTGAAGGTCAGATGAGCCATAGCAAGTTCTCTGCAGCATCCCCATTCTGAGCATCCAAGCTAAGCACCAAATCACTAGATCTGAAATTCAGGTTGACAGATGCTGTTTTCTCCAGCTAATTTCAATAACCTGTTCTCATCAGACTCATACCTTCTCAGACATTGCCCCACCTTTGTGATCAGACCACAGAAGCTATGGGGATGAATACCTATGGGAGGAGAAGGTGGCTTTATTTCCTTTTGGCAGAAATCATAATCTAAATTTTCTCTGTCTCAGGAATTTCTATCTGATGCTTAATCTGGCCTTCCACTTTTATGCACAGTTAAGTGTTCAAGACTTCATCTCTGCAAGGTCTCTGTGAGACTCGTTTCAATCCTTTCATCTTTTGTGGTGCCGTTCAGTCTAATATTTAAATATTTTCATATATTTACTATTATTGTCACAAACAGACAAATAATGATAGCCTGAAGTAGCAAAACTTATCAGTGAAATGTTCTAGTAAAAGTAAATTTGATGGTCATAGTATATAAACCAATATCTGTGAGATTAGAAAATTTAAGTATTATAATACAGGGTTCAATATATTTCTTCTCAATAGCAACAGGTTGAATAAATCTGCAATTAATGAACTCATTATGCTTCATCTTCTCATTAGAGAGAAGTACAAATAATTCTCTCAACCCGTCATGCTATGGAGGAGATCACTTGATTAATTCAAAATATCAAATATCAACATAAATAATGCCTTTAGAGGAGATGATCAACACAAATGTCAGGTTTGCATGTAATTTTACAAAATAATCAACTTCACAGACAGAAATTAGAGATTCAATTAACATACTACTCAACAGGTGTGGTAAACCTTCGAAAACTATATAATATTCAGTAGCATTTACATAAATATTATCATTAACATTCTAAACTCCGCTGGATTAAAACCCAGCTCTTGCTAATTCACAAGTCATGCAGGGAAGAACAAATCACAAAAAAAGTCAAGATGTCTACGGAATTTGCATCTGAGTTAATTAACTTTTACTCTCTTCTCAGTTCTCTCAGGCTATGGAAAGAGATATTGTTGTGACATTGTTCATCTCACATAATTTAATAATTTATTTTTGAACAAGACAAATTGTGCCACAACATATTTCTCTGTATTTACTATAAAAAAATCCTAGCTGCACTTCAAATTTGTCTCATCAGGTTTCATCCAATTAAAAATAAAATATCTGGTAAAGAACAATCTTCAGAACTCTCTTGTATTACTCTTCATCCAGAGTTTGATTCTTTGTTCTATTTTATAATCATCCTGATTATATCTATGTTATTTTACACTTGGATCCAAGTGATATATCTAGAATAAACCCACAAAATTTAGGGATAAGAATCCTTTTATGTAGTCATCTTTTATCACTGTGAGAGTGACTGAGCTCTGTCACAGGATGCCCAGAAAGGTTGTGGAGTTCATTCCATGTAGATATTTAAAAGTCATATGGCTTTAGTTCTGGTCATCTAGTTCTGGGTGGCCCAGCTTGCACATTCTGATGGGTTGTACCTATTGTACTGAGTGTTCTACATTAAGAAAAGATCTGTGAGTTTTGGAGCAATCCCTCACGAAAAATGATAGTATAGACTCTATGTGAATAGGGAAGGTACCTGGTTTTTTCAAAAGAATATACTAAAATAATGGATGCAGGTAGCAGCTCCTTACCGTACACAAGTCACACCATGAGCAATTAAAATAATTAAGACTGAGATTTATAAAAGGGTTTAAATTATTATATCTGATATATACTGATGCCACACATACCAGTAAACCAAATTTTAGATCCTTAAATATCTGTTCAACAGTCATAAAATTTTAAAAACATGTAGGGTCTCTAGACTTGACCAGTAAATCCACTAGATTCCTTAAAAATCCTTAAAAAATATATAAATCCACTTTCCTATTTCTTTTGTGTTTTGGTTCAGCCCAGTATTTCAGTATTCCAATTTCACTTCTCTTTCTGAAAAAAAAAAGTGTTTCACATATGATTGACCTCTCCATCCTCTGAAACTGCTGCATCTTGTAAGAAGAAATTAATGGGGTGACAATATAAGTCTGATTCTGCAGGTTTTTTTTTCATGGCAATTACCTGTTAAGGTGAGACAAGAACTTTAACTACAGATCCAGTGAGTATATATTAAAAAATATTTACAGATTATTTTATGAACAATTCAGGCCTCAGCTTTGATATTTTGGATCTTACTAGAAAGGTGACTGAAATTTGAGCACTGTAGTAGTTAGTACTGTAATGTTGAAATCTTTTTCATATTTAGCCTTAGCTTGTTTCTTGAATCTTGACTACACAAGAGTAGTCACAAATGTTAACTTGGGAGGCTTGGATGCATTAAAATTCCTCTACAGTTCCAGAGAAGCATCCAGAACATATAAAATTAAACTCTTAAACAGCCCTTGAATGAGGTTCTTTCTTTCTCCAATTACAGAGAAGTTTGGGAAGACCAAATGCACAAGAAAAATTCTGTCTCGCATACACACACAAAATGTTGTTTCCCAAGTAATCTGAAAATTATGTGAATATCTAGCAAGAATTTGTACTGGTAAATAGAAACACTAGCAAGCTATATAGTTGTGAATATTTTTTAAAAATCACCAACACAACGATGTTATCTCAGTCAATTTAAAAAATAATAAAATTGTTTTTTTTTTTCTGTCATTCTTCCCACTTCCTTTCTTCTTCTTCTTTTAGTCATTACATCTTTCAAGAAAGTTTTATAGATTCCTCCTGAAAATAACCTGAACCATGATCTCTCTAGCATCATTTTACAGCAAAGTTGTGTCCAATGAAATAGGTATAACATTAATGATGCACATGTTGTGAGCTCATATGAGTAAAAGATTAATTTATGCTTAGGAATAAATTATCTGGATATGGGTTAAATAAAAAAATAAACCAAAATTCCCTAGCATTATGACTATCAGAGTTATACAATTGCCTGATAAATCTAATATATAATGGGTTTCCCAGCATAAAAACTGTTCCTCTGTCCCAAAGCTCTCAAAGACCAACCATTTGAACTAGGAAAATTTCACCTTGTGATAGTTACTTTCTTGCTCTTTGAGAATCATGTAAGCTACTGAAATGAAAAAATGTACTGGGTTTGAGAAATGTGGATTATATTCTATATGGCTTCATGGAGAATGAAGGCGTAAACAACATAAATACATTCACAATTAGATATTTCTCCTTGTTGAACAGCAGCAGAGTAACATAAGCTTGATACCTTGGGGGAGGAGGAAATCCCTGGGAAATAATTGTTTCCTTTATTTGCATCTAACTGCTAAATAATAAACTATCAAAAACATCTTTAGACTGACATTTTTTCTTTTTATTTTATAAAATTGTTTATTTGATGTGGGAACCTTTTTGGATAATTACTCATTATTGATGAAGACCAAAATTAGTCTTCAAGCTAGGTCATATATAATTTATAACAACATATGTTTCAGCAGCTGCCAGTATTACGCTGTTATACATGTTTTATATTTGCAACATCCTCCTTTATGTTAGAAAATATGTCTGTTCCTCTCTGAGACAATCTTTTCCTCTCAAATCTTTACAGGCAGTATAAAAGAAAGCATTTTAATTTGTTCAGGAAATCAGATGAATCAAATAAAGTCATGTTTTACATAACAAACAATACTTTATGTAGAAAAATAGTTGATTCAATTTTATGATTGTGAAGTGAAAGTGATATAAACCTTCTCAGCTTTATTACCTTCATGGAGAGCAAAATATATTTAAAGTTTTTTCCTACTAAACCATAGCATAAGACCAATAACAAGGTAAAAAGTTCTAAATTAATACAGACTGTGCAATCAAAAATTAAGTATAGCCACCAAAGATTTATGTGCTTAATTGCATCATTTCTTTTTTCATTAGTTGACATGTAAAAAGTGTTTACTCTCCGGTAGTGAAAAATATCAACATTTTAAGATTTTTTCCACAGAAATCATTTATATATGCCATTCTCAAACTATGACATTATCTGTAATAAATAAATAAATAAATAGATGAATTCTTATAAATCAAAACATGATGAAATGAAATCTTCAAAATGAAAACATCAATTGAAGAAACATAACATGTTTAGAAATAGAGGCTTTCTGAGAATATGGAATAATTTTTAATGGTCCCTGTGAAAATATCTGATAAGCTATGACTGCATAACTTTTTCTCTACATTCAGGATGGCCTAGTACTGCTATTCCTGATTGCAATAATATTCTAAACCTCAAAAACTCAGTGTAGTGATGAATAATTGTAACATGAAATGTGAAATAGCCTAAAGCTGAATTAATTATGTTTTTTATATCTGCATGCTAAGGATATGTCCATATAGGTATGTAGTCAAAAGAATACCAAACTTGAAAAATGAATCATTAAGATGACTACAAAATGTGAGAATAAAGGTTACACCTGCAAATATAATTCAGCCCCCAGGCAGATAAACATCATGTAATGTGGCATAATAATACCATTAGAAGCTATTTTTTTCCTATAGGACAGCCAACATTTATTTCTGCTTTTCCTAACTTTTTGATTGCTTTGTAACTCTAATATTCACCAATGTATCATTTTATGCACAAAAGAGAAAAAAAAATTCACAGCACAGAAAAATAATAATCACCCCCTGAAGTCATTGGCAGGCTCAGGATCTTTACAAGAATTTCAACTTGCTTATCATATGAATTAATTGAGTGAAATATAGCACTAAGGTGGCTGTTAACTTCTCCATTAACCAAACTTTACAGAAGGATGGAGACATTCAGAGTTGTGAGCCACTATCACAGATTTTTTTTTTTTTATTAGAAAGGAACATTACATTCACAATGAAAAGTTTTCAACCAAAACTCTGGAGAGAAGTTTGTCTGATATGAAAGACTTCTACACTCATTATTGCCATTTGACTTTCTTCTGACACTACCTATCTCTGCTCAGTGTCTGTTTCTGTTTTTTTCTCTCTCTTCTGTGACCTTCCAACAATCCCATGCTTTGTCCATCCACTTCCTGGGTTCTACTATGTATTTTCTCTCTCAATTTATTGCTTAATTTGGTCCCTGCCTGTTTCTTCCATTGCTGTACCTGACCATCCTCTTCCACAATTGACTCCTCTCTCTACTAAACTTTGCTATTTCCCCTCTTTTTTAATATCCCTCTCTGTTTTTTTGGTGTTTTTTTCCCTGCTCTTCCCTATCACACAAGCCCACACATCTCCAATTAATATACAGAAATCCCTATTAATTAATGAGAATATTTTTTCTTTTAATCAATCTATTTTTCAGCTATCAAGGAAACTTTAAAAAATTTTACCAAAACAGGAGAATGTTAAATGTAAAAAAGCAACTGGCATGACTATACTTCAAATATGCAGAACACAATATTTTCCTAAGATAAATCAAAAAAAAAAAAAAGTGCACTCGCTTCTATATAATTAGGCAAATATCCAGGATGGAAATTTTAAGTTTAAATAGCTTTTCATTGGCAAAATTAAGAGCAACTGGAGGCATGATTTTCCTACAGGCAGCACCTAGGAAAAAAAGATGTCTACACTGCTTATAAATGGAATTATTTTGTAATGAAATAAATTTTTTTAGAATTTAGCAATTATTGACAGATTAAAATTGCAAGTTATATCTGAAGATTATCTAATCCAACCTTTTGTTAAAAGCAGGGTTAATTTCAAAGTTAGGTGTCATTACTCATATCTTGTCTGGATGGGTTATGAAAATATCAAAGGGTGGAGATCTCCCAGCCCTTCTGGGAAGCCACTTCCAGTGCTCAGCTTCTTCCACCGTCAAGAATTTTCTCCAGAAAGAAAATCATGATTTCATTTATTTAGTGTTTTGTCATCCTTCTAGGTACTTTGCAGGAGAAACTCTTGTCTTACAGCCCTGATTTATGTAAACGAGAATTTTAAGTCAATACCCTCCTTTATCCTTTTATTCTCCAGTTTAATCAGACTCAACTTTGGCAATTTCATTGCATTCTCTAGTTTTTCAACATCTGGCTTATACTAAGGCATCAAATATGGGGTGTCCTTTCCTATCACATTGCAGCTTTCCAGCCTCATAATACCAGAATGAAGGGTATTCCACTTGCCCTGATATAAAGGCCGTACAACATCCTTGCAGAGGTGTCCCAGTATGCAGTTGACTGTTACCACTGCAAATGCACAATGCATTTTGAGATCATAGAGTTCACAGGATTCTTCTTCAGTTATACTAAAAACTTATATAATTATTCTAATTAGTTCTTCTTCTATTTACAAATTTAAGAACATGTTTAATTCAAGAGGTTTGGCCAATTTTCCCATGTATGGCATAAAATGATTTTTGCAGTTTAAATATTATGTATTAGGACATTTCAAGACATGCTTTTTAGTATACTTTTAAATAGTAAATGCTATTTCCAACTACTTTCAGTAAAACCTGCAAGAAATAGGGGTTTTGGAACATGCAGGTGTTTTTTTGCTATCTGAAGGCAGTGTTCCCAGGTTGTTTCCTACATGGAACGGGCTATAGGTTCTCTGCTGTTTTTCACAAACACCACTGTATTGCAGATATCACAGCAGCCTGCCAGTGTTTAACTTCAGCAGAGAGCTCAGCTAAATGCAGCTGCTCATTCACTCCTCCAAGTGAGATGGGGAGAGAATTGAGAGGCTAAAAGTGACAAAAAAGGGAGTTGAGATAAAGACAGTTTAATAGGTAAAGCAAAAGCTGCACACACAAGTGAAGTAAAGCAAGAAATTAATTCACCGCTTCCCACCGGCAAGCAGGTGTGCAGCCCCATCTCCAGGAAAATCGGGATGCATCAGCCTAATAGTGCCTTGGGAATACAAATGCCATCAGTCCAAACATCTTCCCAGTCCTCCTTCTTCCCCCAGATTTATATGCTGAGTATGACACCATATGGTGTGGAATATCCTTTGGATTAGCTGAGATCAGCTGCCCTGGTTGTGTCCCCTCCCAAATTCTTGTGCACTCACAGCTGGTGGGGTGGGGTGAGGAGCAGAAAAGGCCTTGAGCCTGTGCAAACATTGCTGGGCAGTAACTAAAACTTTTCCATGTTATACTCTTTTACTCACAAATCCAAAAGACAGGAATATATGAGGTTTTATGAGGAGAATAAATGACATTCCAGTCAAAACCAGTAAAGGAAGAGAAACTGAAATCTAAAGAAGGCATGGGTAAGAGTCATGTTCTACAATATTGTCATAAACAAGCATATCTTTCCTTGTCTTTCCTTCTGTCTTTCAATAAAAACTTTATCATAATTGAGTAATTAATTGTCAGGCATAATTATGATGTCATATCAAAGCACTAAGAGTATTTTGAATCTCCCTCAACTTACAGAATAAATGTCTGCTCCTTTTTCTGAATAAAAATAAAAATGTAGGGAAGCTTCTGGCTAGCTCAGTAACAGATGCTGTTGTTGATTCTGATCCAGTTGTTGGCACTGCCTTCCCTCCCCACTGTTACCACAACAAGAGAAAAAAAAGAAAAGTTTAATTTAGCTCTTAACCTTCAGCCCCTCTGAGGAATGTGTCATCATTTCCATGTCTTATGCCAATTGATTTGATATGCATTATTTTGCTTTCATCCCTGAAGTGGTTTTGCCATGTTTAAAGCAATTAAAACAAATAGAAAGTAGAATTGCAGAAATCTGAATGGAAACTTTGACATCAGGGAATAGGTAATTATATGCCTTGGGGCAGGATCCGGTGGGAACAGAGATACTTGAAGTGGGACTTAAGTGACATTTATTTGTATATCTCAAACTTCAGTTTTCTGTTTTCTTCTCCAACAGCTGTCTGCTTATTATAATTTGACCTTTGAGCAGTTTTAGCAGGCTTAAGGATCTTAATGCTAAGCTATATCTATGAAACCATTATGCTTCTACATGAGTCCTGTGAGAGGCCTTATCAAGATCCCTATGAAATACAGAGCAGGTTATCACTTAAAAAATACCTATATATATATATATGGCGTATATGGTAATCAGATCTCACTGAACAAATAGAAAGCCTGAATTCTGTTCTTTCCTTTTGCAGAAAGTTTAACCCATCAGACTGAAGGCAGTGCACAGTACGTACAAATACTTCCATCTCTTTTACTGAGAATTCTATTGAAAGAAAGAGGAAGAGTATCTTATTCTACAGTCTGTTTGTTAGGAATTTTACCTGTGTAAAGAAATCTTAGTTTGCAGCCACTTAAGTCTTACAATATATATACTTGGCATGTTAGCAATAGCTGTGAATAAACATCTGTCTGTCACTCAAAACACCTCCTTCTCTTTCTGTTCCAGTAAGAAATATGCTTTTTCTCATCCAGTAAATTCCTAATCCTTACCAATCACCTTTGGTATATTTCCTCATGCTTAGTAGAAGCTGTGATACAGTGTAGATGGACATGTTTTATGTGCTTTAGATAGCATTTTAGAGGACACATGAGACCTTTCAAATGTTTCTGTCCTGAATTCTGTCTGAATGTTTAATGTTGGTCAGACATGATCCAATCTAGTCTGACACCTGCTGCCTTTATTAGCACAGTACTTTTCTCAGGATAATACCCTAAGAATAAAGAGTGCAATGAAGTGAACCCTACTTCTTCTTGAACTACGCAAGACTTTTTATGCATTTCTGTAATGTGAAAAGGGGAGATTTCTTTCCCCCTCAATGTTTGATTTGTCTGTCAATGCCCCAGGAAAGCTGAGACCCTTTTGCCCAACCAGTCTCTCAGTGTTAAATTGTTAAATTTAAGCTCTTTACCTGATGCACTTGGAGGTGGCATGTGCAAAGCTCTTCTTTGCATGATTTACACAGGATCATAGAATTGTTTAGGTTGGAAAAGATGTTTAAGATCACCAATAATTAGTCCAACCATTAACCTAGACCCGCCAAGCCCAGCACTTAGCCATGTCCCTAAGTGCCACACCTACACATCTTTCAAACACTTTCAGGAATGGTGGTTTGATCACTTCCCTAGGAAGCCTGTTCCAATGCTTGATAACCCTTCAGGTGAAGAAGTTTTTTCACTACCTAGTCTCAGCTTCCCCTGGTGCAAGCGTTTTTCTCTTGTTCTGTCTTATGCAGTATATAAACAGAAAAAAAGTTTAAACTCATTAGGCAAGTGTTGCCGAGCAATAGCTCATTTCCACTTGCTCTACTTGCTCTCTTGCTCACTTACTGAAAAATCACTTCCTGTGCAGAAATTAATCTATGATCACAGAGAGGCAAAGCACGATGTGATCTGATTTTCTGTTACACTGATGAGTCGTTACAGTGAGAAATAAGGTGTGTTTCTCACTGCACTTGATATTATAAGCATGCATTTCATCTAACCAATTTCTTATGACAAATTTGGTTACAATACAAGATTAGAACCCAGTATCTCTTATGTCCAGGCTCTCAGAAATCTCTAGGTGCCACAATACAGAATGAACACAATTTATTTTGGCATTTTTAGGGATGTTTCTGTGCAGCTTCTCCTGAAATCAACAGTATCTCTGATATAAAAATGTAATAGCAATCAAAACAATTGCAAAACCAAACAATAGCAATAAAAATACTTTTTAAAGTTATTGTACTCTTAATTAAAAATATGAAAAATGATTGCTTTACCAGAGTTCATTCTTAAAGAGCTTAAGAACACCACAGATTAATTTCTATTTAATTATACTGAAAGAACTACCACTTGGTACCTGCAATTTAGGTTTTGAACATTTTATCATAGAACAGTGATAATTTCATGTAAGTTCCCTTGTATTAACATAGCGGTTACAGATACTGACATTTGTAAAACTGTGAAAACAATCCTATGCCAGCTTTCAAAATAATATTATTAGAATAAGATTTGCATTAATGAATACTATCTATTTAATGGTTAGCATTAATCATTTCCTTACTATTAAACTTAAAAAAATATTGAAGCATATTAAGTATATAAATGCTTATTAAATAATTCAGCATTTATGTAGCAGGAAAACAAATACTATGCATTCATAAAGGGCAGATAAATCTGGGGATCCTTTTTACAGGAAACAAGACACAAATCTGAATACCTTCCAACTCTGCTCTATAAAAATATATAGCCATTCTATCAAATAATTTTCTATGAAAGTTTATCTGGTTTGTAAGGAATAAAATAAAATGTTAATTTTGAAGTTCTAACTTCTTGGCATGCCTACTGTTCCACTTACAAATTTTATAACAGAAGAGAACACAGCATATCATATACATGAATATATAAAAATTTTTTTTTTTTTGGTAATGATTTATTAGTCTAATAATCCACATCACCTGATTAATTCAGAAAAGTCTCGTTAAAATGAATAAAACATGTATGAGGTTTTTCTGGTTGGGTTTAGTTTAGTTTTTGTTGTTGTTTTGTTTTGTTTTTTAATGGTTGTTTTTGTCATGTCTGTCCTTCCACCCCTCTTCCCCACAATTAGTTTTAATTATCATTTTTTTCTCCCTGTATTTATGCTCAGTGTTTCTCTGGGTCCCTACAAAGAATGACCACTGCAGGCTCCTTCTAGAAGAAGGATAAGGTATTACATTGAGTTATCACCACTCTGACTTCTTTGCCTGTCTCATGGTAATTTCTTCTTTCACCTCAGCCTTAGGCACATCTGGATTTAGTTTTATAATTTCTTGCCACAGTCGTTTGCTTCATCATCCCACAACTGCTCATCTGAACTAGATCCAGTCAGGAGTTCCCTTGTGGTGTCTGAACAGGCACTCGTCTGATGAGTCTCTAATGTCAAGCATATGAGCATTGCAGGGGTTGGTAACCAATACTCCTAACCTTCACTTCCAAAATCTGTCTCAGTTACTGCAGCAAAGAGAGTGAAAGACAGTCTTGTTATGGAATTCCCTAGGAAACATGTAGTCATGAATGCTTATAAGATCTGAAGCCCCATAACAGAAAGTCAGGGTATTTTTTCCCTTGTATCATGTTCAGTTCCTGCATTTATTGCATTTATTGACTAGAAGTAAGCACAGATCATTTATTTTCACTTTTTTTTTCTTTTTTTTTTTTTTTTAACTTACCCTTGGGGCTGCAGGTAGCAGCAAAAAGAACCCATGTTATTTTCACAGTGTTAGAGTACAGGAGAGAGGCCACAATCACTCCAAAGAAACCTCCTCATAATACAAAGTTATAAATAAATAAACACACACACTTATAATAGACCACATGTGAGAATGTACTTAAATGTTTGCTGGTACTACCAGCCTGTATAAATTTTAAACCAACCTGTCAGTTTTTCCTGTCACAACTTCAGCAATTCCAGCAACCCCAGCAACATGTTATTATTTATTTGGTTGTTCATATCGCTAATGATTTAAAGGAAGTTCGGGAAAATAAATTGCTTCTTCAAGTATTTATAATATTAAAATAATAGTGAAAATATGCATTTTAATTACAACCTTCCATATGCTCTAAGTATTATATGTCAGAAAGTCAGAAAATTCTCCTTTTTTATATTCCTCATAGTTTTTTTACATAAAACTTTATGCAAAGTATAAAGTGAGGTTTTTGTTCTGTTGGGTTTGAAAGTCTGTTTCAAATCTTAGTGGTTTTGTAGAAATTCATAAGACCTATAAAAATATACATATCTAATGCACATAATGAAGTGAAGTATAATTTGATAATTCCAACAGTATGGGATTTGGTATCCTGTATTTTAGCTGGGACATGGGTTTTTTTTTCCCTTCCAACATCTGCAAGTACCTTTAGAACTGTCTTTGTACACAGAGATATCCTATGCCAAACACAAATGTCGAACTCTAAGGTTCTCTCTTTCCTTTTATATTTTCAAAATGATTATAATGTTCATAGTTCTCTGATCATGATCATAAGTCAAGAAGGCTGAATAGGATTTGAGATTTGCCTGGCTAGAGAAAGGTTTACAGGCATCCAAGAGAAAAGGATCTAACCTAATAACTAAAAACCAAAGAGCAGGCAAAAGATAGATATGAAATAAAGCAGCAGATATGTTCTAAGATTTAGATGAGCTCTGAAGGATTTCAGTTTATCACCAGTGAATCTTGTATAATCAAGCACTATGGCATCGATGAAGAGATTTGCAGGCTGCAGTTCTGACATCCCAACACAAGAGTCACTCAGGATTTCCTGTGTGATTCTTGGTTATGCTGACAGTCTTGAGTGGTACTGGATGACTGATTTCTCTCTTTTATTAGAAAAAAAAGGCTTTATTGACAACTAAAATATGAGACACGAGCTTAGGTCATCCTTGCAAAAAATTTCTAGACCAACATCATATAAATATTATGCAAACTGTGAGCTCTGGAATTTGTCATTAAATTAATAACCAGGTGATACCTTGGTGTCAGTTATTCTTTGGTGCAAATTCTTTACATTCACTGAATGTGATTTTGCTTTTTACTTATTTATGTTTTCTTTCCTAGATGTAGGAGGGAATTCTTTTAATTTTTTCATCATCATGTCATCCATGACTCAGACTATCAGCTCAATTTCTGCCTCAGCAGGTGATTTTCACAAAAACATGCACTGGCTTTAAAACTGTGGGGGGAAATTAAGACATCTCAAGATGCACCCGCTTGATAGTGAGGGGTAAAATAAAACAAACTAGGAGAGATTATATGTTGGAGTCCAAATTTACTAAAAAAATCCAGGAATTTCCCTTCCACATGGAATGGGTGATATTGTTATGGATTGGGAGAGAGCGTTAGATGAGCCCTGTCTTTGGCAGCAGCTGTACTTTGGTGACCTGCACTTACAGCACTCTGGCTTACAAGTTCTTAAGAATGGCAAATCAGGTCTCTTTTGAGCTGTTTATTAAATTGGCAGAAGATTAACAGAAAACAGGCCTTAAAACGAGTTGCTACACATGACAAACTAACTACTAGTAGATTATGTAACAGGGCCTGACATAAAGGTTCCTATATAATAAGTAGAAAAGAAATATTATGATTAGGAGTCAATGTCACCACCAAAATGATTATGGGGTACACAGAGTCCTTCACTCAACCCTTGAGAGGTTTATTCAAGATAGGGGTCCAAAACCTTAAGGAGAGGGAACGTGCAGAAGATTTCTGCTTTGCAAAAGTTTGGTAGCTTTTATAGTTTGCAAAGCAAAGTGCCTGTCAGTCAGAAATTTAATCTTGTCTTCCTATGATCTTGCTTTCAAGGCAAGAAGTTTATTGTCAGCTGGAAATGTCACCTCCATGGCACCAAAATAACTCACTACCAGATAAGTGATCTTGATTGAACTATTTCACCAAGTAACAAATTCGTGTGAGGAAGAAGATGCCTTGAGCTATCAAGCCAGCTGATAGGCAGAAAAGATAAGGCCTCCTGTGGTAGAGGAACCATCCTGCAACTGGTATGGAATAAACAAAGCTCCTCCTCTATCTCTGTACTAGGACAAAACCCTTTAACAGTATATGGCCTTACAGCTGCATTTAGCAGATCTTAACAATGAGATTTCCCCATAAACCTAGGTTTTTGACAAAAACATAAAGAAAGACAAATTATGCACAAATTATCTAACAAATGGTACTGAGAAAACAAAACATTATGATATTACTAGAAGCTGTACTTTTTTCCGGCATTAAAGATTACATCCAGGATACCATGACATTGTAATGCTGGGGATTGCATTGTTATTGTTATTGTTATGATTATTAGTAGAAGTAGTGGTATTGTTAGACAGATTTCTTTAAGGGCAAAGCAACCAGAAAGAGAACAATACAAATTCCTTCAGAGGCAGCCATCAACATAGTATTTAATTTGCCATCATATTATTTTTATATACTTTATTGTGGAACACTTTTTGTGGTAGTGGAAATGATCCGTTCTGGAAATTTTTGAAAGAAAAAGACAAAACAGAAAAATAGCTTTATTTGGCTTATGATTTTTATTAGCTTTTATTCTGCATTCAGGTACTGATTTTGGACTAAATAAAGTTTTTTCCTATGTATCTCATACGGTAGTTTTGGTCATGAAAGAAAAGTAGGTGATAACTTACAAATCCAAGCTCAAACCAACCTGCATTCTTCTTTCTCTGCTTTCAAGAAAGAACCTTCTAAGTCATAGTTTTACCACCATATGATTAATATTTTGTTTCTATTTGAAGCCTGTGATATAAATAAATATATGCATACGTATATTCAGCTCTGTGTGTGTGCATATATATATATATATAGATATATAGATATATAGATATATATATATATATAGTTGCTGGTCCTCAGTTCAACAATCACATGAATCTCTGAAGCAAGAGGTGAAGGTGTTGCTTGTGAGACAGACTCTTACTATTCGGTCTGTTATGATTTCGTGCTTGAATTAATGCATGAAATTGCTCTTAGTCTGTGTCAGTTCAGCTCTGAAAGGTGTCTGTTCCTGTTTAGGAGATGGTGTCCCAGACACAAAGAGAAGTACAAGACGTTTCCTGCAGACAGAGAGTTGAATAGAAAATGTCCTCCCTCAGGACTCTCATTTGGGATGAGCTCACTAATTTGCAGAGACATACTGTCCAGCTAGTGCTAGGAACTGAACTCTACTGCAAGTAATGTATTTTGTTTTACTGTCTCTCTCTAGCAGTCCCATGCTGTCTGAGCAGCTCCTCTGGGGTCTCTTCCATGTCTCTCATGCATTTACTGTCAAAGTTCAGTTTGCTCATCCTGGTTGCCACACTCATCAGTCCACAGCGCTCCCTTATGGTTGTTGAAGAGGCGTCTGGCGTTACCTGATCACCTGACTTATGAACCACTGTATCAGGGAGCAGCTGAAGCAGAAAACTGACCTTGTTTTCAAACAACAAATAGCTTTTGTGATCAGAGCATAGTCTGATCACTGTTTTGATGGTTTGGGTTGGAAGGGTCTTTTAAAGATCGTCTGGTTCCGATGCTCCTGCTGTGGGTTGATACATCTTCCACTAAGTTAGGTTCTCAATTCTGATCCAAGCTGATCTTGAATCTTTTCAGGTATGGACAATTCACAGCTGCTAAGTCCCAGCTTTCTGTCCCTGTTCACCATGTTCCTCATCAGAAACATATGGACTAATTTTAATACCACCTTTAATATATTTTCAAGCAAAACTGGACAGAATATTCAGACCTACTTTTCATAATGATTTTTTTTTTTCCTAGATAAACTTAGTAGCAAAAGTTAATGAAAAAAATGTGGTTTGCTGTAATGGTTTACTATATATATTTCTCAATTATTCTTGCTTTGAAATTCTAGTTTTATTGAATTCAGCAGACTACTCTTATTATGTTAAGATTCAGAATGTCCAACATTTAATCCTAAGAGCTGTGTTGAAACAATGAGAAATAAGAATAACACAAAGTAAAATTTTAAAATATTAATTCATTTTTCTATAACAAGCTCAATTAATCTAGTACATGCCCATTTCAAAATTGATTTCTGTTTTTAATACAGTTTTCATGCTCCCTGATTTTCTTTTTTTTTAAACTTTAAGAAAAATGATGGCTTTTTTCTAGTACATATTTCACACAGTTTTTGCAATTTCAAGTACACAAAAAACATTGTTTTACCAGTGTAGATATCTATGCATAAGTACTTTTAATAGAACAAGCTTCTAAAATTACAATGAATCCTTGAGACATTTGTATGTTTGGTGAATAATGAATGACTTTTCATTTTCAGCACTGCAATATCTCATGAATGAATTTTTATCTTTGCTCAGTGGACTGAAAATCTGTGCTTCACTTCCCTAACTCAGCACTGGCATCATTGTCTTTCTGAAGCTGTTGGAATGGATGTTCTAAGAAATTGCCTGTGCATTAAGTTTAAATTAGCTGTGATTATTATTCAGAAAATAATGACACTGAGAGCAAATCATGCCATTAGCAAAAGCTTTTGCATTAGTATCATATTTTCTACTCTGTTTACTGCTAAATGTACAGTTTACCTAAAGAAGGACTGAGAGGAGAAATACTGATAAAGGAATCAGGAGCAAACACGTAAAATGATGGGAATATGACTTTCCTACAGTATAAACTGTAGCATATGAATATCTTTTTTCAGAAGTAGGGTATATGACCTTGAATGTAAACTATTTTTTAAAACTTACTGTAGGACAGTGCTTTATATATACAAATCTAACACTTTCCCTAAAAAAATAAATATTGGGGGTTTTATTGATAAATAGATAAACACAAAAGAAAATATCAGTTTGGGAATGATATTATTTGTACTGCTTACCATAGAGCCTAAATATAAAGAGAGACCTGCAATAATTTGAAAGACAAATGTAGCAGTAGTTGGAGAAAAGCTAGTACTTTAAATATTTTAATTTCACCTATAAAAACTGTATTATTTTCTCATATTAGTCATAGATATGCCCTGTTTTCCTCTTCTAATTTTAAAGTAATATTAAACTGCTCTTTGTGGTTTCTGGAATGTGTAATGTTAACATTTGAGCTACACCAGAAAAGAGCGGAAGAATGAGACAAACTCAGGAGAAGACATCAAAAGCAGACAGTTTGGAATAAAAGGCCTTAACAGAAGGAATACAGTTCTGAAGTGGGATCTGGTAAGCTTGGGAACAGAAAACTTTTCTGGGGGGAAATAGTCTTGCAATAGTGGAACTAAGAGAATGAAATATAAATGAAAATTAGAACCAGTGTGAGATCAAAGTATTAGAGGAAAAAAAAGGGGGGGAAATTTAAAATTTATGTATGAATGAATATATCTACAATTATTACTGTTTAAAATTAAAAAGATATTATTTCTTATACAAGTGCAACATTTGGTCTTAATAAGCTGTCTATGTATTAAAGTGTGAGTTTCAGTAAGAAATACTTAATTTTGGACTTTTTTATTATAAATTCTTCTGCAGGAAGTAAATTTCCAAATCTGAAATATATACCTATGTAATAAAAAGGAAAATAATGTTGTTGGAGTTTTTTTATAATTTCATTAAAAATTAAGTCACTATAATCCTTTAATTTTTAATTACAATCCTTCAAATATTAATTTTACATTTTATTTACACCAGAAATTCCTGTAGTCTGATCCACAGCTATTCTTAGTTTCCTATGGTTTAGCTCTCTAGAAGACATCCCAATATCTCCCTCTACCATTAATACCCGAATCTGAACATGCAAAGGCCACCTTTTCTGCTACCAACATTAAATTTTTATTTTTAAATCTACTAATTCAGGAAATATTTTTACTAATACTTCTACCCCAGCACTCTCCTAAATTCTAATTATTCATTGCTTAGGCAGGTTTAGTCTACTGTAAAAGCATATTTCTTATGAGTGACTCAAAGGAAGTTATCCTTCAGTATTTGGCTACTAAATTCGCTGTCTAAGTGTCATTACAATTGATTTAAAGATACATATGGACACATGGAAGTAATTCAAAGCTCCCTTGCCTAAGACACCTGTATGTAAGATAGATGAAAATATAGAAGAGATCTGTGGCCTGAGATAGCACTAGCTGAAGATCAGGACATAATAATGATATTGGAAAAGCCATCAGATAATTAACTATGGGAAAATGAGTCAAGGCCATCATGTAGCTTTAGCACTAAATTCACACAGTTCCTTATTTTTTCTGGTTCTTTCTCCAAAATTGCAAATAATTCTTAATTGTACAAGCTGCATCATGAATTTGACTCAGGTCCAGACCTATGCTAGTTAGAAGCTCACCTCAAAAGGTCTTCACACTAAGTAGGGGTCTTAACTCTCATCTTCTCCACTGTGGATCAATTTTGGATATTAAGAGCTATTAATCAGTTCAATTTAGGTTTTTGGCAGTTAGAAATCGGTTCACCTGCCTGAACACAGAATTTGTGAAACATCTGAGGTTTTCTAAGAGGTTCAGAGACAATTGGCACAAATGATTGTGGAGACAGAAACCTTTCTGAAGTGGCAGCTGGAAGCCAGGTGGGATAATACAGGACATCTCAAATGACATTTGGTAGGAAATACGTGGGTGTCTGAACTAAGACCATGATGTCTGTATGGCTTTTCTTCAGTTGCCTTTTATGTCAGTACATTGAAATTATGTAGGTAATTAAAACTAACAAACAAAACCTGTGATAGCGGATAGTGTTACAAATTCTTCTAACATTTACCATGTTATAATATTATGACTCTAATGTCCCGTTTTTAGGAGTTCATTTCTAAATCTAAA
Source organism: Petroica traversi (assembly GCA_025920805.1). Lineage (NCBI taxonomy): Eukaryota > Metazoa > Chordata > Aves > Passeriformes > Petroicidae > Petroica > Petroica traversi. The sequence goes on from JAHLSL010000023.1 coordinate 3,214,850, forward strand.
GAGAGGAGCAGTATTAGAGCAAGATAAAAAATAAGGAAGGCAGTCAATGGGGAAAAAGATATGTTTGAAATGTAAAATGAAATGGCAAGCTGATAAAGCAGAGAAAAAAGGGAGTGTTGTTCCAAATGGCAATAGCTAAAAAGCTTCTAATGCCTGCATGATAAGCCCAGATGGAAGAATATAGGCAGAGTAGACTGTTAATGAAGGGGGGAAAAAAGATTATTCAAAAAGGAAACACTGAAGAACCCTGAGAGGGATCTTAAAACACTGTCAGCAGATCATAAGTTGGACAAATTAGAGAGAAATGTATTGATTGCAGGAACAATAATTTTCTTTTCATGTGAATGACTGTGATTACTGCTCCTTGTGCATAAATAAGAAAGGGATAATCATTGTCTTAATTTCTTTATATTAGGAATTTAACAAATTTGGAAAGTTATTGGAAGAGGACATATGATAATAAAGAGCAGAGAAAATTATGATAGTCCAGGCGATGATGATTTCCCTAGCCAGGGGTTTACATACAGCATAAAATAGAAAAGGAAAATATGAATAAAGATTGTACAGCTCTTATACATACTCATGTGGCAAGCAGTAGTAAATTAGGAGAAACCTGTGTTTTGGAATCTGAATTAAGCTCAAGTGGAAAGCATTTCAACTGTAATATCCCCTCTGAAATTCAAAGTATTCTGTATTTATGACATTTATCTCCCCTTTCCTAGATCTGTTTGAGACCAAGATGTGAATACACTATCTACCCACTGATTACTCTTCCTATGAAACAGGACATTGTTTTATCTCATCAGTTGAGCACTTATGCAGTTAGTTGAGGAATTTTGCAGTAATTATATAGTAATTCTGCAACTTCACTTAATACAATCTCCATAAATATTTAGAGGAAATATCTTTCCTGATTGTCCCTTTCTTACATCCTTTCCAAGATATCCTTTGGTGTCTTGGGCTAGGTGGACCTGTGGCTGTCTTGGGAGAGACACAATGTCTTCCATTCTTTGTCATTGTTGCCCAGATTTGTACCACTGTGTGATGTAAATCTCCATACAACCTAAAAGAAGTGTTCATAACTTTTCCTTCATGCAGGAAGACCTAATAACACAGACATAGTCATAATCATAATTCTTACATCAACTTCATTTCTACAATACAGGTATTTCTAAATTTATTTCAGTCTTAACAAAAAGGGTGATATAAAAAAAATATTTAATAAGTAATGCACAATCTCCCTGGAGTTAAAGTACTTTCTTGGCAAACAGGTAATGTGTATGCAAGTGATACATGCAGATGCAACCTCGAGATGTGGAAATACTTCAATGAAAATAATTCCATGTATAAAGAGGGTAAAATACAACTGATATATTAAAGGCAGGTAATGTGCATTCCAATCTCAGATACTGATCTCTTCTCTCTGATGACCAATGCCATTCTCTCTGAGGGAATGGCATGAAGCTCTGTTGAGGGAGATTTATGATGGATATCAGGAAAAGGTTCTTCCCCCAGTTAGTGGTTGGGCACTGGAACAGACTTGCCAGGGAACCTTGGTCGCAGCACCAAGGCTGACACAGTTCAAGAAGCATTTGAAAAGCACTTTCAGGCATAGGGTTTGATCCTTGGGGTGATCCTGGGAAGGACCAGGAGTTTGCAGGTCCCTTCCAACTCAATATATTCTATGACTCTATAAAATTATACGTTCCTTAGTGTAGATGATGTCTAAAATTTAAGTTTGTTCAAAATATAGCTATTTTTCAGGTAACTAAATAATGAAGCAGTGAACTATACCTCACAGATTCAATTTGGAACAGCCCCATTTAGGATTTCAGAAGTTTGAATCTGAAAAATAAAAAAACCCAAGCCCAAACAAACCCAAAGCCAAAACAACATGTTCAAAATGTTCCCTGTCAGCAACATCACTTTTCTAATACATAATTTAGACTGATATAGGAGCAAAGTGTTAAAATAGAAGTAATGCTGTCTAGGAAATTTACTAAAGGAGCAATGAGCCATTTGAAGACAAGCTAGTGTTGAAAGTTAAAAGAATTGTGAAGGAGAACTAGTATAAGAAAATTAGATCTAGACTAAACAGTACTTTGGATTCCAGCTATATCAGATAACTATGAAGAAAGCTCATTTGTATTGACAAAGGCATATCCGGAAGGGATCAGTGGAGCAAAACCAGTCTGAGCAATAGTGGGGATGTGACATTGCATTAAGGCTGGTTCAGCTGGGATTTCCAACTTGCAGGAAATTTCTGATTATACGATAAAGAAGGCTGGAAAAGGGGTCTGGATAGACTCATTTTCCTGTTGGCCTGTTCCATATTGAAGCATTAGGAAAAATTACAAGACTTGTTATTTGTGAAGAGACTGAAATAATCAAATACATATAAAGGTAGGTACCTGGCACTACTAATGAGGACAGTAAATTTTGTGGGAATTATGTTGTTGGGTTTTTTTTAAGCTTAATGATATTTTTAATGATACCATCAGAAAAATCATCCATACATCTCCTAGACTGTTTTGACAGACAGCCATGTGTATTTTGTTCACCCTCCAAAAAATTATATAGGAAAATAAATACTTCAATATGAAGACAGTTTTATACGTAAAATATCTGGGAGGAAAAAATGGTGTGGGGAAGGGAAAAGGAAGACATTTATAAATAGAAATCTTAAAAATTCTTGGATGGCAACTGTTAAGGAAGAAAAGTCAAGCAGTAGCAACATGCATAAGAGAGAAAACAGACCCAGAAAAATGTACACATCTTAAGAAGTGAGTAAATAGCCCTAAGGAAAAAAAAAAAACAACTTTAAAAGATAAAGTTACTAATCCTTTAAATCCTTATTTTGGGACAATACTGCACAGAACCCAATTGTCCATCTAAGTTTGTCTTCTGGGACCATTTTATTCATCAACTGCTACTACTACAATATCAAAATGTCTTATTGCTATTTTGTACATTGATGGAATTGACAAAAATTTGGCTTGTATTGTCATCTTAGGCATTTGCACTGAACAGAAGATGGGAATTCGGATGTGTGAGTTACTTTAATAAACAAAGATGGTGAAAGAAATTTTCATTGAGAAATGTCTGTTGACTAAATAGGCTGTCTTGGCGTACAAACTCAAAGCAGACACCTACATTTATGGAGAAAAAAATCTGTGTATCTAAATGCTTACACTGAGAGAATGATTTTGTTTGTGATGAGTATATTTTTTTTATAATTTTTTCTTGCTTATTTCTGTATTTTAAGTAATTCATACAAATAAAAATTCATCATATTAACTCCAAAGCCATCGGAAAGAAAAAAAAAACCACCCAAAAGTAACTCTGTAAATATTCAGAATTTTATTTCTTTAATTTTCCAAGCATAAATTTACAATGTTCTAACATAAACTGAAATTATACAGGTATTGGGGGAAAAGTGTAATTGTATATATATTGTTTAGGTATATGAAATTCTATTTTTTGGTATTATAACACTTTAACACACAGTGGATTTTTCCAGATTTGCAAGAGAGAAATATTTCAGAGTTGTGTCTTTCACTTAGAAATTTCATTCCCCAAATTATGGAATTCTTCATTTAAAATAATTTCCTATTTTGTGATGTTGGATGGAAGTCATCAGATAACTTCTGATATTCTCTTTTATTTGTTAGTTTTCTTTCTCTCATGGTGCCTAGGTTTTTTTTAGTAACTGCTACTTTAGAGGGCAATCTTGAAGAATGAGTATAACCACAAATATAAGAGATGTCTCATAAAATTAACTTCAATTGCTTCTATATGACCTCTGTTGAGGAAGTAAGATTCAAATTGAAGTCAGCAAGAGCAGCTGTAGATTCTGCTGTTAGATAACAGTGACCTCCATTCCCAAGGGTAGTGCCCATAAATAAGAGTATTGCAGTCCTGCAAACAATAAATGTGATTAATGCCAGAATAACTTAGCAAGTATAGCTTCAGCCACATAGTGATGTGACATCTTGGGTCAGAAAGAATAGATTCAGTAACAACAATTAAAATTTATCCACTAGGTAAGCAAATCTCAGCTGTACTCGGGAGACTACCATATACTGAGTTTAATGCCATAATGATTTTATCATCTTTAGGGTTGTTTTTCTTTCCTTCTCCTCCACTTCTTACATTCTCTCTCACTGAGTTTCTCTACATGTCTTGTACTTACATATTTAGGCAGAATATATTTATTTATATAGATGTAGCAGATTTGCTATCTTATAAATAATCTAAATGTGAAAAAAGAATTGAAAAGTGCTCTCTTGCCCTTTTATCTCTTTTTACAGAATTGAATCTAGGGGAATGAGAGATGGATGAGAAGGAGATAATATTGAAATAACTATACAGCATATTGATAAATGTAGCTATGGCAAAATGGACCTGGCATTATGACAAAGATCCAAGTATTTACTCAGCTTCTTGAGCAGGCTTTACAGATCTTAGAAAGGTTTTTGCTTTTGATATTATATTTCTCAAAATATGTGCATATTAGATAAGGTGACTGAAGAGTAGACTTTACAGACCAGGGACCATAAGATTGAAAGAAAACTAACAAATAAAAGACAATATCAGAAGTTATCTGATGACTTCTCTGCAACATAACAAAGTAGGAAATTAATAATTTCTGAAAAGAATAGCCATTATTGCTCAAGAGACCAACAGAAAAAAACGTAACATCCACACCTTTCCTTTAATAGATGGTATAAAACCAAAACATATAAGGATGCATACTAAATGTAAATTTAATTCATACGAAATTTTAATTCATCAGGCAAATGATGGAAGGGGTTCTTATAAAATCCAAAGAAAGAGTACAGGGTGTAGCTCTACAGTCTGATAAACATAATACTCTCTCTATTAGTATCAATTGACAGGGTTTTTATTAGCATATGCTAGAATTCTGGATTTGCCAAGCTCTGTCTGAACTTATGTTGGCTTGTTTGCAGTTTGTTTTAGCTTGCTTAGCTCCAACAGTTGTCTAATGACCAGGTTGCTAGAACATACTTTGTCTAATTTATCTAATTTTTGTTTAGTTTTCTATAATTGGATGCCCTAACACTTCTTGTTAATAATTTTGATATAAGTGAAAAAAAAAAAAGTATTTAGGCTGTGTAGAATGACCTATCTGTAACCCTAGAATAATGATGATGACTAAAGGAGTACAGGCAGTACATCAGTAGTTTCAGGTATCTGAGTGCAGGATGGCGTGGGAAGTCACAGCACTGCCAACAGTGCCAACTGCTCCAAACTAAAGAATGGGGTGAAAAATCATTTCAGGGATTATGAAAAAGGGCAAATATAAGGCATCTAATATTTCTAGCATGCACCAGGTTGCAGGGTGATGAAGAAAGAAAACATAAAGAAATTTAGAAAAGCCACAGAAATGACCCAAACAAAACCCAACCAGATACTAAAAAAAAATCCCAATACCCAAACCAATCAACCCCAAAGATCCACAATATTGAAACTGTGCTTCTGTTGACAAAAATAATGTAGTAAATCCCCCCATTAACATCACACTCCTCTTGAGGAAGAGCTCAAGGATGCTGCCAAACTGATATTCCTTTTAGCACAGCTAAACACATCATGCTTGGGATTAGGGAATTAATGAAAGAGTGGGAATAACAGCAGATTGAGGACTTTCATTGCATAATGATTTTATTTGCATCATTGCTAGTAATATGTTTTTTTATTTGTGTCAAAGTAAGGTAATTGTGGACTGCCAATACTGATTTACTATATCCAGATTAACAGTATTAATAATTTGCTGCATTTCAACTGTAGTTATTTTTTTTTAAAATTAGACTTGTGGCAGTGGCACC
>JAHLSL010000023.1:3220795-3281415 GCA_025920805.1 Petroica traversi
CCCCCCCCCCCCCCCCCCCCCCCCTTCCTGCACACCAGAGTTAATGGAACACCAGAGATGACCCTGGAGTCGGAGGACTCAGCAGGGTTCTCTCTGGTGCCAGGAAGCTTAGGCTGTAGAGGTAAACATCTGGAAAACAAGTGTAGGAAGAGATAAAGAAATTTGATGACTCAAGAGACACCGTTTTATGCTATAAAAGATACACGAGTTATTACTGAAGCAGAAGCTTCCATACACACACACCATGTGTAAGGGACTTCTCCCCAAGTCCTGGATGCGGGCTTGCGGTTACTTCTCCAGAAATTGAGGGAAGAGATATTGATGTGTACTGCACCAACGATTGGATGGTAAGATATATTGCATCCTAAGCTTATACTATTTATTCATTAGCTGTAACTCAAAGGTACCTCATCATGCACTGTATAAATTCTACTAGTAGCTTTTCCTTTTTGTTTTTATACCTGTGTAGTATTAGTTTTGTTTTAAGTCTTATAGTCAATAGTTTTCCCGTCCATTAATAAGTAATTTGTTATATAATAGACAGAATCAGTCATTACTAAAACAACTTGCGAATGGGAAGGGGTTTTGAGATGCTGGTCATCTCAATAAGGTTACTACCTGCTGCCAGAGGCCTGGGCAGTAGGAAAGGACTTATTTAACTCCTAAACCCATTCATGACAAGACTGACAATAAATTCCTGATTTCACATATGGGTGTTATCATGATTTATCCCATCTGTGATCTAATCCCCAGAGAGATGATTGCTCACTCTGCCACAGTGAGATGGGGGGAGAATCAAAAAGATAAAAGTGAGAAAATTCATGGTTTGAGATAAAGAGTTTAATGGATGCAGCATGACAGACAAAGTTAAACAGGGAATTTGTTCACTAATTCCCATGGGCAGGGAAGTGTTCAGCCATCCCTAGGGAAGCAGAGCTTTACACCTGTAATGGTGACTTGGGAAGATAAACATCTTTGCTCCAAACCTCCCACCTTCCTTTTCTTCCAATTTTTCATGGTAAGTATGACATCAGATGGCCTGGAATATCCCTTTGGTTAGCTGGGGTCAGCTTTCCTTGTTGTGTGCCCTCCCAACTTCTTTTTGGGAGGCCCCCCCAGCCTCCTCACTGGTTGAGTGGGATGAGAGACAGAGAAGTCCTTGAGGCTGTGTAAGTGCTGCTCAGCAATGAATAAAAAATTCCTGTGCTATGAAAAATATTTCACAATCACAAATCTAAAACACAGTCCCATGCTCCTATGAAGAAACTTAACTTTTCCCTAGCCAAAACAAGTACAGGTGTTGTCTTACTTTGCCTTATTAAAAACAAGGTTTGTATAAATAAATTAAAATCAGTGAGCCACAGAAATTTTAAGCCATGCTTGGTGTATTTAGGGCAGTGAAACTGAACATATACAGATATGTGCAATATATATGAATATGAGGATATATGGATATTTCCAATAAGCTGTTTTCCAATTAAAAGTATTTTACTAGACATTTTTTGCTTTCTTTGAGAAAATATTTTGAGGTCAGCAAGAAGAAAAGCACAATATCAATTCACTACTATCTCTGGTAAAACCACAGATTAAATTTCAACCCAGCAGGAAAGTAGCCTAGAGCAACATATTTAAAAGTGCAGCTACACTGTGAGTAGTTATTTTGCAGAATGTTTATGCTTAAATAAACATATTTGTTATAACTGGCAGATTTAAGTAAGATTCACAATCTGAAATGTTTATTACAAGTAATTCAAGGTGGGTAAAATTAAATAAAGTTTCTTACATTAAGCTATGTGTGCTCTTCCATTTATCTTCATTTCTGTCTAAGATTTCAATATCCATTTGTTAAACATTTTAGTTTTTCATTCTAGACTACCCAAGATTGTTGATTTATATTTACAAATGAATTTAGCATTAAAACATTAAAACTTCCTTGTGAGGGGAAGAGGAGGGGCAGGCACTGATCTCTTCTCTGTGGTGACCAGTGATAGGACCTGAGGGTCCTGAAATTGTGCCAGGGAGGTTTAGGTTGGATAGTAGGTTGGATAGTAGGAAAAGGTTCTCTCAGAAGGTGGTTGGATACTGGAACAGGCTCCCCAGGGCAGTGTTCACAGCCCCAAGCATGACAGAGTTGGTGAAGCATTTGGACAATGCTCTCAGGCTCAGGGTGTGACTCTTGGGGATGGTGCTGTGCAGGGCCAGGAGTTGGACTTGATGATCCTTGTGGGTCTCTTCCAACTCAGCATATTCTGTGCTTTCCTAGCAATAGCTTGTTGTTTTTGTAGGGTTGAAAAAGTTTATGTGATAGAATTTTACTTTCTATAAATATGTAGATGGCTAACGGTGTTCATAATACACCCACGGCAAACTGTAAATTTTTCTTTCAATTTGCAAGACTAACTCCTGAGGAATACAGAGTCTATAGACCTCATCTTACAGGAGATTTTATATTTTTTAAAGTCTTTTTTGTCTTTCCCAGTTCTAAAGACATGACTTTTTCTCTGCCTATTTACTGGGGTTTTTTCCCTGTCTTATTGATCAATTTATTAAAACAAAAGGATACAATTTGTGTGTGGGTGTGTAATTTTAGATATTCTGAGGATCATCAAACAGAAAAATAGTGATCTTTTCTCTCTATCATTTCTCTCATGTCTGTACTTCAAAGGTATGACTCAAAACAGCAGTAATTGTTTGTTTCTATTTTATCATGGAAATTAAAATATGCTGTAAAATGATGTTTTAAAGTATATGGACTAAGCTTTTAATTTTTTTCCTATAACTACAGAAATTAATCTTACTTGGAATTATATCAGTATTATTTTATTGATTGATGTGATATTAAAAAACACATCACCATGTGTTTCAAATATCATATTATCATCTATTTTTAAGGACTTAAAAGGATTAATTGCCTGAATTTAAAATGTTTTCAACAGTTTTGATGAAAATATTTATATATTCATTCATTAAAGGAATATAAAAATTAGAAACTGGTTAAAACAATGCAAGTTGCAGAATGTATACATCTATTTTCAACACGCAATCTTTATTAGTGTAAATGAAATCTAATATGTTCACAAAAAATAATACTTTTTTCTTGTTCTCTAATTTTCCTTAATTAATTTATGCTAAATTTGTTCCAGTGGCTTTGCCAGATATATTTCATAAATTATTTTCCATATACATGTTTTGTTTGGTTTTAGATTAAAAAAATATATATATTTTTGGTTTATGTTGGGGTTTTTTTGTCCTGGTTATGACTTTAGTGATGCTTTAGAAATGCTTCAGGATAGTACCAGATAATGAAATTCCTGAGCTGCTGCATGTGTAACATCTGGGGAAAACTTTTCCTTTCCTCTTACTCATAGACTCTATGAGTTGAGTGGAGTACCCCATCCTAAACCCTTTCCTAAACCCTGTCCTTCAGCCACTTGGGTTTTGGGTCCTCCGTAGTGCTGGCAGACCTGGGTGGCAAGCCCAAGTAAAGCCTTACTCAAAGTATCATATAAAAATAACTGAATAATAGTATCTATAAATTTTCTGTGAACATGTGTTCACAAGTCTAAATTGAATGCCTGCTAATTTCAGAAATTACAGTGCACAATAAATCGTATCTTCAAAGGTTTGATTTCTCTGTATGCCTACCAAAACTGAACTTCAGCATGTTCAAAACAAGTGTCTGAAAATGTAGCATTTCAAAGTAAATTTCAACATGAAGCAGATTCAGTCACAATTATACCAGGTTGATATTTTAAATTTTGTCTCCCCATTCTGAATGTCTGAGAAGTGGTGAGTTTATTTTTATAACATATTTTAATGTTTTATTCATCTTGGTAGTAAGTTATAAAAATGTCAAATTATAATTATTACAATATTGCTTTTCAAATTCTGTGCATTATTATAATTATTTATAAGCTAAAAATATGGCTCACAGAAACCAAAAAAGGATTACAATATTTTGTGAGATTTCTGTAAGCCAACCAGATGAAATAAACTTAGAAAATAGCAAAGTCCTGATAAATATTTTTTCTATATAAGGTGATAGAAAGTTGGCTTAAAATGAAAAACTGTTCTTTAAAATTACATGCATTCTGTAACCCAAGAAGCTCATTAACATTCACCGTTCTAATCATCCACCATTGCAGGGCACATCTGAGTCCCTCAGCCAAGACGATGGTGCCTTGGGGAAAATGGTGCTAAGGAAGGGCAAAAACTCAGTGCAGGCAGAAAGTCCACCAGTTCCCTGGACACTCTGTTTCAATCTTTGACAGCTCTTTTTGTGAAGATATTTTTTTCTTAATAGCTAGACTAACCCTCCCCAGTGGCGCAACTTGAGGTCTGTCATCCTGTCAGTGGTTACCTGGGAAAAGAAGCTGATCCCTCCTTTTCAGGTAGGTGTAGAGAGCAATAAAGTCACCCTTCAGCCTCCTTTTCTCCAGGCTGTTTAGCCCTCTCCCCCAGAGCAACTCCTTGTAAGACTCGTGCTCCAGACTCTTCCCCAGCTTTGTTGCCCTTCTCTGGACATGTCATTGATCAATGTATGTCCCAATGGCATGGGGAAAAATACAGACAAAGGATAACCACATTGTTATCTTTGAGTTTCTATTATTTGTGGTAGGTGCTGCAGAGGAAGATACAAGGTAACATACAGGAAGCAAAGATGGAATAATATAAGAGTAACGAAAATAAAAAGGAGTCAAAAAGCTAAGTCTCGGGAAAGTTTATTCCTAAATCCATAGGATTTGCAATTTGTTCATTTTCAGAGAAACAGAAGTTTATGGTCCCATTAAAAAAAATAAAAATACAGTATTTCTGCATATTCTCTGTATTTATATTAATACCTTGCCTTTTCTTGGGCATTGAGGTACCTTGCATTTAATTACACTCAATGCATAACATTTGACAATAAAAAAGATGTCCCATTTGTTTGTAAAATACCTTAAATATTCTGGGAAGAGATTTATCAGCAGAAATGTTAATGAAAAAGATAATGTTGAGAAGATGCTGTGAAACCATACATCTGGAAAGACACTTTGACTTTTTAAAGTCAGATATTTGCAGTATCTTTAATGTATGTAACAGTGAAATAACGTGTAATTAATAGTGGGACTGAAGTGGCCTATGGCTATATAGAAGTTATGCTGGTAGCAAACACAAGTCATTCAATTACCTATAGAACCTCCTAGAGAAAGTGATTCAACCCTCTCACTTTGTCACTTCCATTTAGAGTAAATGTTGCCTTCTGCAAGATCTTCCTTTCCATTGACTTTAGAGGACGTCCAGATAAATAGCTTACATTATGGGCCCAAGTTTCAGACAGCATCTTGGTAGATGAATGTCACTTTGCTCAGCTAATGAATATTAAACATTCTCAATTACTATGTATTTATGAACTAATGCTTGATACTGACAGATGCTTTGAAACTTAAGCATATTGATAGGAAAGTCTGTAAGGGTGTGAAGCTTCCAGTTCTTGCCAGAACGCTTGTCAAAGTTGTGGTAGCATCAAATAAATTACCTTGCAAAAATAAGAGCAAATCTATTGAACCGCATTTTGTTGCATAGTTCTGACTTCTGTAATAGACTTTTTAAATTTCATATATAAGACTTTTTAAATTTAAAATTCAGAATAAATTTGCATTCATACTTATAAGTATCTGTTTAAAAAAACTTCTAATAGATATAAAGGTATTTTTCCATGACTTGAGAATACAGATATATAAAACTAGGCTTTATGTACATTATTGCTATTAAAATTATTGTTACTGTTACCATAATTTACATTTGTATGGCAATAAAAAAATAGTTTTAAAAATTAGGCTGTTTTAAAGTCAATTAAACTTTCAATCATAACAAAGACTACATAGTAGCACTAAGTTCTGTCATAGAAGTAATATGTTAATAATTAAAGTAATGGGAAAAAAATTCCCTTCACACTGAACTGTAACTTCCAATCTTTCCAAAACCTATAGTTCAGCATTGTAACCGAAAATACTGTTTTGCAGACATAATTATATATTGTGTTAATAAAGTGTGAATAGAATCAGAATTTAAAAAAAATAGGTTGGGGCTAGGCTAGATCTCCCCCAGTTTTGGGGTTCAGTTAATATTTCAAGCCCTTACACATAAAACTGAGATTTGAAAAAATTCCTCTAATTTCTTAAATTTTTGTCTAATTTTCTAAAACGCTTCTAATTCCCGATCTAAATCTTTGCTAGCAGCATCTCCTATTTTTTTTCACACAAGTCTAGAATTTGCTAAATAACAGTAACAAAGATTAAATCTAAAGGAACTTTTAGTACACTGAACACTGTGGGATTTAGTATTTTTATCTCTTGTCCCTTTTTTATATGCATCCACCCTATACAGTCATAAAAATATTTCAGTAAATTAGCAGAGAATCTCACAAAACCAGTGAAGTGACTTACAATTTGAGCAAGAAATAGTGAGGACATTGCCTGTGTTGAGGTATTCAGTGATGTTTTGGGAGAAACCTAACTGGAATCCAATCAAGAATATTAATTAATCTGAAACAAAGGGGCCCAGTTTCTGATTATCTTTCAAAATTTCTAATGAAAGGAAATATCTAGTATGACACTGGTTTTCCACAACACATCATCTCACCCACTCAACAACAAAATAGGAAATGTGAGCACAGTGAAATATTAAAATTTGTTGAAATTACCATTTTTATCTCTTTATAGAGTTTCCTAGCCATCAAATTAATATTAGAAGGTATGCCTGGGAATAGAAGAGTCTCTGCCAAAGCTCTTTGCTCAAACAATTAAAGAGGCAGCAGTTTATATTTTAGTTCTCATGCTGCCTTCCTAGGGGAGAAGCTTGGGGAAAGTGGGAAGCTATTGTTGTATCAAAACATATTATATCAGATAACTTACTTCTTCCTGTCTTAAAATAACAGTATCAGAAGAGCGATACAATCAGTTATCTTTCCCCCTTGTTAATCTGAATATGGACCCCAGAAATGATAAAATCTTCATATTCTGTCAAGACCCAAAATAGCTTTTTTTTTTTTTTTTTTTTTTTTTAACATTTGTAACTGGATGATCAAATAATTCAATCAGAGTATTCTGGGAAGGGAGTTAGACAATTGGCTCTGAACTCATCTCCGAAGCAATATTTTAGCAAATGCAATTTGCTCTCGATTATCTCATTCCATTTCCTTGTATTGGTATTTGGAGACAAAATCTTATTTCCCTTTTATTTATGTGTTTCTTTTCCTCTCCCACTTCTTCAGTACCAACAGGCTGAACGAGTATGCATGGAAACCAGACAGGTCTCCACTGACAGTGAAAAATTATTTGACATACAGAATAACCATAACTTAGAAGATTATATATTCATTACATTCTGTCATCTGATGGTTCTTATACTGGCAGGAAGAAATGAGACTCAATTATGGAAATCTATAGGAATTTTGCTTTTCAGTAAAACTTGAATAACTGTTGCCAGAATCATCCCCTTGACACTTAATAAAGCACTAGGTAACATAGCAGCCAGAATAATATAAACTGCATCTTGTTAAAGAGTCAAATAGGTAAAATGGATGGTGTAAAAAACCTAAATAAAAACTGTCAGTCTTTCTTCTTTTGAAACAAAGAAGACCATGTTTGCTCCCCAGCCACTTGTTACAGCTAGCCAGCAGCCTGACAAGATTTTATAGTGGAACTTTAGAAAACACACTAACATAGATTTTCATTGAAGTATTGTGCAGCATCACTTTTGAGATACGAACAGTTCATCAAACACAATTCAAATTGAAGTGAGAGGACACTAAAAATAAGAAAGCAAGGAAAAAAATTATTTTATTCTCATGTAAAGATGTGTTCCAGAAACCAAAGGAATAAAAATACAGTTTTTCAGTCTTACAAATATTGACTGCTGTGTTTGCCTCCTAACTTGAATATCTGTATTTATGGCTTGACAAAACATCCTCATGGAACACTGAAAACATAATTTTAATCCAGTCACCCTGCTTGTTATTAAGCCAATAAATACTGTGCATCAAACATATTTTCTCACTAGTGTTGGAATATATCCAGTAATTTTTGATTATCAAAATTGTCTACATTTTCCAGAAATTTAGTAAAACACATAGCAAACAGTCACATGTAATGAGAGTAATTCATAAGGCTGTACATGAAAAAAAATATGTAAATGATCTTACATATTCACAGCTTATCCTTTGAAGGATGTGTCTTGCATAACAAATAAAAAAAATTGAAATTAAATTACTGGAATTTTTGTTAATAAACTGAAAGACAGCAAAATATAATAACATTGCTCTTTAAGATAACCACAATTTTAAGAAATGGTGGAATGTACTTGAAATTTTGAGCTTCTGAGCAAATGATAATAGTGCAGCTTTGATGTGCTTGCTGTATGTCATATCTATCAAAATCATTGCAATACTCGAACTGATTTTTATTGAATTCAGATAAGAAATTTTCTAAAAATTTCTCATTTGTGATATATGTTTAAGAGTCTATCAAGACAAAGTTACCGATTTCTTGGTTTTTTGGCTTTTTTTTAGTTTCCTGGAATAGTGTAAAATAATGAAGTATTCTAAAGTATATATCCCTAAAACTCCTGATTAACTTCTGATCTTTTCTAGGTTGTAGATGTAGCTCCTAAGTGATTATGGGGTTAGAAAGAAGATGGCATTGGGAAAGAAGGGAAAAAAATTTAGCTGTATGAAATACTCAGACTTCATCATTCTTCCAAAATTTGTTGGTTACATGCCTGCCTCTTGCTTATCACTTCCTAAACCTCTCTTGGCAATTCTGCTTTCTTTTCCATTTTGCACTCTGACTATAAAGATGTTGTGGCCTAAATGCGAATGATTTGTAATTCTCTATAGAAGTAACTCAGTCACTGAGAACATTACACACAAAACAAATAGCCTGTCCACACAAGAGAACAGATGCAGAAATATGCAGCTAAGCCAATATAAGTTTATATCCTGTTGTCTTCCATGTTGCTAAAAATAGTTTTGAGTTACAAAGTAACTCACACAATTAACCTGCATATGGAATTATAAGAAATTAATTGCAATAAATGGACACATTCAGTATTCCATTCAGATTCTACTTGAGTGGTGAGCCAATCTTTTTCTCCACTTGCTTGTTTTACATAAATGGTGAAGTGATAAAGCAAGCATGACAATCTAAAATAACAGTGAAACTGTTACTGAACAACTGCTGTAACTCTTACTGAGATAGTAATCCTAACTCAAGAAGTGAATTTCTCCTAAATTGTGGAACATATTACAAATATTTTTCAAAAAAAACCAACAAATGCAGGGGAGATTCAGTCTCCTAAGCGTAGGTGTCTAGCACAAGCTGAGCTGCCTCACAATGCCCTTTTTGGCTTCCATTTTCTTGCTCACATAATTGCTCCAGAAGTACCTGTATTTCACATGCTAGGGTGAATGGCCATCCCAGACTTGATGACATATTCTAAAAGCTACTAGATAGGTAGCTTTCAGCCTAAAGCTGAAAGAGGGTAACTTTAGAATAGATATTAGAAAGGAATTCTTTACTATAGGGTGGTGACAGACTGGAACAGGTTACCCAGACAACTTGTGGGTTCCGCATCCCTGGAAGTGTTCAAGACCAGGCTGATGGGCTTCTGACCAGCCTGATCTATTGGAAAGTGTCTCTGTTCATGGAAGAGGAGTTGAACTAGATGATCTTTAAGGTTCCATTTAATCTAAACCATTCTGTTGTTCTGTGATCATGCCTTCACTTGCATGCTGGCAGTAGAATAACTACCAAATAACCCATTTGATATTTGTTAGGAAAATAAGGTTTATAAAAAACCATAAATAAAGGCCCCATTAAATGTATTGTGTATGTCTTGTTTACTCCTCAGAGCAGAATTTCATACACAAAGCTGCATGTAGAATTATAAAATCAGAAAAACATAAAATTTCCTTTTTGTCTCCTTGTAATGGGAATGTATGTGGTAAAATCCCTATGATCAACTAAACTGATAAAATAATTATTCAGACAAAAATCACACATTCTTCTTTGAACACTAACTCTTGTAGGTATATTTGTGTCACAAAACATGGTTGTTTTCAAGATTTATAAAGCATTTGAAAATATAAAGAGTTATATATAAGTCACAGGGATGAAAACAATAATTTTATCTAGGTAGAACCTTGTAGATCTATCAAATTCCTATTTATAAATCAAATCAGAATAACATTTGATAACTGAATTCTTCATAACTGAAATTATTGACGACTCTTTTCTCCTATTATTTTTCCGTTAACGCCATCTGTCTTGCAGAGCTTTTGATTACTGACAGTATATTTAGGTAGTTTAGGGGTTTTTTCTGTCTGGTAAAGATGAGTGTAGTTTTAGGTGATTATTGGTATCTTTTCATTTTTGGAGGTGTGTAAAAAAAAAAATATTTGATTACCTCCAGGTAGTTAGAGAACCCTTACCAGAAACAGCAATAAAGTAGCTTCCATGATGTTGCACAAATATCTATCTGAAACACCCTTCAGATGACCACAAGTATTTATTTATTAATGAATGTCTACAAACTAGTAATTTTTACTTTTAAGAACAGAAATTCTCTGTCACCTTTTTGCAATTAATTCAATAAATGAAAGAGTTATAAGTTATATACAGGACTCCTGGGTACACCACCAAAAAAGAAAAAAGCGAGAGTTTTAATGGCAGATGTACCACAGTGGGGAATTAAATAAAGTAAGAAAGATATCAACTTTCTTTAAAAATACTGGGTGGGACTGTGTTGGAGTGTATAACACTAGACTGAACAAGGGGACACGTCATCAACTACACATTACACCTGATTCTTAATTAATAATTTATTTAATAGGGTTTCCCACTAAATATTACACAGAATAGTTGAAAGCAAGTGCCAATGACATTTTTGGTTTTTTATGGAAAGAAAGCCTTTATTTCAAGGTGAATAGATAATGCCACAACAACCTTAAAAAAAAAAAAAGAAAAAAAAGACTGCTCACATCTTAAGGACTGACTTTTCTCCATAAATCTACTATCATAATCTTTCTCTTAGGATTTTTTTTTATTTGTTTGTTTTTTAATTTAGAGTAAAATCCACGAGTGCCTGCTGTTATAGCTGATGAAGGACAGACATGATAAACTTGTAGAACCATCTGTTGCTTAATAAAACACTACAGCAGTGTCAAGAAATAATTCTGTCTAACGATATATTCCTCTAGAAACAGGGAACAACAACAAAAAACTGCTACTGTAGAAGGTAAAGACAGTAATTCTTAAATCTTTGTGAAAGATTGCTTGTGTGTCAGAACTAAAAATTAGAAGAAAGTTACTTGCGAAATGACAGTATGATTGCCATCTCCTTAGAAAAAATAATATTTCTTCTTCTACATTTCATTTGCAATTTATAGAGATGAAAAAATGACAATAAGAAAATATTTGCAATGCCATACAAACTTTGCTGAAGACTATCTATAGTGTTTTCAGTTTCCTAAGTTCTTTATGTAAAATAATTGTTTCTTTGTGGTTCCTAACATCTTTATTGCTTCAGAAGTTTACAGTAAACAGACAAAGAGAGAAAAGATCTTAGGAAAAAGTACTTATATATTATATATATTATATATATTATATATATTATATATATATGTAATCTAGCTTCACCACATTACATTATGGGAAGCAGCACTTCAGTGGTTTATGACACAAATAATGTGTGAATAAGATTTATACAAAAAGTATCTAAGAAATATATAAAATTTTTATGTATAACAGAAGAATCCTAGAATTTTAAGAGTTCAAGGGTAACCTAAAGATCATTCGGCCCCAACAATCCCCCACATTGCCATGGGCAGGGACACCTCCCTAGAACCACATTGCTTAAGGCCTTATTCAAAACAATACCAGGATCAGGGTATCCAAGACTATCTGGGCAATCTGTTTCAGTATCTCACCACCCTCACAGTAAAGAATTTCTTCTGTATACCTAACCTAAATTCCCCCTCTTTTAGTTTGTAGCCATTACTCTTTACCCTATCTCTACAGTTCCTGATAAAGAGTGCCTCTCTGTGTTCCCTGTAGGCTCCACTCATATCCTGGAAGGTTGTTATGAGGTCTCCAAGCAACTTCCTCTTCTCCAGGCTGAACAACCACAACTTTCTCAGCTGTCTTCACAGGGGATGTGCTCCAGATCTCAAATCAGCTTTTGGCCTTCATCTGGACTTGCTCCAACAGTTCCATGTCCTTCTTATGTTGGGAGCTGCAGAGGCCAGTGTGCCAGCTGACCAGGATTCTGAAAAGGCCTACTGGTAACACAGCCCCTTAGGGCTGTGTTATCCTCCCACTTAAGGTGACTCAAGTTCTCCCCCAAGACACCCCAAGGTCTCACATACATATATTTTAATTCCATTCCCCCACTTGGCCCATTGGCCTTCCCGCCCCTTTTGTCCTTATGTGTAATTTCTCTGGAATGTTCTCCCCAGTTCGATGTCCCATTGGCCCCTTCTTCTTGGTCCCTCCTCCTGCCCCTCCTCATTGGTTCCCCAATCAGTCCATCAGCATTGTACCGCCCCAGCCCGCTCCCTATTGGTTGTTGTAAACCCCGCCCCTTCAGTCCTTTAAGGGCCGGGTTCCTGCTTTTTGGGGTCGTTGTCCCTGGACCCTCCAGGCTGCAGAATAAACCAGACCCTGGAACCTACACAGAGCCCCCTGTGTGCTCCTTGTGCCGCTGTGATTGCTTCTCCCCCGTGCCCATGCGTGTGCTGGGCATTGTGAGTGTGAGCTCCCCGCATGGTCCTGCTGCCCCAGCCTGGGGAGATGCTCTTGGAAGGTTGCAGTCCTGCCTTGCCGGACACCACCAGAGCTTGTCATAGGGAGCACCAGAACTGTATACAGTATTCCCAGTGGGGTCCCACCAAATCAGAATGAAGAGGGAGAATCACCTTCTTTGACATGCTGACCACTCTCCTTTTGATGTAGCTGGGAATTCAGTTGGCTCTGTGGGCTTTGAGCGCAAACTCCCGGCTAGTGGTGAGTTTTGCATCAACCATCACCCCCGAGTCCTTCTCCACAGGACTGCTCTCAATCAATTATCTGCCCCACCTATAGGTGTGCTGGGATTGCCATGATCCATTGTAGTACTGTTGAAGAATACATTTGGTGCGGATAGCTCAGGTGCAGCTGAAGTGCAAGTGGATGGCTGAGCTCTGGGAGCAGGACACTGGCTGAGAAAAGAGATCTTGAACTGCTGATTATTTGCACAATAAAGAGCACAGGAACCTGTGACACATCCAGGTGACTGGACACTTGATATGTCAGGAGCCAACAATCCCCCAGACTTTACCACCCTTAGACTGTCAGATTATTAAAGCCCAGGAATTACTTTGTTCGGGGTCTGTTCCCAGAGACACCCACCTCAAGCTGATATTCTGTTATTTTACTATTTAGATACGGCATCAGAACTAAATTATGTTAAGGATAAGGATGTATCTGAGACTCTGCTATGGGACACCTGAGCTGGTAAGGAAACATGATCTGATTGTGAGTGTGGGGTGTGTAGCTGTGGAGCAGCTTCAGTCCCAGCTCAGGTGGTACCAGAATGACTGCCAGAGTGGTACCTGAATGGTTTTAGAGGGAAGCTTCCTTAACAAGGATGTTGCATTTTACATTAATGTACCTTAGGAGGTTTACATCAGCCCACCTCTCAAGTGTGTCCAGGTTCTTATGGATGGCATCTCTCCTCTCCAGTGTGTTAACTGCACAGCACAGCTTCATGTCATCAGCGAACTTGCTAAGGGTGCATTTAATCACACTGTTCATGTTGTCAACAAAGAGCTGAACCTCAGTACCAGCCCCAGACATGACCCCAGGGGGCACTACTTTTCAATGAACAATGATCTATCTATTTTGATTTCTAAACTATATTACAGGGAACAGAAAGGAATTACTCATATGCATATGCATTTCAGCAATCCAATTGTAATATTCAGGACTGCTGAAGCTCTGTGTCTTGGAAGTTCAGTCATGCTGTGGACATCTGCATACATAGTAGGAGGTATCCAAAACTCTTTGGAACTAAGATAAATGGTTCCACAGACTGGAATGTTTTAGAGAGGCACCACTGTGAATTTGGCTCAGTTGTGTTTAGGAAACTGTTGGTGATTTGTGAGAAAGCTAAGGCCATATCAAAATTTTAAACACTCGCATTTTTGAGATGGTAATAGTTGGCATGTCAAGTATTCAAGAGAGGAAATGTGGAAAACAAAACATATAAATACCTTAGAAATAAGCAGAGAATCAGAAAATGGTATCTCAGCAACATGAAGATCAGCATGTTCACTGAAAAATGCCCACTCCAGTCAGAGACAGGCTGGTTTGAAGGAGAAATAATGTTATGTATGCATAATTATATAAGTATGCAATGAGAAACAAATGACAAAATTACAACTACTACTGAAAATTTCCTACAAGGGGTGAAATACTTTTTGTTTTTATCTGTGAATGCACCAGTACAATCACATCAAACACTGTGAAAAACTCAACAGTTTGACCCAGCTCTCTCTGAAGTAATTTACCTAAATGTGGATTGAATTAGAACTGGACTAATTAGTCAATGAACACAAAGTAGGTCATTTCTACGTAGTTAACCATTGAAGAGGATCTTTAAATAAGAAAATTCACAGCAGGGTGCAATACATGGGATTTTTTTTCCATTTCCAGGTTCAAAATGCCTAGAATGCATATGATATCTAACAAGAGCCTATTAAAATAAAAGGTTTGTGAAATTATTAAAAAAAAAACCACCTCATTGTTTAACATTGTTTAACAACTATTTTTTCCCTTAAGTGGCAATATCGCATGAAACTAAACATTGTTATTGAAAACACATTAAAATAATTATTGTCTTCTTCTGCCTGATAAAAAATACTTTTGTGTATTTTTATCCTAATCTACTTATTTTCTTGGTAAAAAAATTATTCTCTCTGTTATCAGCATGGATTGATTTTCAAGTATTCAAACAAGCATAATGGAGAGGGGCAGATAGACCCTGTAATTCTGTGTTTCAGCGATAACAGAAATGCTGCATATAACATAAGTGAACACATAAAGCACTCACTTGAATTTTAAAATTTTTAATTTATACACTGAGAACTTATTGTTTAAAAGGTATCAGAACTTGAATAGTTATAAAAATATTCTTAGAGTCTTTTTAACCAGATCTCACCAAACTAATTAGCTTCAGTGTACTAGTATACTGAAAATATAAGTATTTACAATTACTTTAAAAATATAGCATGTTTATGGGGGGTGGGGAAAGAAAATTTTCACACTGAACATGAAAAAAGTACAGAAAAATCGTGCAGCCATTTGGAATTTTGTTTCGCCCCCCCAGAACCTCTTTCCTGGTTTCTCATCATAAAAATGTTGCAATGATCAGAGATTTCTTATCTCTCCAAAAGGCTTTCTTCTCTCCTTGTCAGGTGGGGAACTTTTTAGAGGCATTGATTCTGAACACTCTCAAATAAGAATCTATTCCTCATCTTCTGGTTTTGGGGTATGTTCTATAAGCATTTCAAGAAAGGGTGATAGTTTTTTCTCTTTGTTCAAAGAAATAAGGAAATATCACTGATTACCTCTTAATGAGGGAGTCCAGTACTGTTAGTATGTGTCAGGTGTATTTTAAAGGCATTATGAATGTGTCCAAAAACAAGGCAGAGGAATATTGGTTTTATTTTAGATTGAGACAGTGTTGAATTTTGGTTAAACTCCTAAAAGACTAACATTTACAAATGCAAAAATCTCAGACAATGAAGAAGCTCCTGAAAGTACATAGCTTAAACATTTCCCCTGTTATGCAGAAACAAAGCTTTGCAGCAGGATCTTTTGCTCTACAGGATTTTTTTTTTTTTAATTAGAGACCATAGTTCTGCTTGTACTAAGTATTATTGTTTTATTTTGTTTCCATATGCAGGGTTTAAATTTGTCATAATATATGACAGTGTGTTCTCATAAAAGGGATATATATATTTATAATATTATATGTTTAGTAGAAATGCATTTGTGTTTTCCACAAGGTTTCAATCTCCCTGTAATATAGCTCTACATATTCATGCTGGCAAAATTCCAAAATCTGCTCATTTAGTTGATTATAAAGCAGTCATTCTGAAAACAAAAAACCAGTCCACGAAGACTTGCTGAGATCTGATTGTAGAAATTCTTTAATTTCAGGCAAAAAGAGTTGTTCATAGAGCTGAAATAAATTTGTAAACACAGTATTTGTGCAATAATAATGGAAACAAAGAGGTGCAGGTGTCAGTAAGTTTTCCATATATATCAGCAGGAAGAAAGATAAGAAACACTCACAAGTAAAACACAATATTAGGCACTCAAATTTCTATTTTTAATTCATTCAAATGGGTAAGGATTTTTCTTACAAACTGTGGATATATTGTATCTTCATATAAATCACAAATCAAGCTAGCTATATGTTGTTAATATACATTAGCAAATATATGTTGCAGTGAGAAAGTTTCACACCATTCAGTCTCTCTCCAGGCTTCTGAAAGGCACTTTGAACTAAATGAAGCTCAGTCAATGTGTTTCACATGATTAAAAGGATGAGCACAGTCATTAACAAAACTGACTAATGGACTAGAGGGCTCTAAAACTCCCAAATGCCATCATGATGAAATGAAGGCATTTTCTTATTAATTTTCTTGCATAGATCTTAGCTGGAGAACCAGGAATCTGTTATTACTTTAGAACTTCCCAGGTTGTGTAGGTGTTATGGGTACAGAGTAATATTGTTCATCCCATGACTATCACTCTTTTGTTCAGCATTCTACCTATAATAAAAGGGGTAACATCTATTTCATATTTCACAAGTTAAAATATAAATTCAAAGAATAAACAAGAGAGTGAGGATGTATACATAATATACCTACATACAATCCTTGTATTAGACCAATTTAAAAATATTGCCATTTATCTAGAACATAAATTGCTAATTACTTAAGGTTCTGTAGAATATAGGTTCAGTTTCTTATGCAGACTCTGTTTCTAAAGTTAACCCATGTTGCTGGATAAAATATTAAATTTCAAAGATAGTAGGTAAGCATCAAGTACTTAATTAAATAAAAATATATACCTCCTTATTCTAGACGAAATACCTGTTCTGATGCCATATTTTGTTTCTACTTATATGGGAGAGTATGATTTATCAAACAGGAACAACATTAAATAAGGAAAATGTTTACTTAAACATTATGAATTTATTAACTCTGAAGTGAAAAGTGAAAATTTATATTTTTAGTAGCAAAGACTGCAAAGTGTTTTCTCATATACTTAATCCATCTTCATACTATGTAAATTCAGAAACTGATTATCACAAATTTATGTATCATAGCCTTCAAAGTTTTTAGGCTTATTCACCTAGGATATGATTTTTTCCTCATCACATTAAGAGTTAAAGATTCTCTTGTAATTTATTAATAATCTGTCTTTCCATTTGGTGCACTTTTAAATAGAAATAGAATACCTGTTTCCTTGCCTTCATTGATGAATTAGTACTAGATCTTAACAGAAGAGTTCCAGCATACCAGGTTTGTAATAGCTTGCAGCAACAATAGTGTCAAGCAGGACCAGGGCAGTGATCGGCACTGGTGAGGCTGCAACTCAAATCCTGCAACTCAGTTCTGGATCACTCCCTACAAGAAAGACATTGAGGTTCTGGAGTGTGTCCAGAGAAGGGCATTGGATTTGGTGGAGAGTCTGGAGCATAAGTCTGATGAGGAGCAGCTGAGGGAGCTGGAGTGGTTTAACCTGGAGGAAAGGAGGCTCACAGGAGTGTGTGTGTGTGTATGTGTGTGTCTGTGTGTGTGTGTGTGCATGTGTGAATGCACAACATGATGACACCATCTTGTCACCCCCTACAACTACTAGAAAGGAGGTCTTAGTTAGGTGGTAGTTGGTGTGTTCTCCCAGTTAACAGAACCAGAGGAAAATGGCTTAATTTGCACCAGAAGAGGTTTAAATTGAAAAAGATTTCACTGAAAATATGATCAGGTATTGGAACAGGCTGCCTGGGGTAGTGATGATATCACCATCCTGGGAGGCATTCCAAAGGTGCCTGGATGTGGCACTTGGGGACATAGCTTACTGGTGAACATGGTGATGTTGGGTAAACAGTTGCAACCAATGATCATAGAAGTATTTTCCAACCTTAACGACTCTATGATATTATGAATAATGTGCCTTTCCATTGATTCCACATATCCAAAGAACTTGGCAATTACAAGAAAAAAAACCTACAAATGAAAAAGAAAGATTTTATTGGGCTGTTTCATCACTTGGTCTTGGGGAGCAGGTGCTCTAGCCATTATCATCACTACATTGACTTTATTTCAAATTATTCCTCTGCTGTGGATTGGGACAATATATAAATCAAATGGCCTATATGACATATGAATATGTTTCCAGAAATCCAGTTACGTGGTGATTCAGTGTCACTACCAGCAGAGTAATCTGCAAATGGGATACAAATCTATGAGTTTGCTAGCAAATACAAGTATCCAAATTTGGAAATCAGGACTGGAATCGACACTCAAAAAAAGTCCTCATAAATGATAGCAGTATCATAAAGTACTAGTTGATTGTGTCCTAAATTAAATTAAAACCTCAATGAAAGCTTTTGTAGATGAGAAATAATTTGCTTCTTACCAAGAAATTACTTTCATTAATCACTAAAATTCACTGTAATGACACAATCTACTAAAAAATAAAAGAAAAAAAAAAAAAAGAGAAAATTATTCCTAAAATACATTACAATTTAAAAATAAAATTAATAACCCAAAGAAACAAAAGCCCAAAATTTTTCGTATATTGTCTAACTTGGAATGGGGAATGAGTCAGTAGTACAGACAAGTTAACAATTATCTTATTCCCCTAATAACAATTAACAAAATTCCTGAAGTGTCCACACAGATAGTCTGTCCATCCCCAGAAACAGACAAGTGGTAACAAAATAAAAAATTTCATTAATTCAGTCACAAAATAAACAGAAATTATTTTCAAAGTAAGCATTCCACTGTCTAGCATACCTGAGAGACATTATTAGATCATATTGACAAATCATGTTTAATAAGCTCTTTAAGAACACAAAACTAGTGAATGGAAGTGGTGCTTCTAATTTATAAAGGAGTGGAGCAATACCATGAAAATCTAGAGAATTAAGTCACCTCTTCTGCAGTGACTATAGTATACAATTTCTAAATTTCAAGATGTAGCAGTCCCATAACTTTTTACTAAACTGGGACAGATATTTCTCTCAAGGTTTTCCATTTTGTGTGCAGTAATTAAATACACATAGATCTAGAATGAGATCCTAGCTGGAGAGAAGAAATATCCCAATGAATATACACCAGTTTTATTCAAAATGAAATGGAATCCTCAGACATTTCAGAAAACAATATATTTTTATAGTGCTCTATTCCCAGTATTTCTTCAATCATTGCTAGGTTCTCTGCTTGTAAGGTTGTTGGAGCTATGATATAAGGATGTGATCATATTTTTGAAATAGATATTTTTTTGTAGGGCAAAAAAAGAACCTTTTTTGTACCTATTTCCAGAAGATTAATCAAAGAAACTGTTGAGAAAATACATAAAATCACATAGACTACTGAAGCAGAACTTAATGTCTATGTTTAGAAGAGCAGTCTAAGAATTAAGGTCCCTACAAAGCCCATACAAAAAAGAGCCGAGGTGTTAATCATCTAAACATCTACAGCTGATGAGAGAAATAGGATTGACCCAGTTTTTAAGTTCTACAATACACATGTCAACATTCAAACATTATCTTCTCAAATCATGCATTGAAAACCCTTATTTATTTGCATTGACTAGTTTAAGTGAGATGTCTAAAGCCTACATGTAAGATGGTAAGCAATTTAAATACTATGTTGAGGGTCCCTATTTCTGCATGTTTTAGAAGATACGATTTGCTAGACATCTTTAAAGAATACCTCACATTGAGAGCATTTGTCAAAACAAAATTAGAGAAGATGGTGTAGCTGTGACTACCCACCCCACTACTCTTCTAACATAATTGTCTAGTAATTTGAGCTTTCTGTCAGGAATTGATCTAGAGAAAAACAAGCAAAATGAAACATGACTTGACAGCCTGTTGCTTCAGTTGTTCTACCGATTGTAGAACCTCTATCCTTTCACTGTGTCCTGCTTTTTTTTCTGGAAAGGAGGTGAGGGTTATTTTATTTTTAATCTGAAGGCTTCTAGGAGGAGCCAAGTGTTTCCTCTTTCCTTAGTTTTAGTGGGTGAATATGAATAAAAAGTCCTGGGTTTTATCAGTTTCTTCCCACCAGCCCATGGAACCTTTCCAACATGCTGATTTTCAGAGTAGGCTTTTGGATAAGTCAAACTCTTCTCCACTCTGTCCCCATTCTCACTCTGTATTCCACTTTCTTTTACATTGCTGCCCAAAGAAATGGGTTGACTTTGGTGTAATATAGAATCGCTCTTGGGCATTTCACAGTTGTGACTTCCGAGACCTGGGATTCTAAGACTTCATAAGCATACAACACTGAATATTCAACCAAGCGTGCTTTTGGCTGGCGTTAAGAGTTAACTTTTTTCTCAGAGACTGATATGGGGCTGTGTTTTGGATTTGTGCTGAACACAGTGATGACAATACAGAGATGTTTTTGTCACTGCAGAGCAGTTTTGCACAGAGCCAAGGCTTTTTCTGCTTTTTTTACTGCCACGCTGGCAAGGAATGTAGGGGGTGCATGGGAGGCTGGGAGGGGACACAGCTGGGACAAGTAACCCAAACAGACCAAAAGGATATTCCACACCATATGGCATCATGATTAGTACATAAAGTGGAGGAAAGAACGAGGGGGGGGGGACATCTGGGGTCACGGTGTCAAGTCACTGTTCTGTGTGATGCTCTCCTCGAGATGGCTGAACACCTGCCTGCCCATGGGAAGCAGTGAATTAATTCTTTGCTTTGCTTTCTTTGTGTGCCCAGCTTTTGCTTTCCCTATTAAACTCTCTATCTCAAACCATGAGTTTTCTGGTTTTTACCCTTCTCATTCTCCCCCTAGTTCCTCTCATGTGGGGAATAAGTGAGAGGTTGTGTGGAGCTTGGTAGCTGGAGGATTATTAAAATTTCTAAAAAAAAACTGGCCCTCAGTTTCTAAAAGAGTAGAAATGAAAACTTTGACTAAGTTGTCAGTAATGACCTCAGAGAGTCAATATTATTATATTCAGATTCTAGCTGTAGTGAAACACTTCTTGGGCTCATCATTTATTCCATGCATATGAAGGTCATGATAATTTGATTATAAAAAGTATAATTTGATGAGCACTGTACAACTTTTGTGACTGAGGTTTTAAGTCAAAACAGGGACATACCAGCAAGGAGATACACTCTCTAACTCATGGGCATAAAGTGTCAGCCTCTTCTCAAATAATACAAAAAATACTCAGCACTTGATAAACACAGTTCATACTTAAACACCTAACAAACTTATTACTTCATGCCTATAAATGTGCTGGACCATAACATCATAGCAAATTAATTAGATCATCAGAATAATTTTGCAGATCTTCTAAAGATAGAGTCAGTAAACCAAGACAATTTTAAATGGAAAGGAATTGAAATATCATAGTCTATCACTAACTTGTTTCCTTATTTCAGTGTAAGGTCGCAAAAAACATTTCTATTGATGTAAAAAATGGAGTGAGAGCTGAGAAAAAATAAGATTGTCTCCAATGTACTGTGCTGGCAAGTTTTATTTGTTGACAGTGTATTACATGTGAAGCAAATCTCAAATTTAATTTATTTTGAAAGAGGAGGAAAGGAGCTAAAAAAATACAAACTTTATTCATGAGATTATACATACAGAAGTGATATTTTGCAGTAGTTCTATTTATATAGACTAGGTTGACATTACATATTTGTTATGTAAAGTGCCTAAACTGATCCAAGAGCAGACACAGTATTTCAGGGCTTTCAAAAAAACTGAGCACTCACCAAAATACAAGTCTATCTGTAATACAAATATATGAATTTTTGCAATATTTATTTTCTCTCTAGTGTTGCAGTATGACTCAGCAATTAGTTCTTAGTTTAGAAATAAGCTAATTATGAGTCACAGCTTTCATTATTGGAATGATGGAATAAAAGGAAGGAGGAAGGTTTCGGGAAGGTCTCGGGAAGGTTTCAGGAAGGGAAGGGAAGGGAAGGGAAGTTCTGTTGTCTGTAAGAATCCTCTTAAATGGTCATGCTTCACCACAGTCATTAGTTTCAGCTAGGATAAAGCAATTTTTCTTCTTAGTATCTGGTACAGGACCATGGTTAGGGTGCAGAATGAAATTCACACTGATGACACACTGATGTTTAAGTTGTTGCTAAATAGAACTCACTTTAAACATACAAAATTGTTTCAGTACATTTTATGGTGCTCTGGAAAAATATTGTCAGCACATCTTCCTCACTACTCTGGCCTATATAAGATTTCCCTATTGAAAAAAATCCCGTCAAATAAAATTCAAATTCAGTATCCAGATAATATGAAGAGAGAAATACAGAATATATTTTCCATTAACTTCAGTGGAAAATTTCAGATTTTCTAATCACATAATGCTTAGCAGAAGTGAAGAAAATAATGTACACAAGGCAGGCAAATCAAGTTGTGTGGGAATATCAAGTATTCTTTAATAAATTAATCAGTGTGATAATATGCCAACCATGTCAGCTAAAATTTTTCATAATTTAAATGGTTTATTGATATAAGAGGTGATAAATACAGATAAAAAACTGTGAAATTGTATACATGATAATATAAATAATAAAAATAACACTTACATTAGTAAACAGCCAAAAAACCAAACCTGCAAATTAACAGAACACAGACTTATTTTCTTTGCCCCCGAAAAAGAAACTGGACACACTAATAGTATCTTTCCCCACTGAACAGCAAACGTTTCACATTTCACTTAGCTTTTTGCTACATTTGGTCCAGTAATGTCTATCAAGGGGTAAATTGACTTTCCTTTTAGAGATCATTAACAGCTGCAATCAGCCAATAGAGTTTGCATGAACTGGTTCTAGATTGTCTCTAAGTTCAGACATGAGTTCATTCAGCTTTGTAAGGCACACTAAATAAAGGGAAATATATCCTTGAAACATAATGTACAACTTTTGACTTGGAACTACAACAAAGCACTTTCTATAGTATTTATTCATCATTTAAACCTTTAATTTGCAGAAAATTTGTGTTTTGAAATACATAAACTATATGTTCAAACAACGTCTTATGATAATCCATCAGGAGTCTAATCTAATTATCCATAGGTACCATCATAATAGTAAGGATCAGTCTAAACATTTGGCTGACTTTGAACAAGTACAAACTTGACTTCTGAATTAAGAAAATTAGAGTCAAAGAATGCTACATTTTTTCTGTCTTTTAGGTAAAATAATTCATTCCAAAATTATGTTGGTCAGCCCTTTGAAATTAACTGTGCATGCCTGGGTTTGAATTTCTTAATGTGTATTCTCTTCTAGAATTCAGACTCCAATATGCTTACATTTGTCTTGTATATAACAACCATTTTTGTTCTTTCCCTCAAAAGCCTCAATGAATAATCTACACAAAAGTGAGAGCTCTGAATGCATTTTTTTCACCTGAATGCAAGTTCCTGAATGGCACACCAGTACAGTACAATTAACTGGCTTTTGACCTAGAGAAAGGAAACACAAGACCTAAAATTGAATTGGACTATTTTGTTCTTAGTTTCATCATATCCAGAATTAACTTAGGGGGAATATTATTAAGGTATGCTCTATATTTTAGGAGCAAAAAGAGGTGACCATTTTATCTACTAGTTGGTAAGGGAAGAACTGAAAAGAAATTATTTTGGTTAAGCAGAAATGTCATTTAGTATTAGATGACATTAGGCATAATATTGACCTTTTCTTGCAAATTCTTTTTTTCACAAGTCTGTAAATCAAAATCATTCATTTGGAATTGATAGATGGAACACATCACAAAATCATGCTCAGAGATTTTTTCAAATATCATGATCTTGTAAATAAAACTGATTTAAAGGGAAATTACTTTTCTCTGAAATTTTGCATTAAATAGTCCTTTAAAGAAATTACAACAGCATCAAAGGATGTAAAAAAAATTTAGTGTAGTTTTGCAACTCTTTACCACAGTAGAAGAAATTTTTATAAGCAAAATGTATTTGTGATTACAAAACTACCCTAATTTGTAAGACCTAACTGGAGGTAAAAAGCTATCTTTAAAATCTTCTGGAAATTTTAAAAGCTCTGACAAAGGCAAAAATATTAAACATGAGTGATTTACATCTGGGAAAAAGTAGAGCTCAATGTAGCATAAGCAGCTGTCCTGAAAGAAAAAGCACAGAGGAACAATGGAATAAATTGCAGTTGATGGTAAAATCGGTTGAATTGTTTTACATTTGCTCTTAGCTAAAACCCTGTTCTACTTGCTGTACTGCTTTATGAGGAGAAAAAATATTTTAAAGTGCTTTTTATATATGGCAGATATTTTGGAAAAAAAAAAAATTCAACCAATTTCCTGCATGGAAATAACCAGGATGAATTTACAGTAGTGGCCCAACCTGGACATAAATCTCCTGTGTGTTATCATGGACATTATCATGACCAATCCTCAACTCAGTATGAGTTTTTTTGCTTCAGAAGTTCATGAGAGTTAGCACAAGATTTTCTGTCTTACCCTTAAGGACTAAGTAAATAAATAAATAAATAAATAAATAAGTTTCTCTTAATTGGATGGTAAGCTCTGAAGGTTCTTAATTTAGTGGTCTGTTTGATTTTATGTTACTCTCATAATGCAAGAATGCATGCATGTGGTACTTGAAGTGCTGCTGCTTCACTACACGTTTTGAAGAGATGCGTTATTAGTCCTGCAGTCCCCAAAGTACAAAATAAACCCCATCTACTTTCAAATCTGTAAAAATGAAATACTTTTACTTGGCTAATGAGAACATGATAATTGTAGGAGCAAACCACAAAAAATGTAGGCAGTTTAATATTGTGCCTGTAGTAATTTGATTGTGTAGGCCCCTTTTTATAGCCAAGGTAACTTAAATGTTTCAAGATACTATAATTATTATGAGACCTTTCTGCAATTAATGTCTTTTCTGAAAGTCAGTTCAAGGAGGCTTCACTCATTAAAACAGTCTCAAGCAGCTTCAGGTTCCTCTTTCACCCCTGCTTGCTGTTTGCAGATGAAACGATTGCTACAAGATCAAGTAATAACCATAATCTCTTGAGATGCAAATCAGCAAGATGCACCAAGGACTTTCTTCTTCTAGAGTGTTATTAAACTGTTAAGCCTCAATGATCCATCACTTTCAAGATCACTTTCAGGATCTTCTAGTCAAGCTGTAAGTACCACCACTGATGATGGAGCTGGTGGGACCTGGCAAGGCAGCAGCACACGGGAACAATGCAGTCCCTGCCCCTCTGACTGCTACTTTCCTGATTAGCAGAGACTTTCCAGGTGTATTCTAAGGAGTAAAGTCTATTACAGAGAGGTGTAGTTCTGATCACACTAATGTTCAACCTAATTTCTCATTAAATCCTTTGTTGATTGTGTACTAGCTAATAGATTTTCATTTTATACTTTTCAATTGTTTACA
The DNA here is from genome assembly GCA_025920805.1 of Petroica traversi. Lineage (NCBI taxonomy): Eukaryota > Metazoa > Chordata > Aves > Passeriformes > Petroicidae > Petroica > Petroica traversi. The sequence goes on from JAHLSL010000023.1 coordinate 3,246,520, forward strand.
CCCTACATTAAAGCATCTTTGCACTCAGCTAAAGACATCTAAACTGTTCCATAAGATGGGCCATAACTTCTCTGTAAAGACTGCCTTACCTTCTTGATGTAACAGCTGAAGTTAGTTATATCATGTAAACAACAGGCCCTCTGAGACAATCTTTCTCATAATTAGAGTTAACACTCTTGGAACGTACACTTCCTACAAAGATTTGTTACGATGTTTTCACTGCAATTAAGCTCAAATTGGTATATTAATAGTCCCATATGTTCTTTGATTGTACTAATTTCCCTAATTTCATAAAAGATGACTGGTGATCATACACATTCTCCCATCCTATACATGGTATATTGGATTAGATAACCTCAGCTGAAATTCTGAATAATTTTTGATGGGTGTTGGGAATAAGAGAAGAAAGTATTTTGTCTTTTTATTAAATTTCTTATCTGAATCATTCTTATGAAACCTAGATATTCTTCTGAGTAAAAAACCAGTTATATCAAATTTATATTTAAACTTGATGCAATTTCTGTGCAACATTGGGATCATCATGTTACTATCCCAAAAGTGTCCATAGTTATTAAGAAACATTTTAGTAACTGTGGTAATGTCAATTTCCCATTTGGAACTTTGTAGATATACTGTAAATTTAGTAAAATTAAGTCTGATATTTTGTTAAGCCTTCTCATGTCTTTTAGACTGTTCATGTGTATTTACCTGCAGAAAAGAGAGCAGTGCATTATATAGATATTCATTTTATATGTGAAACCTTTTGATTAATACATATTCTCCAAGGAAAAACTGCCACTATTCTTATCATAAGATTCATAAAAACAAATTCAGATCTAAATTAAGAGGTTAGATCAGCATATAAAAAACCAAAATAATAAGCCAGTCCTTTGTACTCAATATTAAATTATCACAATTGTTTTCAGTGTAAGCAGGATCTCCTTACTCCTAAACATATAGAAAAAGAAAAAATGCCAGTTAAATGTCACATGATTTATAAGCATGTTGAATAACACAGAGCATGGATTCCTGAGGCTGTTCTACTGCTAATCATTTTCTTCCTGACAGAAATGAAATTTTATTCTTGTTCTGTTTTCTTTCTCATTGAACAGCTACTTCTCCATGTTAGAAGCTTGCCTCTTATTTAATTTCCTTTATTTCTTTGCATATTTACTGGGAGAATTTTTGAGGGCCTGTCTAGATAAAATTACTGAATGATGTTTGAAAAGCAAAGAAATTATTTTAATGCTTGTTTTTTACTGACTCCTTTAGTGAACCTTGTTAATATCTAATGGATTTTTTTCAGAATAATTTGCACAAGGTTCCTTTTAAAAAATATTTCGAGTCATGTTGTCCCCTGAATGAACAAACGCTCGAATTTTTAAAATTTAATCTCTTCTTCCACTTCCCAATCATCTGTTAGCACAGTTGATTTAAAAGATATTTAAAAGATATTATATTTGCATCATTTGCTCACCTGTATCTTCCTTGATTTTCCTAGGTTTCTAGCATGATACATTAGTCTTCATTCTTTTGTTGTGTAAGCTCTACAAAAATGCCACTTTGCAACAGATTGTGGAACATAATCCTCAAAAGAGTTACAGCATGGGAAACACTTCAGTTTCTCCAGAGTGATCACAGAGAAAAAAACCCAAAGAAAACTTCCTAGTTTATTTATTTAGACATTACTTCAATTTCTTAAAATTCTCTTCTCTTACAATGACCATTAGATCTTTTTCTGTAGCTGCATACCTTTTTCTTAAATTCTTTCATTGTAAGTGACAAATTTTGGTGGCTGATGTTTAATTTACTCAAATTCTTTTATGATTCTCTTCTATTGCCTCTCTGGTTGGAGTTCAGTTGCTTAAAATTAGGCACTTAGTGTAATCTAAGATACTGTGTATTTAGATACTATTTTGCTTCCAGCTGCCATGTAAGAAAGTTGAAGGTCTCTGGTAGATCTCATGTCTTATCATCTATCCTCATGGGGCTAGTTTGGATACCTTCAAAGAGCTAACAGATGCACCTAATGCTTATGTCTAAGTACCTGAATTTCCCCTGCTATAAAACATTCTCATATTAATGTGGCTATATGAGACTTGGAACATAATTGGTCCTGAGTATTTTTATCCATGGAGAGTATTTTTTCTAATTTATAGCATTTTATTTTCTTATTTTCTCTGTTGGTTTTTGTTACTTTATTTGGGGTTGTGTGTTTGTGTTCTTTCCTCCTTAATGTACAGTCTAGGATATTATTATTATTATTACACTAATTTCTTTCTTCCTTTCAACTTGCTCAAGTATTTAGAAGTCTCAGTTCTTTCTACAACAGAGAAAGGTGCTGTGCTCCTTTCAACAACAAGGAAACTGGAAACACTATGAGAATTGAGTTACTGTGCACCAAAGGCAGGACTAAAGCAACAGTGAGCTAGTAGTAAAGCATTTGTATTGACTGAAGTCTAACCCCTTCATATAATTATAGAATCATTAAGGTTGGAAAGGACTTCCAAGATCACCAAGTCCAACCCTGGGCCAAATACCTACTACCATGCCAGCTCAACCAGATTGTGAACCTGGGTTTGTGTCTGATCACAGTTTCTTGTTCAATGATTGTTTAATTTAAATGTCCGAGAAGCTGAAATCAAGCTAATGTTTCTAATTAAGAGCTCTAATTGACTGATGGGATGAGGTTCCTACTTTCTTATGCTCAGGTTAAACAGAAGAAATCAGATAGATTTTAAGTTAGTTTTGTAGATTAATTTTAAGATTGCCTCTCATTATGGAGGATCAGTTTTAGTACTATGTCATATGGAAAAATTGCCTCTAGGCTTATCTGAAAGATTCTCAAGCTGACTTAACCAGTCCCTCAACTTCAGAGGAGACTCTACCCCAGATCCTGATAGGATGTATGCACACAAACTTAAGTTCAAGAGCTGGAAATCCTTACAGTAGTAGAAACTGAGCCATTCAGCTGCTGTCTAGTTTCCAGGTGAAGGATAGGGAACTGATCTCTATTGCTTGTGGAGCAAGCAATATTATACAAAATTATATCCAAACATTATACAAAAACTTATTTGCCTTTAATGCTTTTTAGGCATCCCCACAAATGACTGTAAACATGTATAGGAGTTGCAAAAAAGGTAGCTGTGTCTCAAAGCCGCATAGCTGTGCAGCAAGGCATAAAACCATGCTCAAACCAATGTGTTTTGCTTTTACTTTAGATACCTTTTCTACCTGCAGTATTTATTTCCAAGACAACGATGTTCCTAATTTCTGTCTTTGATTGCCTTTCTATGCCAGACTGAATCTGAGCCTGGCAAACTTGGTCTGTCTGAATCTTGTCAGTCTCCTGGCTCTGCTTATTTAGCTGTTTCTCTGCACTGCAACATCTTCTTTTTGGATACATTTTTATATCCTGAAACATAACTTGAGTCTAAAATATTTCAAAAGTTGAGAAAATCAAGATTTAAGGAAACTTGATGCAAACATTTCTAAGGCTAGAAAAGAAAGATAGTAACTTTGACAAGGTCACAGGACTTCAGGTATTCTTAAGCTTAATTTATTTTTGCCTTGGAGTTTAAGCCTATGAAACGATCATATCCTTTTCAGCCTAATTTTAAATATATATATATTTATATTTCTAAGTATATCCCCTTGTAGGGAATGTCATTTGTTGTTGGTATCCTTTCATGTATGATTTTTCCCAACTGCAGCATCTGTAGCATTAAATCAAAATAAATAATAAAAAAAAACCCACCTGAAATAAGGGGCTAGATAGAGTTATATTTTTTCCTTATTACTGTAAAGAATTTATCTGTATCTAATTTAATCTCTTCTATTAATAAGTTTCAGCTTCTTTGATATAAAATTAAACTTTTTTTCTTCTTTTTTTTTTTTTCTTAATTTAATCACTAAGAAATAATACCTGCACAAACTAATTGCTTTCCAGTTCATATTCTGGTCTAATAGTTTTCTTCAAGAAATACATATGGCCTTTCCTTAGATAATTTGCTTATAATTCACTTACTCCTTGTGTTTATATTTGAATGGTTTAGGTCAGGCATGTTAATGGTGCATGGTTTAATATTTGATTGCACCCTTCAGTTTTCACAATGTTTGTCCTTATTAAGGCTTTTTATCCCCTTTTCTAATCTTGATATAACAGCTGAAGCTAAAAGAGATTAGCATCCTAGTTCAGAAATCTAATTCCCTTCATATATCTTTTAACCTGTCAGTGCTCTGCTTTGCTTATGTGCATCCAGATGGCTGTAGAAGGTTTCTACAGCTTTTACATGGCTCCTACTTAATTGAGCTTTAGCACATTTTTCCACTTGTCCACAATATTTTAATTGACTGTATATATGTGTTGAATTCCAGTATTGAACTGAATTCAAATCAGTGGAGCTACAGTGACTTCTAAAGTTGTCTCTCTTTATTTTCTTGTAAATTTTTGCTATTGGACTTTTAGTAAAAACTTTCTGTCTATCTCTTTGTAGACTTTTGCATTTGATAAAACTTAATTTGGCTTTATTTTTCTTCTGAGTGGTAAGATTACTACTTTAGAGGCAACTGTTTAGCACTTGACTCCATGAAAAAAGGGACTTAAAGAGTTTTATTGCTACCAGAGAACCTAAGTTCAATTTTGAGCTACTAACAAGTGGTGCAATTGCTATATATTTGAAAGTTCTGAACAACTTAACATACACAAATTTTGATTCACTTAAGTTTTATTACTTTTTAAATAGAGCACCAATAATCATCTATGCCAGAAAGAATATTCTCCAATGAATGGATTTTTATCTCCTACAAATAGTTCTAGTCTAATGATTTTGATCCAGAATTGCAATATAAAGTATCTACTTTTATGTCTCTTTATATGGTATTCATGAGAAAGAATGAATTAATAATTTTAAGGACTATTTTACCGTATTTCTTGAAACAAAATCTCTTTGTAATTGTACAACATGGCTTTTTAAATGCAAATACAATGCCAGAGTTTCCTAAGAAGTCTTCTGAAACAATAGGGGTGATCATGTATTGGCATTCTCAGAGGCAGACCCTTGACAAGCTGATTATCCCCCCTATGCTTGCAGCAGTCACAGTCTGTAATAAGTAAGAGGCTGTAAATTGTAGGGGCCACTCATTTTCCCATTTCACTGTCTGCAGGAGCTAGTGAAAGCTGAAAATCTTCTATTCTGCCCTTTCATGTCAGTTAAGATAATGGCCAAATTTATTTTTTTAAGCAGAATATAATTGAGAGATATGTGATGGTGCCAGAAAAGTGCGATCACTTAATCAAAGGTCAAATTAGTTTCTCACTCCATACACCCATCTAATCAAAAGCTTTTTTTTTTTTTTTTTTTGGTTGCCTGCATTGGAAATTCAAAGATAGCCTTGCCATCTACTTGTGTTGATCAGACATTTCCCAAAGGTACTCTGTACATGACATCATCTTAACGAAGGGTTTTTATGACATTTCTGCTTTATTGTTTTTTATCCAAGGGCATAGACCATAGGGGAGAAAATTGAAAAAGCAAACATATTTCTCTTGATGATATTTGATTATTCCATATTTCTACAGTATTATAGGAGAATTTTATATAGAGAATTTTAAAATGAAAAAATAATTGAAGAAAAATATTATTTTTTAACCTATAATATTAATAAGTATAATATTCCACATAAACTCTACTTTCTGCAATCTAAAGGATACTTGGGCAAAAGATACATTAGAATAGCTATCTGTCAAAGGCAGGCTTTGTGTTTTGTAAGCACAGACCAACTGCTAGCTGGCATTCTGCTTACTGCTTTTTTCTCTTGGAACAAAATTAACATTAGTCTGGCCAATAATTTATAATTCTATTCAAACTTGTGTTTGGATAAATATTTTAAGTATAAATGAAGAGTCATTTGTGTTGCATTATAGAGTTACTTTTTGTTTTTTAATTTTTGTAATTAATTCTTGTTTACTATTGTTTCTTATCTCTGCTTGTCATGACAGGTTTTGGTAGTTCCATTCACTGTCTTATTTAGGAAACATATTTTCCTAATTGCTTCTTCTCTTTCTAACACATTAATACAGGCCCATCATTTTATAAAGGTGCCATTAATCAAGCTGTTTTGCAAGATCCAAATGAAAGGATGGATGCCTAAACAGAAAAAAAAAATCACATCAAAAAACAATAGAAACTCTGCATTAAATACTTTCATCCATGGATAAACATCCTTTGAATGTGGAAGAGTTACAAAATACTAAATCCAGAATAAAAAGAGGAATTTTGTGAGCAGGATGGAGTCAATATAATATAATTGGCTGCATATCAAATGGTCAAATGGATAAAACAAGTATTATAAAATTTAAATCAGATTATTTAATTTAGTTATCATCTCCAAACAAGATGAAAGATTTAAAAATAAAACCTCATACCTTCTGGAATACTTAAAATATATTTGAACAAAGAACATGAAATTTCACTCAAGCAAACCAAACACAGATTTTTACTGTTTTTCAGTTGTAATATTTCCACCTCAGTGGAATTTGTAATTTCACATTTCAGAGCTATGGTATTTTTTAACAGCAGGATTTTGACCTCTGAAATGTCTACTCTGCAGTTAGAGTTTTTGAGAAAGAGCAAGGCAATTCCAGGTATAAGCTGCTGTAATACATAACTGGGCCCTACAGCTTGAAAGGAACTCCACAACCAGAATTCACATGCAATGTAACTTTCATAAGTCAGAACTCTTCAGACCTGCAGCTCACACAGAGTCCATGCACAACAAACTGATTCTTGCTCTATTCAGTTATAATCTGTTTAAATTCACTGATGTGTAGTCTTGCTTTGCACCTTGATTTGTGGTTGCTCTCAGAATCAGTCTGAGACTAAGACAAAAGCCTTGAAAGACATCTGTCTAAACAATAAAGACCTGCTCTTATTTGAGATGTCAGAGTGTCTGAGACGTCTGCAAGGGGGTGGACAACATGCCCAAATGATACAAAAGAGAGAATTCTTCTGGAATAGAATATATTTAGATATGCTAAGTAATTTTCTGTCATTAGACATGTTTTAGATATGTATAAGCAGTCACAGCACACAGTTAAAATGTAAAATATATATATTTATAAAAATATATATTAAAGCTATAAAATCAGTCCAAGTATACTTACAAAACTTCCTGCCATGGCTTCGCTTCAAAGTGACAGGAAAACCTAGACTAAAAGTGAAGTTTTAATTTAGTATCTTTCCTTTTACAACAGCACTTTAAAAGCAAGCCTTTCATTCATGACTAGGTGTTTTTGCAGTAACATATTACATATTTACCCAATATGTTTCCTCTGGTTTATGTGGTACATATACGTCTTGAACAAGTTTTTTCAAAAATGTTGTTTAGTTGACTTAAAGAAATTAAAGGCTGCTATACAAATTCTCATTTCTCTTGAATCCAAGTGATTATCTTTTATTAGAGTTTTAAGTATGAAGGTGTGAAAAGAAGAGGAAAATAAAGATACAATTTCCAGATCTATATAAAAACTTTCTGGAGTTAAATTTTAAGTCAAATTTCTCGTTTAAAATAATTTATGATAACCCTAGAGAAAACAAGAAACATAGGAGTGGGATTTTTTTCACCAATTATAAAAAAATTAATAATTGGAGAATTACGTTTCTGAACAATACAAAATTATTTAGTACAGTGTGATTAACTGATTGAACAGCATTCTTATTGGCTAAGCAGATTATTTTCAATAAAATTTATGTTTCATTCATTATCATTTGCATACCATAGTTTTTCAAATAGTGTATCATAAATACGTTGATTCTCGTATGAGATACTGATTACAAACTCACTGTAATCTTATTTAATTTCATTCAAGTTAAATATGTTAAAATAATTCAATTTATTAATTTGGAGACAGAAGAGCTATCATGGACTCATTTATATTTGTTTAATAGCTATTTCACAGAAAGAAAAATAGATGAAACAAATGAGATAGTACTTTCTTCTACATTTCTTAATTTATTTCACACACCATTATGTTTCACACCTTCTGTTCAGACATCCTTTATGTCTTTGTTTGTCTCTTTAAGCCTTATCTCTTTCACATATGTTTTCAATCTTTTCTCAGCTTTTTAGAGCAATTCATAGGTACTTCAACTGAGTAATTCACTTGAATGTATTAATATTTTATTAATACTTAACTTCTACAGCAAGGATGGTCTGACAGTTGGACTTTTAATTACAGCCATTTCACCCTTGTCTCCTACCAATGCTTCTTCACCTTTCAATTTTTTTTTATAACTCATCTTTCATTCTTCTTCTCATTACTGAATTTCAAAATTATTCAGAATGAACACTGAAATTAAGTTTTGTGTATTTGAATATTTATCTGAAATTTGAAGGCCTGCAATATTAGGATACTAAGTAGATCAAGGTGATGTCTAAATCCTTCAAAACTTTTAAAGATGGTCTATCTGAACTGTAACTTAAAATTTGCCTCTTAAATTAAAGACATACATGAGATATCATAAATCATTGGCTTCATCACTGTCTATTTCAAATAGACAGTGCTCGTTATGACCATGACAGTCTTTAGGATGGGGCAACTAGCTTTTCACTGTCATCTTAGAGAATTTTCAGTTAAATATCTTAAACTTAGACATGCAAATTTCCTGCTTGAATGCAATCTCTTTCTGCAGATGGATGCATGCATGAGATTGTTTATGAGATTATTGTTACTAAATAAAGATGTAACATAGTCATTTTGTGTTACAGAACATCCAATTTACAGAGCCATTGTAGAAACTTCATAATAAGTACATTCCTTCTATTATACAGATTTACACAAAATTCTTCTCTATATGATATATATTCTTCTATACATTCTTCAGTTATTTTCTTTGTGTTTGAACAATTGCTTCAGCATATTCTATATACATAACAAAAGAGTATTGAAACTTCCTGAGGTGATTTTATTTTGGTTTTACCCCAAATATTTTGCCTGATAGCTCTAAAATAATGTTTTTCCATCTCATGTTGGGGATTTACAATCACACTGTTATCAACAAATGTTAGAAAATCCTTTATTCACTTTGTCATCCAGCTGGTAAATCTTTACCTATTAGCAGAGATTGAGTTTTAGTTCCCCAGGTGGATTGCACTTCATGTTAACATTTTTATTGTTTCTTTTTTCAAGGTTGTCTTATTCTTCCCAGGAGACATGCAGGTGCTCTTACTGCTTTGTACATTTCCAGATTTTCTGTCATCATAAAAATCCATTAGCATCAACTACATCACTGTCATTAAGCAAGGTACTAAAGATTATCAAAATGAATCCATTGAGTACTCCGCTAGTAATCTCCCTATCACATGATAATTCTTTATTCAATTTTCAATTCCTGTACTAACCACCATATTCAGTGAAAATTTCCCATGGGGTACCAAAGAAAGTGTTGTAAAGAAGTCAAGAAATATTAGATCTACCACAACTCTCTTGTCTTTAATAAAAGAGTAATTTTGATAAAGAAAATATTGTATCAGTCTGACACAATCTGTCTTTGCTAATCCCTTGTGTTGATTTATCTATTTTCCATTCACCTCAATTTATTTAATTATTTCTTCCTTCATAATTTGTTCTGTTGATTGTGGCCTCTTGTTCAGTTCAGGCTCTGTAGTTGTCCAGTTTTGGTTTTCATTCTGTTTTTTATTAGTGTCATTGTGGTCTACTCCTCTAAGTTGAAAGGTTATATTAGGTGCAAATGGCAAGTTTTGGTGAGAGTGGTCTTCAGGCTTGACCTCAGTGAGAAGAGACAAGGGTTTGCCTTGTGCTGGACACAACCAGTCCCAATTAGCCCTGCTGGATCCACCACAGAAGACAGCTGAGCACACCAGCAAAGACAGCTGTATCATTGTAAAAATATATTTAAGAAGGAAAAAAAAAAACCAAAAAAGCAGGAAAAGTGAAGGATGACTGAGGGAACAGGGGAACAGCAGAGGAAATGAAGGAATAAAAGGTCAGAGGTGGCACTCCAGGGCAGAGTAAATACCTATCTGAAGGGACCATGCCCTTGGAGCATGAGATGTCTGAGAAACAAGGAGCAGCAGAGAGAAACCCCAATGTACTGATCGTGACCTCCTGCATGATTTGTTGTCTCACTGAAGGCACTGATTGTAACCTGTGGTGATAAAAAGGCAGAACAAGAAGTGTCTAAAATGAAATACTGGAAAAAAAAAAAAAAAAAAAAAAGGTGGGATGCAAGGAGAGGATTGGAATTAAATTAATTGAGCCTGGGAAAGGGTGAAAAGAGGTATTTTATTGATTGTCACCTCTGTTTCTCTGGTCTGAACAGTAATGTAGCCTGACAACAATTTCTTAACAAACTCTTATTAAGACAGTACAAAAGATGAGCAGCTATGCACCCACATGGAGATTCACCCGATTGCTGAGAACAAACACAAGATCAAAACTGGTGCAGTGGCTTCAATGCACTGTCAGGAACACTTGGTGTCCAGGTCAAGAGTCAATAGTGCAAATCACTTTTGAATGCAGGTAAGAGTCCCACTGACCCTTGGCTCACCAGCAGTAGTGTGATTACACATTACTCTTGGACAGCTGCCTGCCTAAGCTGCCGATGTTGGTCAGGGTGCCAGTTTGCCAATACCTAAGTCAGTAATTAAATATTTCTGCTAATTACTGATAAATGAAGTTAAATTTTCACAGTCAAGTCTGTTTTGCCCAATACAGTCCTTGCCAAGTCGTATCTCTGTCTTTATTTAAACCCATCAATTTTTTCAGTCTTGATCTTTCCTTTCTTTTCCTCTCTGCCTCACTGGGACAGAGAGACATGAGCCTGTGTGGGTGCTTGAATGTTAGCTGGGATCAAACTACCATACAGGTTTATTAAGAATATTTGCTATTCTTAATAACTACAATTCAACCCATTAGCTCTTCTCAGAACTTTTGAGACAGATTTGATCAGGATCAGGCCTATGAAGATAGAGAAGAGCCTAGAGGGGAAACCGTATGAGGAGTGGCTGAGTTCACTTGGTCTGTTCAGCCTGCAGATGAGGAGACTGAGGGGACACCTCATTGTAGTCCACAACTTTCTCACAGGGGGAAGTGGAGGTTCAGGCACTGATCTCTTCTCTGTGGTGACTAGAAAAAGGACCCAAAGGAATGGCATGAAGAAAACGCCAACTAGGAAAAACGCTGTAAGGACAAATATTGGCTTAAGTGAAATATAGATAAAATGCTCACTGTAAAGAGACATGAAATCAAACATTTAAGTTATATGAAATAAAAATGAATTGACGTGGAACTATGCAGAACTTACTGAAAAAGAATGTCATGTAGCATACATGACAACAGACAATTTTATGGTTTTTATTTGTTAATTTGATTTTATTTTTGTTTCTCAAATGAATAGGGGCTTTTCACCAAATACAAATATTTGAATACAGTCTGGATACATGAATACACACTATTTCTTTCACATTAAAAAAACCATGTAAATGTGTTAAAGCTCAACTTGGCAAAGAGATAGGTTAGGGAATGTGCAAATAATATTTACTGGAGGGACAAGATATTTTTTAAAAACAGATGCTAAGTGCATCAAAAAAGTAGTTTGGGACTCTCTTCAATACAATCCCAACAGCATTATTTTGTTGACTTACAGTGTACTGTTAGGATTACACAAATATTTCTTTAATTTATTTTCCCTCTTTGCATATTCCCTCTCTGCTCATTGATTGCCCAAGGAAGGAAAAGTAATAGAGACTTCACTTGTTTTCAAGAGCACACATGTTTAGACAGATGCTGAACTTTGAAAGGAAAGTAAAATGCCTTCCAGTGAAAATTCTGATAGACCTTAAAGACTGTAGAAATAGCTTTTGTCTTCCACAGAGAACAATCTCCTCCCCTCTATTGAAAACTGAAACAAGATTTAATAACACATGGAATTTTATCCAACAGGGCAGCTGCTATGATTGGCATCCAGGAAAGAGAAACTGGAGTGATAACACTAGAGTGTCTAGACTTCATTTTGATGTGAACTGTGAATTTGTTTTTAAACTCTGATCTCCTAAGAATTAAATCTACTATCTCACTGAGGTACATGTGATTCACATGTGAAGTCACACTGGCTTTGGCAGGGAAGGAATTCATTTCTTCACAGCAGCCTGATTGATGCTACATTTTACATTTTTAATCAAAACAGTGTCGAAACACCAAGAATTTAGCTATTTCTAAGCAGTTTTTACCAATCTCCAGTTTTTTCTGTTTTCCGCTCTGGCCCCGGTTAGTAGGTTGGAAGAAGACAAATCTAGAAGGGAATAGATCTGAGATAGTTGACCAAGATTGATCAAAAAGATCAATAATGTGTCATGATTTTCAATAAAACTGGAAGGCAGAGTTAGCCAGGGATTGTCATTACTAAAGGACCAACTAGGCATCGGTTTGGCTGGTGAACAATTGCTTTTTACATCACTTGATTTAATTTGCTTTGTTTTACTGGTGTTTGTTGTTGTTGTTGTTGCTGTTGTTGCTTTTCTGTTTTGCTTTGGTTTTCTTATACTTATTAAACCATCTGTATCTCAACCCATGAGTTTTCTGACTTCTGCTTTTAAAATTCTATCCCACATCTTACTGGGGGGAAGGACTGAGTAGCTATGTGGGTCTTAGAAGACTAACGGTGTTAACCCCCAAAACAGATGAATACTGAAACTCCTTTATTTTGAAACTATTAAATAGGATAGAACTAGAGGAGCTTGAACCTTTGGCTCAGTCCTAGAGATCTGCCATCAGTCAGATCTCTGTCACATCACTGTCACAAGCAAAACCTGGTGGTTTGAGTTCTATGGTGGGAGTGCCACACTGGGTGGTTGGAGGCTTTTCAGGAGGCATAGGCAGGGCAGGCAAGACAGGTGTCATTGTATGTAACGGAGGAGTTGGAAATGGCACAGCTAAGAGCCTCTGGGTAAGGATAAAGGTACAAACAAATAATGATACATACCTGCGGAATTCAACTAAAGACTATCTAAAACGGAGAATCACACTGATTAATTATTCTTTGAGGACTGAATGGACGCCTCCTAATCAAATGCCTTTATCCTCAAGGGGGTTTCAACTTGCCGGATGTTAACTGGGAACACCACACAAACAGGTCTGAAAGATTAGTGAAACACATGGATGATAACTTCAAGGTACAGGTACTAGGGCAGTTGACTAGAAAAGATGCCCTCATTGTTTTGGTGTTTAACAGAGAAAGTTGCATCAGTGAAGTGGTCAATGGTGGCCATCTTGGCCACAGCAACCATAAAACTCGAAAATCCTGCTGACAGGAGGAAAAGAGATAGCAACACTTCAACCCTGGACATGAGGACTTGAGGAGAGCAATCTTTAGGCTGCTTCGGGGAACTAGTGACTAAGGTCTGCTTTTGAAAGTCTTTGGGTCCACAAGAGTTGATCACCTTTTAAATACCACCTTCTAAGAGCACAGGAGCAGGCAATTCCAAAGTGTTGAAAGTCAAGTAGACAAGGAAGAAAGTCAGCTTGGCTGAGCAAGGATCTCCTTTTGGAAAAAAGGTAAGAAAAGAAGGTGCATGTTCAGCAGAAGCAAGGCCAAGTGACATGGGAGGACTACAGAGATGCCTCTGTAGTGAGAAAATTCATGTGGCCAAACCTCAATTTGAATTGAAGCTGGACAGTACTGCGGGAGGAAATAAAAAAGAGTCCTTTAAAGTATATTAATAGCAAAAGGCAGTGCAAAGATGATGTCATTCCATTACACAATGGGGAGGGCCACCTCACAAACAGGGACATAGACAAGGCAGGGACATAGACAAGGCAGAGACATTTCATTTTTTTCTTGCCACTGTCTTCAACATTAACAATGGGCTAAAGGGAGTCCCAATTCTCTAAGCTGAAGGACCATGACTGCAAGAATGATCAGCTCCCATTTGACCCTGAACTTGTGCAGATGCTGCTACTGTAGCTGGATCCCTATAAGTCTATGGGGGCTGATAGGTTTCAAGAATACTAAAAGAGCTGGTGTCATTGAAAGATGTCTCTAAGATTTTTGAACTGTTGTGGGAACAACAGTGGATTGGAAACTGTCTAATGTTGTCCAGATTTTCAAGAAGGGCAAGAAGGATGACCCTGGAAACTACGGACCTGTCAGTCTCAATTAGTGATTGGTAAAATTATGGAGAATATTCAGAGAAGTATTGAAAAACGCCTGAAGAACCCGCAGTCATTGGTCCCAGACAGCATGATTTTGTGATGTAAGCCCTGCTTGTCAAACATAATTTATTTTTTGACAAGATAACTCACCTAATTGACCATGGAAAACCAGTTGATGTAATCTTGTAGGATTTAAGTAAAGTTTTTGATACTGTCTCTCACAGTATCCTTCTGGATTAAATGTCCAGCCTTCAGCTGGATAAATACGTCATGCTATGGGCAACCAGGGCAGAGAGAGCTGCATTAGAGGGCTCAGCAATTACCAGCCATGTGAAGTTTAACAAAATAAGTGCCAGATCCTACACCTGGGATGGGGCAACCATGGAGATAGGTATAGATTATGGAATGAGATGCTGGAAAGCAGTGCTGCAGAAAGAAACCAGGGAGGTTCTGGATGGTGGCAAGTTGAACATAAATCAGCAGTGCCTGGCAGCCAGGAGGGCCAACCCTGTCCTGGAGGCACCAGGCAGTGCATCATCAGCCGGGCAAGGGAGGCAAGTCTGGCAAGATTGTCCTGCTCTGTTCAGCACTGGGGCAGCCTCACCTCAAATGCTGTGTGCAGTTTTGAGTAGAATTAAACTATTAGAAAGTGTCCAAAGGAGGGCAATGAAAATGGTGAAGAGCCATGATGGGAAGCCACATGAGAAGCAGCTGTGGTTGCTTATTTTGTTCAGCCTGGAGGAGACTGAGGAGAGACTTCATTACAGTTACAACTTCTGAGGAGAAGAGAAGGGGCAGACACTGATTCTAGTGACCAGTGAAAGGACAAAAGGGAATGGCCTGAAGTTGTGTCAGGGGATATTTAGGTTTCTACTTAGGAAATGGTTCTTTACACAGTGAGTGGTTAGACACTGAAACAGACTCCCTGTTTTGGGCTTGCATAACTAGGTTTTGTTAGAGGAATAGCTTCTGTGAGAAACTGCAAGAAACTTCCTCCATGTTCAGCAGAGCCAATGGCAGATGGCTCCAAGACAGGTGGCTGCTGGCCAAGGGCAAGCCAACCAAATGTGTTACCTGTGATAATGTACTGAAGAAGAAGAAGAAAAAGAAGAAGGAGATGAAGAAGAAGGAGGTGAAGAAGAAGAAGAAGAA
Organism: Petroica traversi; assembly: GCA_025920805.1. Classification (NCBI taxonomy): domain Eukaryota; kingdom Metazoa; phylum Chordata; class Aves; order Passeriformes; family Petroicidae; genus Petroica; species Petroica traversi. The sequence continues at coordinate 3,261,845 of JAHLSL010000023.1, forward strand.
GAAGAAGAAGATGAACAAGAAGAAGATGAACAACAACAACAAGAACAAGAATAAGAAGAACAAGAAGAAGAAGAACAAGAATAAGAACAAGTTACTGCACATATGTAATTGCAGCCAGAGAAGAGAAGGGTGAGAACATGTGAAAGGAACAGTCCTGCAGACACCAAGGGCAGTGGAGAAGGAGGGGGAAGAGGTGCTCCAGGCACTGGAGCCGAGATTCCCCTGCAGTCAATGATAAAGACCATGGTGAGGCAGCGGTGCCCCTGCAGCCCATGGAGGGCCACAGGATGCAGAGATCCACCCACAGCCCATGGAGAAGACCCATGAGATTGTGAATGCCTGAAAGGAGGCTGCGAACTCCCAGGAGGCCTGTGCTGGAGTAGACTTGTGGAAGGGACCTGTAGACCTGTGGAAAGTGGAGCCCACACTGAAGCAGGATCCTTGATAGGACTTGAAGCCATGTAGGGGACCTACCCTGAAGCAGCCTATCCTTGAGGGAATGCATCCATGGAAAAGACCCACATCGCAGCAGTTTGTGGAAAACTGTTGCCTTCTCACATTGGAGTTCATGGAGAACTGTCTTCCATGGGACCGATCCCACAGCAGAGGAGATGGACTCCTGTACCTGAGCAATGGCAGGAGTGACCTGTGATGAATCCACAGTACCCCCATTCCTTGTCTTCCTGCACTGCTGGGGGGGAGGAGGTGGAGCTGGGAAGGAGGGACGGGTGGAGGGAAGGTTTTCAAAATCTTATTTTACTTCTTATTACCCTGCTCTGATTTTGTTAGTAATAAATTCAAATAATTTCTCTAATTCAATGTGTTTTGCCCATGATGGTATTTCATGAGTGACTTCTCCAAATCCTTATCTCAGCTCATGAATCTTTCCTTATACTTTCTCTCCCCTGTCCAGCTATGGAGGGGAGCGATAGTGAGGATTTCGTGGGCACCTGGCATCCAGCCAGGGTCAGCATCCAGCCAGGGTCAATCCCTTAATCTTTTTCATGTTGAAACCCAGGCATGCATGCAAATTTTTGTTTTTCCTTTAATAAACTGTCTTATCTCAAGTTGTTTTCCATCTTATTTTCTCTTTCCTGTCTATCTGGGAAGAAGAGTGGGGGAGTGGCTTGGTGGGTACCTGGTGTCCAGCCAAGGTCAACTCAACACCCTCCCCAGTGAAATGGTCACAGCACCAACCTACCAGAGTTCAAGAAGTGCTTGAATAATGCTCTCAGGCTCATGGTGTGATATTTGGGGCTGTCCTGTGCACAGCTAGGAGCTAGACTTGATGACCTTCTTCAGTCCCTTCCAGTTCAGGATATTGAATGATTTTATGAAAACATTCTACTAAAAATGCAAATAATTTTCTAGAATGAGTGTGAAGTTGGATCATATTGATGGAAAGCTTAAAATGCCTATTGATGCCTATTGATGGAAAGGCTAAAATGACATAAAAGCATAAGGTATTATTTTTAAGTCTGAAGTTTAGACTAAAAAATGCTTCTGTTTTACTTTAGCCTCATAAATCCTGTGATATCTCATCATAAGCCATAGGGACAATTATTAAAACCAGTTTTATTTTATTAATGGTTAATTCATAATAGTTTGTCAAAAGCTCTGTTTTATATTATGTACTTACAGAATTATCAAAAGTATCTTCTCAGTTCTGACTTGTAAAATGCAATCTATTCTTCCTTCATTATACAGCATAGTAGAACAAATAACCAATCTATTTTCCTTTCCCTAATTTGAAAAATCCTATTGTCAAAAAGACTGTCATAAAATATTAGCAAAAGATCAAAGCAATTTGGACAAGGTATAGGACGTGTAAAATGGAGGTTAATAGAGGTTAACATTCCCCAATTTGGACCATTATCTCAATTGCTGAGTTTGAATCATTTATTCCTAGTTAATGAATAAACAACACCTTCTAATCCCAAGGGTTCAGGAAGGAAACCATCCATGCATGCTAGGTTTATCAAAGTGGAAAAAAAATACACAGATAAATGGCATGTAAGTATTAACCCAATGGTATATACAATGCCATTTCTCTCTTGCAAATACAAAAGAAAGATGACAGTAATTTTTTTTCTATAGCTAAGGCTTCTTCTTAACTTCTTTTGTGAAAGTTATGCCGTTTTAACACATCTTCTTGATTTGTAACTGAAAATTATTTCCCAATCCTTATAATTTCTAAATAAATCTGTTTCCCAGATGCACTGGGAAAGAGCAACAAGACCTGCTTTTGAATAGCCAAAATAGAAAAACATTGAGTATGGCAGACAGATAAGACAGGAAAATTGTAGTAGTTTCTTCTTCCAGTAATCTCAACTGATAACTGATTTTATCTGACCATTATTCACTCTTAAAATAAAAAAATTTTAAAAAGCTTAACTCTTCAGTTAATTTTACCTCTTTTTTTCATTCTATTGGGATTGTATAAATTTTCTGATAGGCTTTACAAAAATGTATTCAGAAGATATTCACAGATATAATTCTGGAAAAAATCATACACAATTTTCTTTTAAAAATTCATTTCCCTGTCATGAAGGATTCATAACTCAGCTGCTATAAACCTTGCAATGATTCTGATTTTAAATAACTTCAAATGTTTTTCCTGGTTTTAGCATCAGGATAGGCATCATATTCCAGCTTAGATATATGATTGTTTACATTTATAATTTCATAAATAAGCTCTTTTTTAAATGAATACAGGTTCTGTGTTGTTTATGGAAATACATCTGTTGAAACTGTTAATTCTTAGTTCATTCAGACACAAAGGAGTAAATACCTGCTGACCCTACAAGTTCCCCTTCTCTGCATTTGCCAATAGAATCATAGAATGGCCTGATCTATAAGGGGCCTTGAAGCTCATCTAGTTCCAACCCCCATGCCATGAACACGGATACCTTGCACTAGATCAGGTTGCTCAAAGTCTCGTTCAACATGGCCTTGAACATTTCCTGGGATGGAGCATCCACAGCTTCTCTGGGCAACATGCCTCACTCCCCTCAAGGTAAAGAATTTCTTTCTTACATCTAATTTAAATCTACTCTGCTTCCATTTAAAGCCATTCTTCCTTGTCCTATCACTACACAACCATGCAAAAAGTTTTTCTCTATATTTCATGTAGGATCCCTAGAGGTACTTGAAGGCTGTAGTTAAGTCATCCCAGAGCCTTCTTCAAGATGAACAATCAAAATTCTCTCATCCTTTCGCTATAGACGAGCTGTTCCATCATTCTAGTCACCTTCATAGCCCTCCTCTAGACTTGTTCCAACAATTCAATGTCCTTCCTGAGAACACCAGAGCTGGACACAGCTCTCCAGGTGAGGTCTCACCAGAGCAGAGCAGAGGGACAGAATCCCCTCCCTTGACCTGCTGGCCATGTTGCTTTTGATGCAGCTAAAGATACCTCTGGCTTTCTGGTCTGCAAGCACAAACTACTATACTCAATGGTCTGCTTAAACAGACAGATTTACCCACTGCTAGACATGTTCCCTCTCTTAAATGTGCTTTTCTCTGCTTAACTAATGGTGTTTTTTTGTTTGTTTAATTAATGCTGTTTCTGTTTCACTGATGCTAGATCATACAGGACACTATCACAAAGATGCACACATCCAGACCTAGTGAAGCTGACTCCTGGTGAACACTAGAGAAATTAACTTTTGTCCTGTCTCCAAAATGTGCATCTGAATTAAAGCAGACAACTATTAAGAGTCTTACAGTAGCTAAGATTGTTAAGGTAATTAATCCTTTAAAACTCTTAAAACAGTTACAATAGCAAATAATCTGAGCAATACAGGTGTTAAAAATGATTTTCTTTCTTGTGAATGGAAGAATGGCAACCGTATTTTATTACCTGTAATTATTAGATAATGTTTGAATCAATTTTAAAGGCCTGTCATATTCATAGAGCTTTGATGCATTTATGAGTAATTTGACTAATATCTTGATTTTGCATTTCTTACCTTATATTCTCATAAATGTGTATATATAGATATATAGCTTTTGAGACAACTGCATTTAAAACATTCCTTGTATGTATTCTATTTTTTTCAAGTGACATTGAAACCCTAATCTGCTCCAGAGTAAAACTCAAAAACTTTTCTTTTACTCTCAGTGTTCTGCTGCAATATCTACATTCTGTGATGCCTTTAAGAAATCAAATTACTGCTTTAGGCAACAGTAAAAAAATCCTGATACACATGCCATTTTCATTTTTATAAATTTACTTCAACTACTTTCTCTTCCTACTTTCTCTTCCCAGCATTCCTAAAAGTGAGTTGGGTTTTATTATCACCATGTTATACTTCAGAATTCTTGCCTTGAAGGAAATAATCCCTTCACATTCTCCTATGAGTCAGTCACCAAGCTCAAATTAGAATTCACCATTCTGAGCTCCACACTCTAAACAATGCCATTTTGTTATTTCTTTGAAGAGTATTATGAAAAGATGAAATGAAGCATAATATTTGAGATTTTTCATAATTTTCAGTCTGTTGTTGATCTGATCCACTCCCTGAATTTTATTCTGTCAAGTTCAAAACACTGTTTTCATGTAGGTGTTTTCATACCATTCCTTCCAATTCTTCCTGTAACAGTCTGTTATATTTTCATTTGAAATGTTGACAGCATCAGATATTTCTTCACATTATCAGATCACCTTTCCTTTATATCTTAACCAAGCTAGACATATTTAGTTTTTAAAGCTTTTTTTTTTTTTCTGCAAGTGAGGGTTGGGAAACCTTTAATCAACTTTGTTGTCCTTCTTTGCATCCTAATCAATTTCCTGATCATTAAGTGAAAATGAATATGCACCAACCGCACACAGTAGTCTGCTTGCAGGAAGGAATGAAAGTTAAAGGACAGATCTTAAATAACAACGTGGGTTTGCAATATATAGTCAGAATGGCCAATGTTATGCATCTCAGAGAAGGCAGGAGACCAATGAAATGCTGAATTCATTGACTTCTATGTCAAAATATTCATTTAGTTCAGGGGGGGCAAAAATTGTCTGCTATATCACCTTGTAAGGATATCCAGAATGTGTGGATCTGTTCTAGCAGGTTACTATGTATCAGGGTTTAGGAATGGTATTCCTCAATTTAGTGTTCTCACTTAACAATTCCAAATTAGAAGCTGCTCTCTCACTCCTCCCTCAAAAACTGCGTTAACAGGCCTAAAGGAGGAAAAGCAGGTAAAAGGCTGGGGAAAATCATCCTTGCCTGTTCCCCCCAAAATGCATATGACGGCTAATGGAATATCAAAGACAGAATCTGAGGTAAGACTAGGAGAGCAACACTGAAAACACATCCCAAATGACCCCCGTTGCCCATGATGTTAAGATATCATAAACTGGTATCACATAACACAGCAACAAAGTCATTCTGATCCCTCTCCCTGCTCTGGAAAATATCATAATAGGTAGCACATATTGCATATACAGGGACACACGTGGGGTTAGGGACCTCACACACATGAACAGACCAATCAATATTGTGACCCATGGTTCATTACCTAATACAGTGAATATTTAGATGAAATTTATTCCCAAGCAGCTCTGGGCAGATCTGTTGTAATCACAACACTTTGTGCCTCACATTAGGTGCCAAATAAAACTGTTGCTGTTTAGGAATGGTAGTTTCCAATTTAGTGTTCCCACTAAACCACTCCAAACCAAGTTACTTCCTCACTTCTCCTTCCCTCTCCCTGTGAGACAGAACAGAGAGGAGAACTGGAGTTACAAAAGGTAAAGATCATGGGTTAAGAATGGTTTATTGAAAATAGTTAATAAGTAAGAGAGCGAACAGTAACAGCAAAGTCCTAATGACTGAGCATACAAGAAAAAAGTTGGGCTATTCACATGTTTGCTCACCCCTTCTGGATAACCCCTGAAAATTCACAACTGCTCCCTCCCCACACTAGCCAGATCCAGCAGGGGCCCCTCCCCTTTCCCCAGCAAATGAGGGGAAGGAATATAGAATAACCTTTGTGTCCCAGCCTTGCCCACTCCCAGCTGCTGCAGAATTAACACTGTCCTGGCCAAAACCAGGACACCATGTAAACTTCATTCAGCATAAGAGACAAATACATGAGGTGTGAACAGTAATAAATTAAGCACACAGAGAGATAAAGAGATTCAGGCTATTTGCATACCTCCTAAGGGGAATTAATGTATGCTCCTAAGTCTTCATATCTCATTTTTGGCTTTCCAATCTCTGTTCTTGGACGTTCAGGAAAATGAACTTCTTTTAGTTCTCTCTCCTTTTTTGTATTTGATTGTCTCCTACCTGCACTATGGTCACAAATTGAGACCAACCATTAACCTGGCACTGCTAAGTCCACCTTTAAAGCATATCCAGTGTCATATCCATGTGCTTTTTGTACACTTCCAGGGATGGTGATTCCACCACTTCCTGGGGAGCTTATTCCAATGCCTGACTTCCCTTGCAGTGATAGAAATTTTTCCTGATATTCAATCTGAACCTTGCCTGGCACAATTTGAAAGTATTTTTCAGAACCTGTCACTTGTTGTCTGGGAGAAGAGGCTGACCTCCAACTCACTACAAGCTCCTTTCAGGTGGGTGTAGGGAGTGAAAAGGTCTCTCATGGGCCTCCTTTCCTCCATGCTAAACTCAGGCATGATTCCCTTTCCATTACATTTTTATGTACTTATTGAACAGAAAGAGAAAACATATTTTAATTCAAAATGTTGACGACTATTTATGGTTAGAGTATGGATAGTTTTATTAAATACTTTTTGACTTCAAAATTAAGCAAAATTAATATAACATTTCATGAAAATACTAGATTGAAACCTCTGTTTTAATCAAGAGGTGTATGCTTCATGGCCTTAGAGAAAAATTAACCATGTGCCACCATTTTAAGTCACACAACACTGCTGCTAGAGTGCATGAGAACAGGATGTGTCACAGTTGCTTCTGTTGCATCCCTCTTTTTTCATCCATTAAATAACTAATTTATCCATGTAATGCAAAATAGTTCTAACAGTATAAAACAACAGATTTATTTCCTCAAATTTATGGTAGTCTTAAGGTTATGGCTCTCATAAGAGTTTCTCAGACTGTCAGAAGACAACCTATGCAGAGGGTTTTCACTCTTCTTCTACCACCTGTCTGTGGGAAGATCCTCAGGAATATCGAACTGTTAGTCCCATTCTCTGAGAACTCTTAAGGATAATTCTCATACAGTAATGATTTCCTAAGCCATTGTAATTGCCCTGGGAAATACAAATACACACACACAAAAGGTATTATAAGGGTGTCATTATGCAATTTGAGAAGGAGGAAACTTTTTAGAATATACAAAATTTTGTACTCAGGCTTTTCTCATGTGTGTGCTGTATCTGCAACATTTTTAATTTGGGAACTCTTAGGAGTTTATCGAATGAAAGATACCATAGTGAGGAAAACAAACACCTTACCAAGTATTACAACTCAATAGATAATGAATAACAGTATTGCTCACATGCTGTTTCAAAGCACAGTGCTGTCCTAGTAAATCTATCTCTACCCAGGATTTTCATCAGTATGTTTTCACTAAGGAACATAATCTGGATATTTCCAGGAGCTTCATACCAGTCTGTTGGCCAAATAAGATTCTATCTTTCTTGGTTATGTTTATGAGAATGCATTTTCACATTAAATTGGAAACAAATGAGTCTATTGCCATTTCTCTCTGGAGTACACATACTCCTGATGCACGGATTTAACACAGGCTTAAGGGGAGAATGATTTGTGAGAGTCTCTTGTTAAAATATTGGCAACGCATCACTGAGGATTTCCTCCAGCAAAGGGAACAGATTATACCTCTGTGATCTGAATGCAAAGCCACATGGGGTTTCTTTGTGTTTGTTTGCAAAAAGACATACATAAACAGCAAGGAAAACATAATTAGAAATAGTCAAACTAGTTAATGACAAAAATACAGAAAAATCACACATTCAGAGTGTTTGCTTTGCAGAATGAAAATGTCACTCAAACATAACAAACTATTAAATTAAACTGGAAAGGGGATTCAATTCCTGAATATTTATATTAGATTTAAAAGAAAGATTAAATCTTGTTGGGTGAAATCATATGCAGACCATTATTTATTTGTAGTCTATTAAATAATTTAAATTTAGGACCATTTCACAGATGATCTAGGATTGTCATGTGCCCTCCAGCAGTCTCTCTATGAGCAGAAAGGCAGGCATGAATTTCTACAGATATTGTGTCATACCTGCTTACCCCTGTAAGGATACCCTGTATCTCAAACATCCTATCAAATAGTATCAAATTATATTTAGGCAATTGCATCCTCAATTTCTGTGTTCTGATTTTTATCTAAAATGCTAAATTTCCCATTTCAGTATCTTCACAGACTATTAATAAAAATACCCTACACTAATAGAAACAGCAGGACAGCTTAGAGTAAAAATTTCTACTTGTAAATGCCCATTCAATTTGTGTAATGTAAATGAAAATATCTAGATACCAATTTAAAATTGTTGTTCACTTCCTTTAATGATCACCTTTAAGAGAGCTGAAATATTTAAACATTTTTTTCTCCAGTCTAAAATAAAAATTTTTTTTCTATATTTTATTTTAAAGATAAGTGTCCCTCAGGACACTTATTTAGTCAGGTATACATAGCGAAATAAAACCACAAACCCCAGATAAGATATTAATATTATTTATTAAACCTATATGTGTAGGTGTTATTAATAAATATCCACCAGAATATTTAAAGAAAAACAGGAAAGAAAGAGACAAAATAAAATTAATATTAAAAATAATATATTTTTATACAAATATTAAAACTAGCAAAAGAACCAGGCCTAGTGTACACTGCTGTACATTGCTCAGTACACGAATATCCACATCTCAGTTCTCAGTGCCCCGATGAATACAGCACCTCTCAGTTAGTTTACACTTGCATTCTGCTCTGTCACAGGGCAATCGTGTCCTTTGTTGAAGAACTTCTGTTTCATGCGGAGTTCAGATTAATTCTGCATTAATAAACCTATATGAAGTTTGAATTAACATATAAGGCCAGGCCACCTGTCCACAGTGTAGGTGCCCCTATATGGTGTTGAGAAATAGAGAATTCTGTCAATTATTCTACATCATAAGCTTTTATGGTGTACAATGTATTAATGTAAGTGTAGGCTGGATGGTTACATTGATGTAATTGTGACTGTTTCTCAAAATTCAAGCAGGTCAGGCTACATGGATGTCACTCTTTGTTTCTCTTAATATTCATCCCTCTGCAATCTAAATGAATGCTCTCACAGCAGGCAGCAAGGGTACCCTTCACATCATGTCTTCATACAGCAAAATACATTCATAAATCCTGTAGTTAGAATTACAAGGTAACAGAGTTGGTTTTCAGCTGTTTACAGCTGCTTTGCCCACTTTTAGATCTAAAAAATAAATGTTAGTAGTATAGAAGAATGACCTCTAGAGTAAATTGTTATGGAAAGAAAATACATTGAGATTTGCCTCATACAAGTCTCAAACCTTGCATAATTTCAACTGTTAGCAAACTAATATTTTTCCCAATTACTCCATAATTGTGGACATAAAAGAATTTTTAGCTTTGGTGTTATTCCTTAAAATCTGTTATTGTCACCAAAAGCCCCTTAATATGAAGTTAAAAAAGTATCCCCAGAAAATTGTTGGTTTGGTTTTGTTTTTTTTTTTTTTTCTGAACACAACTTTCCAGTCCAAGCCCTATTACTCAAAGGTCTGTAAGATGTGAATATGAAAGGTGGTGGGAACAAGTCTACCTAAGAGAGAGGCAAAAAAAAAAGTAATCTGAAGATTTCAGCTTAGTATAACCATTGTTCTAGTTAAATATGATCCCTGCAGGAGCTGTTTCATTGAGGAGATTGGAAATACAAAATGCACTGTTTTCACCTCTAGGTCACTGTTTCAAGTACGGCTCAGAATAACAGTGACAAAACTTATTGTATCATCTGCTGGCTCTGCAATGATCTGGACCAAATGATTCTGTAATTCAAAAGAGATCGTAATGGACCCCAAATGCATCAACTTTGTATCAAATAAAATCTTAATTGCAGACCTTAACAAACCGGCAATATCTTTCTTGGCTTAGAAAAATCAGTATAGTTAAATCACTAGCTATGGCATTTCAATGGATGAAAAATGCATTTGGCTAGCTATTTGTTTTCCAGGGAATACAGCTGTATTTGTTATATTTAAAAACTATTATATTGGTTTAAATGAAGATATTAAACTTCCATTTCTAACCTCATTTTAAAGAGTTAAATAGCTATGAAATTTATTGAATATATCTACAGATGCACTAGAGATTTGGTTCTTATTTCTTCGTGTTAAGATCTAGGTCTATATGACATTTTCTTTAAAGAAAACCATCCAAAACAAAATCTAACAATGCCTTTTCAATTTAACCTTTTCTGTAATACATATTCTTTTTTGTATTTAGCAAACACTAAACTGAAGCTTCGAAAGAGATATTTCACCTCTCAGGTGCAATTTTGAAACCCCAAGCCCATCAGTGCTGCTAGAAAATTGTCTTTACTTCTCTTGGTCTGAAGTAACCTTTAATAGTTTCGTGCATAGTGAAACATTTGTGAGAAATGGGCTTGAAAAAGTATCATATTCGGACACCTTATAAATGGATGGTTGACACCTGTCTCCAGAGTAATATAAGTCCATTTCAAAACCTTTCACAGCCTGAATAAAAGAGATAGTTTAAACCAATTTTGCCTCAGGCCAAGATTCACAAAGGCATTCAGGATTTTGGATTATTTTTCCTCTGTTGAATGATACTTTGTTTTTCAATGACTTTGGGAAACTGCAGTCTACTTCTCAGGACTTTTAGCTAATGACCAGCTCTGAGATTAGTTTCCCTCAGTGTTCAGTTAATGACTATGATACAGACCGTTGGAACTCTTGGAGTTTAAGCATTCACTTCAAACTATTATTGTATGACAGACAACCTTGTTTTCTAGATAGAATAGTGTTTGTTCATCTTTATCACAGAATTACCTGTTAGAACTTCCCTCTGGAGCATAATTCCTAGGGAAATCTCAGCTAGGTTTCACATGCTGAGAGCATTCTAGAACTCCCTGATACTGGAGGATATTATTTCTTCCAAACATCCCTCCTCCCACACCAAATTCACTACAGGATCCAGAAAAAAATTAATCTTTGTCTCCAGACCCATTCTATCCAACTTTTACTACTAACACAATGATATAATTTGTCCATTCTTCTTAATTTAAATCATCTTCTATGCATTTTTCCCTGAAAATTCTTTAATTGATTGGAAGTTGTCTTTCATATTTTACTGGCTAACACAGGGCACTTCAGAAAGCTAAATCTCTTTGGCAATTGCCTCCTTATTTTTATGTGCTTCAGCATGAGACTTTTTGGGCTGAAAAAAACCCTGAAGTTTCCATTCCTTCTCAAACTGCTTATACGAAAACAGACAGGATACCGACACCCAAGGATAACCACTGTTGGATGAGAGAGGAGAACTGGTTCACAAGACACAGAAAATGTAGAAGTGCTGAATGCCTTCTTGCCTAGAAAGTGTATTACCTACTATAAAACCCAGCCTTCAGGAATCCCAGGTGCCAGAAACAAGGGGAATGGTCTGGAGAAAAGAAGATGCACAGCTGATGGAAAAGAATTGTGTCAGGGAATACTTGAACTAACCAGACATACATAAATCCATCATCTACAAGGGGATACACCCACAATTGCTGTGACAGCTTGCTGATGTTATTGAAAGGAAAGCAAATGCTATTCCTATTTTCAGACAGGCAAGAAGGAGGACCCAGGAGTTGTGGACTGGTCAGCCTCACCTTAGTCCCTCTGAAGGTATTTAAGGAGCTAAACTAAATCTTAACTCTATTTTCAGGCATGTAAAGAAGACAGTCATCAGCAAGGTTTCATCAAGAGGAACACACACTTGACAAACTTAATGAACTTCTATAATGAAATGACTGTTCTAGTAGAGGAACGTAGGGCAGTAGATATTATGTACTCCAATTTCAGCAAGGTCTTTCACACTGTCTCCTTTAAGATACTTACAGACCAGTTGATGAAATATAGACTGTGTAAGTAGAGAGTGAGGTGTATTTAACTGGAAGAATGGACAGACCCAGACGGTCACGATCAATGGCAAGTTGGAGACCAGTGACTACTGGTGTACTCCAGAGGTCAGTACTTGGTCCAGTCCTGCTTAACATCCTTAATTAACTGGATGATGCGGCAGAGTTCACCCTCAGCAACTTTGTTCATGACACCAAACTGGGAGGAGTCACTGATGGTCATGATCCAGAGGGATCCCAACAGGCTGGAGAAATGGGCTGATAGGAACTTCATGAAGTTCAACAAGTAGCACTGCAACATTTAAAGTAGCCAACAGTGTACAGTTTAGAAAAATTAGTTACAGAATTTGAGGAAAAATAATGAAGTATTTTTAATATCAGTCACTTGTCGCTCTCATTTCTTCACGATCTCATTGGAGTACCTATAGTTGGACCTTAGTCTTTGGTCATGATTTTTTCATGATGAAATGAGTGTTTTTCATCTAGACACAAAACTTTAGGCCTCTTACAGCTGCACTTCTCACTTCCTATAGGCTACTATTTGTCATAACACAAAGATATATTGTCTGCTTCTCAGAGTTAATCAATGACAACTTCCCAAATAACATGGACATTGTTTGAGGCAAAACAAAAGCAAAAAGAATTATACACTAAAACATTAAATAGGTTTTGCACGTATTTAAGAAAATTATTTAACATGTAGAATATTGGCAGATTAATTTCATAATTCAGTTAATAGATGCTTGAAAGTGCTTGGCTCTCTCTGTTGATTTTGTTCTTCCTGTCTTTCTCTGTTTGTGAATCAGATGAAAGTAGTACTATTTTTCACTCGTCAATGAAAAGATGAATGCTATTTAACCATTAGTAGAATTTGCACCAAGTCCCCTTTTCCACATGACTGAAATTGCAATTTTCTTTCCAGTGCTTAGTCAGGACTGCAGTAACTACCATCCCCTAGAAAACATCTGCATCATACTGTATTATTCAGTATATTCCAATGCTATATTTCTCAGATGTTCCATGCATCCAGAGCATCTACCATCTGACTGGAACAGTCCATAAATATTCTAAGCATTCACAGTATAACATCTGGCACACTCGTTATTAGCCTTTCATTCCACATTTTACTTATATAATTTCAGTAATGGCTTTTTAGTTCAGACATGATGTCTGCGTCAAAAGTACATCTTATTAGTATTCACAAACTACAGACCGATGAAATAATCATGTCAAAGATTTGCTGATCATAATTTCTATGATACTAAGAATTTCAATGGATATTACAATTGTCTCCATGTTCTGTATTATTAATGATAACAGCTGCAAGTCTTGCATGTTGCAGTAGTCTGAGATGAGACCATATTTTGACATATGACTACTTAACCTAAGTTCAGAATTTCTTCAGAAAAGTGTTAAACTACTGTTAGCAGTTAGAAGAGGGGAAAATATCTTCCTTTTAACTCCATCTGGTACATAATGAGAACCCAAACTGCTGCTATTAAAAAATTGAATCTTACACAGAGTACATGGTGAAAAAAATCTGGGAAAAAAATGGGTAAATAACAAACTAGATACTTTGATAACTGCAAAAACAGAACAGAGAAGACAACAGGAGGACAAAAAATATTATTAAAATATGTTGATTATTATTAAATAATGTGCTTCATTGTAGGCATTCCTAAGAAGGATGATTCTTGCAACTAGAATTCCAATATAGAGAGAAAATTGTGTACATAATGGAAAAGTTAGTTGGAATCAGAATGCTTATTAGGATTTTAAAGAGCCCCACATTATTGGATAGCTCTAATTTACTCCATAGTAAAAGAAACAAACAAACAAAAAAAAACCTCAAAATAAACCAAAGTAAAAATAAGTCCATAATTCCTTTAAACCATTTGAAAACTACAGGCCTACATATGAGACAACTCCGCAAATCCTTGTTAATGAATGTAATGATCCAGTTTTTAGGTAAAGTTGCAAGGAATAAAAAAACAAAGAAGAAATGGCAGATGGTATGTGACTAGAGACTTGCAGGAATTAAAGTTTCCTGGACAAAATCTCAAGGTACTCAGAATCACAAAGCACCATTTACAGAGGAATTATCTCCTAGTAACCAATGACAGCTGACCATGTAACAACTAGAGGAGAAGCCATCCTTGACCTACTTGCAAATAGAGACAAATTGATTAAAAATTGAGAAAGAAATGTGGAACAGCCACAACGAACTAGTAGAATCTAGAGAAATAATTAATGAGTTTACTTAGCACAATAGTACACGATTACTGAATTTTAAGAAAGAAAATTAGACTCAAATCCACAACAACCGATGAGCAAGGCACTGTCCTAGGCAGGTGCCCAGGACAGTGAGGGTGAGAAGACTTTTCACACTAAGTGTCTGGAACTAGTCAGTGAGAAATTTCTGTAGCTGATCTGCATGAGCTGATGAAGTTTCGAGTGTCCATTGTCCCACTGTTCCTTTTCCTGCTTAGCTCGTTTTCATATTCATACAGAATCTATCTGTACTAATGCCAAATATTTCATTAGAACAACATATCCAAAGTTCATCCATACAAATGATTCTAACCATTTGTGTATAACTGTCCAGAAGGCAGCAAAGAGAAGCAGTAAATCTAGAATTACAGAATTTAAACTCATTTAAATAATTGAGTTTTCCAGGCCAAAATAATATTGATATTGATATTATTAAGAATAATATTCATATAAATATGAATAAGGAAAACAACAATAATACTAACAGCAACTCATTACATACATCTTTTCCAGGATAATAGTTTGCACTGATGATCTAAAGTCTGTAAGTTTAGCATCGTAGTACTTCTCAGCCTTTCTAATATCATGAATCTGGAGTAAGGATTCTGGACCACAGAAGTGGGAAACACTCCTATTTAGGATCATGAATTTTGAAAGCATTTTTGATATTGGACCAACACCATAACATGCATGAAGACTTCCTAACATGTACTGCTTTTCAAATCTTAATGGGGTGATTATATTCAAAGACAAAAGTATAGGGGGTGTGTGTGTGAGGGGGAAATAGAATGTGCCTGACTGCCTTTATTTTAGTTCTGATCCAAAGACCTTTTTCAATTCAGTTGAGCTGAAAAGTTAACTAGCTAGAGTGTCTTATTTTGGGATTGCTCTTTCATCTAGGATGCAGTCCCCAAAAAAAGGACTGTCCTCAGACTTGCCTTCTGTGAAGTAGATAGTGGTCAGAGGACAGATTTATTCATATGCCCTTCATTTCTCCTGAGGCTACAATCATGCACACAACTTCCTCCAAGGGATTTTCTGTAATCCATGAACTTGCCAGATAATCACAGTACTAGCTTCTCTCAGAGAATAGGTACCTGATAAGGCATATCAGAAACATTGATGTCTTTTGGGTATTAGTAAATCCTTTTCTCCCCTGGAAAACAGTAAACATAAATGTTATGAAGGGTGAAAGTAATGGTCGGACAAATTGTTGAGCACTAATCCTGACTAAAAATAGTTTTCTCAGCAAATTAAATCCTTCAGTTTTGTAGAGACGGTTTATGTATAATTCTCCATAACACATAAATTGAAAAACATCTCAAAGAATTCAATGAATATATTAAAAGCACCAGGGCCCTTTCTCTGAGCCACATCAGCTAACTCTAAACTGTGGAGCAGCTAGTATCTGTACTATTAAATTTTTATACTCTTCAGAGAAAGTATGAAGCCCCCTAATTTGTGTATTGGGAGTGGTCTGTGACTCTCCATAACTCTCAAGAACTTAATAAAAATTGTTTGGGAAATGGCTGGAGACCAAAAAATAAAACCATGTGAATAATTAATTAATTTAAGACATTTAACAATAAATGTATATAATCATTAGACTTACGGTGCTCAGAAATGGTCTTGATACTCTTTAGTGGAGGCCACACAATATTCCAGCAAACTATTGCTTTTATAAAGAAAGAGAATGCTACTTTTTATAATTCTTGATATATCAGATGCCACATCAGGCAAATAAATTTGGGGATACTGCATGTTTGGAAAGAGTAACCTGTAAATTTGACATACTGGGACTAAGTGTCGTAGTAACTATGGTACAACAGAATCATATATCTGATGTTGTAGAGGGATGATTTCTTTATTGAAGACCACACAGACTACATTTTACAGTTACCTGCTGAAGATGTCCCAAGTCAAGTGGATTGCAGGTAGTCAAGAAGATCTTTAATGAAAAACTTGAGAAAGTCTGTGCAGCAGAACTTTACCTCTTAAAGAATCTCCTGTCACTTTAGTACATTTTAGGTTTCAAAATACCACTGGAAATTCAGTGCAAAAAAAGAACAAATTTATGAGCAAAGATGAATTAATGTGTATGAAGAATTTAAAATGTGTAGATGAGTGGCACTCTAACAATACGCAAGCATTTTTACAGTGTGTATTACAAGATTTTATAGGTGCCGTACTTCCCACCCTGAGACTACTGATTGGAATTTTTGGTTACTATAATGAACAATGATTACTTTTGCCATTTTGCTTGACTGAGTAATAGATAATTAGACTTTAGAAAGAACACTTTACATAGCAATACAAAGTTGTGTAGTGAAAATGTCTAAGAAATATTTCCTTTTTGTCATTTTTTCTTATTTTAGGTATCTTAATTCATTATTTTCTTTCCATGCTGTAATAGAATATTTTAGGGTTTGCATATTTTTTTTAAGTAAAAAAAAAACAAACAAAAACAGGTGAAAATAGGTGATGATTTCTTCTTTTATGCAAAATCAAGCAAATGTTTCTCTATATTTCTCATTTAACCTCTTTTCTGTTGTTGTTTTTCCCCCTAAAAATACCCAAATTCTTCCAAAGTCCTCATTTAATTTAAAATTGAGGACCAATCAGTCACCAAACAAGTCATTTGCCGGACAATAATATGAGAAAAATCTGTTGACCGGAATTTTATAACCTGAACTAATCTGTTGATTAAAATTTCTCTTTAGTTAAAATGGAATTTTTCCTCATGAATACAATCAGAAATTTGTATCAAAAAGAGCTACAGGTGCAAATAAAACAGTAATTATGATTATAAATAGAAATCAAGGAAGAAAGAATTTTTAAATTTTACTTTAAAATATCTAGTAATTCTTCAAACTATAATTGATAACATTTATTAATAAATGAAGGGATTAGGCATATTTTATGCATATATAAACTTTTTTTTTTTTTACATATATACATAGATAATGTGCTCCATTTTATGAACTCCTAGCACAGCTTTGATGGGTGGAAACATTGTCTTCTGGCTAACATGAAAAAGCCAAAGATGGAAAATGGTAAAAATATTCTGTAAGTAGGAAAAAAATTACATCACACAGCATCCTATGGCAATAGCATTGATAGGGTGATGGAACAAGTGTTTCTCTGAACTCATAGTCCTCATTTCCTTTCTGTGAACAGAAAATATGCTTGGGAACACAGACTTGGCCTGTGGTTTTTATTTTCTGGAGGTTTTTACAGCTTATTATGACTTCAGTGACAATTTTAGAATCCTGAAAATATCTTTATTCCATATCTAAGGTGATCATGTAGCATGAATTTCATCTGGTTTTGCAAGCATGGATATATAAACATAACATTTATTCTCAACTTCTGTCACATGTTTTCTGCATTTTATTTTAAACTTCTGTTTTTAAACTTTTGTCCTTTCTTTCATTATACAAGAATGGTAGACTTTCCCCACAGCTACATTCTCAGTCCTAAATAAAACAACATTAGTTCACTTTGGGTACAGGTACCCAACTTGGGATATTCTATTACTCTGCAGTTCTATAATATTATTAAAGATCCATCAGACCTACTCAGAGCAGGAACCCTGAGAAAAGGATTTTTCCTTATTATATAGATTTGTTGGAATTATTTGTTAATTAGTTAGCATTTTTGTTGCATATTTCATACAACAATTAGATCTGAATAATTATTGCAGTTTGTCATCTTGTCTTCATTTAAACAAAAACTTGATTTAAGAAGAAATGTCTTAATGAAGTTTCTTACACATATTGACAATGGTGTGAATGGCATTACTACAAAAAATTAAAATTAGGTCAGCTGAGAATGTGGATTTGATTGTGTGGGTGACATTTAGTAGTATTCTCCAGATGGTTTATACTACTCTGAGGACAGAACACAGCTGTAAACTCAGTTTACTGTTTGCCATTAAACCAAATTAATGACTACTTTGTACAAGAAAGCAACCAAAGTACTTACAGTAAATCAGTGAATCTGATCCTCAGGTTTGCAAAAATGAGAACCAATCAAACTCCTTCGTAAGTCAATATATTTTGTTTCTTTCTTTTTCTGTTTGCACCATTAATGGAGAGGGGTTGGGATTCAAATGCCTGTTAGTTAGGATAATTTCCTGTTAGGAAATTATCAATTTCCACTCTACATGATCAACGCCTTCTTTAGCGTAGGGATTTTCTGTGTGCCCCACATGGACCTGAGCCAGGTGGGTGATAAATGGGTTTTGCCTGGGATTGTACAGTAAGATTCTACTATCTAAACAGAAGGCCACTGCTCTTCTATGAAAGGGACAGAACTGGCTTTATCAATTATTTTACCTCAAATGAATCATCTTAGATCTTCCAATCCTTTAGTGACTCAAACAATATATCTTTAAAGCTCGTTCTGGGTTAGGGTGATACAAATTACGTTACCATCCGCTACCTGGTTTGATATGACCCATGAAACCAGAGGATCAAAGATGGTATTTTGCCACCTGCTTGATCTAGCTAAAGAGTTTCTAGTGCCTGCTTTAGTATCACAATTGACTACTCCATGGTAACTCTTGATGCATCTTGACAGACATATGCACAAAAGATTTCATGTAGCTTTTGCTCAAACTGAATTTGAAGGTTCATTTCTGCAAAATTAGTAATTCTAACACCTTTCAGCATTAACTTCATGTGATGGTTTTATCACTAGCTGTAAACTCCAAATAAGCCACTCCCCCTTCCACTCTTCAACTGATTGAAAGTGCAAAGCTGTGGAATGAGATACACACAATAACAGCAATATTAATAGCAAAGGTACACAAAAAGAGAATGTTTTTTACCCCACTGCCTTATTTCGACTTGTTTAGTCTTGGCTTGATGGGCTTGGCTGGGCTGGCATTGCCCTTGCTGGTCCTTTCCCTATGGCAGTCTCCATGCCAGAACTGTCAGGTCAGCACTACTGTTGATTTCCGCTTTTGATGTTATCATTTCAGCACTACATCCCATAGCCACACACCAGAGAGAAAGGGAAGGGGATTGGCAGTATGGCAGAGAACTGAGGTCCACAGTGGCTGACCCTGACTCACTCTCTGCTGGAGAGAGAACGAAAGAGAGAAAGAGAGAGAGAGACAGAGAGAGACAGAGAGAGACAGAGAGAGAGAGAGAGAGAGAGAGAGAGAGAGAGAGAGAGAGAGAGA
>JAHLSL010000023.1:3285983-3455038 GCA_025920805.1 Petroica traversi
AATGGAATGGAATGGAATGGAATGGAATGGAATGGAATGGAATGGAACGGAATGGATGCGATACAATATGATGTGATGCGATCCCAGGATCCAGCCCAGCACAGCTCTCCCAGAGACTGGACTGGGCAGGCCAAGGTGCAGGGGTTTTTGGGATGGCCAGGGGCAGCACAGGTATGTCCAGGCTGGAGGCCTCATTAGTCACCTTGCTACAAGCCACAGGGTCTGTTTCTACCCTGACTCCTGAGCACTATCTGGCAATGCAAGGGAAACTGCACTTGGGAAACTGACCCACCAAGGCCACACCTGGAGAGTGAGGATATTTCAAGGGGTGGTGATGTGCCCTGGCCTTTGGGGAAGTGTGGCTGGGCTGTGCTATGCAGAGGTCTTGAGGCTTCCTGGGCTGCCATGGGATAGATGGGATGTGAGCGCAGTGAGCTGCAGGGAGAGCTGCCATCCCCAGCCCTGGGGTCCCAGCTGCTGAGAGACCAAAGGTAGAGAGAGGTGGAAGGACATGAGGGTCACAGAATTGTCTTAATTGGAAGGGACCTGAAAGGACCATCAAGTCTGACTCTTTCAGGGAGCAGTCTGTAGAGGGATTTAAGTTGCATGGTGGCAAGGGCCCTGCCCTTCTGAGGGGGTGAGCATGGGTACAGCTGGCAGGCTGGGGGCAGATGCAGCCATGTGGGCACAGTCCTGGGGCCTGCAGGCAGTGACCGGTGGAGCCAAGAGTGGCTGCTGAACCTTCCAATTCCAGAAGGTTCCGGAAGACTCTCCGCAGTTTTCGCAGTTGCCACAGCAGTTGCTGCTCAGTCAAAGGCTGTGCTTGCAGTCTGTCACCTCTGCACTGGTTCTTAAGGTAACTAAACCTCACCCCCTCGTTCTGTTCCCCCAGCCCACACTGCCTGTACTGGGAGGCAGGGGTTTGACCCCAAACTGGGGACCTGAGGAGGTGGTGTGGCTGTACATGGCCCAGTGAGCCCCACTGTGCCATAGGAGCTGCAGGGAAAGTGGGGGGTGTTACACAGCAGGGTCTGGTGCCAGCAGGAAACCCTCTGAGAAAGCCTCACTGGCTCAGGAGGGCCCTGTGCCTCACACTGTCGGAGGCTGGGGTTGCCACCATGTGCACGGCCTCTTCTCAAACTATTGTTGGGCCTTGCTTACCCACCCCACAGGACCCTGAGTCCCATGAAGCTGGGGGTGCCTGGGAGGGTGCTGTCCCCAGATAAATAAAGGAACATTCCATATGGCATTATGCACATAAAGCTGGGCAAAGAAGGAGGAAGGGGATGCACATGTTCCATTTTAATTTCCCAAGTCACAGTTGCATGTGTTGGGGCCATACTTTCCTGGAGATAGTTGAACACCTACTTGCCCATGGGAAGTGGTGAGCAAATTCCTTGTTGCTTTGCTTGTGCACAAGGCTTTTGCTTTAGTTGTTAAACTGTCTGTCTCAAGTAATGAGTTTTCTAATTTTTTGTTTTTCCAGTTCTCTCCCCTCCTCCACTGGTAGGGGGAGTTAGTGAGTGAAAGGCTGTGTGGAGCTTAGTTGCCAGCTTGGTTTTAACCATGCCAAGTTACCACAGAAATATGGAACATAAAACCACCCATTGCAGATAGATGTTTTATTGTTCTTTCAATTTATTACACAAACAATTTCAGAAAAAAATACATTCATAATTGGAAAATTAACATAACACTTTTGTGTGGTAGAGGAAAAATAATGTTTTATGTGATTTGGCTTTGGGGATTACGAGGCTACAGATTGGGTAAGATCATACATTTAGCAAATTTAATAAATCAAATCAATAGAAAATTAGGGAATAAATTAGCACATTAAGAGTGTTATACATTGTTACAAAGAAAAAAGTAGGCAAGCAGTTGCCTACATAAGCATTTTCACTGCAGCAAGAAGGACCTTGTAAGAAAGAAACCTTTTATATTCTGTCATGTCTGGATTTACCAGATATTTGGTGGTGGTCACAATTTTTTAGGTGAATAATAGGCTGCATAATTATGGTCAAATAGAGCTTATATGTTTCCTATTAAATGCAATTTTCTCTTGGCATAGATAAGGAAGGTCATTAAAAAGGGCAGTTTCTGACCTTTTTTCCAAATATTTTTTATAAACTCAAATCTAAGGAAATATGATATTATATGCATCTGATTTTTTTGAGGAAAAATAAAAATTGTTGTGTTTCCTCCACAGTTGAAAGTCCTTAACATACTAATCTAGAGAAACAGTTTCAGTGTGAGACTGTGTCTCTCACTCTTTGATCTAAATAACCTTTTTAATGATGCTGTAATAAGGGAGGCTACTTGAGCAAGAGGGGCTGACACACCATGACTTCAGAACAAATTTTACTCTCAGTGTTGAATGAGAATTGTCCTTTGAAATATGAGCTTTGGAATAAGACTCAGTATACCAAAATTAAGTGATATTGATAAAATCAGACTTAGTAAAATTACTATCTGCATAATGTAAGTGTTTATGCTCAAGAAGACAATAAAGTCCTTTGAAGGCCATTACAAGGAGAATCTGCCAGCTTATATTTAACTAAAGGGCAGAAAATTACCATCTGGATACCTCTGTTTTCTCCTGCATTGCAAGGTAGTGATTTAACTCTGAATTCAATTTTTTTATGAATTTGCTTTGCATGTAAAATGATTAGTAACATTACATTTTGCAAGTAACTGGGTCCACATATAATGCATTTATTCTCAATGCAGGTACTAGATGCAGCATAAAGGAGAAAATTGAAAAAGTTAAGGCAATCTTATAGAACACAGCACACATTCTAAGCAAAAAGTCATGCAGTAGGTAGTCACAGAAGTGGGAAACTAGGATATAGGAGAATTTCAATTAAAAAAAAAAAAGGTATGTCCTCGTTTGAGAGACAGATGTCTTCTAGGGAAGGCAGGAACCTCTCTTGGAATGTAAAATGTAAAGCCCTTTCCCTCCAAATTGTTATAAATTTGAAGTCAAGGGGCTCTCAGGCAGAGATATGAGATAGGGAAAAAAATTCTTTACTAACACGTAAAACAAAATAAATAACAAAAAACTAAGGCATAAAACCACAAACAGAAGTAGACACCCAGTCCCAGCCTGCTCGGCCTCAGGCACTTTTCCCTGTGGTGCAGTTCCAGTCACAGCCGGCAGGGGCGCTGGTGGCTCCCTGTGGGCAGGGTGGGTGTGATGATCCGCCCGCAGCTGCAGGGGGCGCCCAGGTGACACGAGGGAATGGCGGCGGAGCTCAGGGCAGGGAGGGGTGGAGGAGAGGCTTTGCTTCTCAGGCCCTCAGGGCAGCAATGTCGGTGCTGCAGCAGGATCCCCGGGAACAGCGAGATGGGACGGCAGGAGGTCCCGACAGGCAGGGGCTTGAGGCTACAATGTAGCAAAGTCTCTGAGCAGGGAGCAGGGCAGGATAAGCAGGGAAGGACCTGGCAGCTGCTTGACAGGGCACGGGGGAGGGAGAAAAACTCCCAGCAGAGGGGAGAGCAGGTCAGTGCTGGCGGTGGTGGTGCATCCTTTCAGCAACTAGCAGCTCTGACCAGTCTGCTCCGAGATCCCCCAGAGAGCAAGAGGGCCAACAGCTGTCTCATCTTGCCTTTTTACCAGCCCAAATCTCGAGTTATCTCTGCCACCTGAGGAGAAACTTGCCTCTCTCTGGCTTGGCTACCTTCTTTTGTTTTCTTAAGTACTCAACCATTAGTTCCTTAGCAACTTCTGGGAGGAAAAAATTAAGAAAAACAAAGGGAAGAAATCCAGACCCCAACAAGGTGGCTAGATCATTCAGGTTCTATAAAATTAGTTACAAATAAGCAACTATTTTTAAGATCTAATGTCTAGATTTCAGATCTCTAAGTCTTACCTGAAATTTCTCTCAAGGTTGTTCAATCTTGTTGTTGCTGCAGACATAAAGGTAAAAGTGGGAAAACATTTCAAACCAATGACAAAAAAGGTAATTTTTGCCTGCTGGTCTGATATCACACAAAGCAAGGTTTGGAATTTCAAAATGTTCAGATCCCTCATCAGTTTCTTTATCAGAATTTTGTACTTGTCTGGTCATCATTCCCTCTGAGAACAAGTGCTTGCTAAATGGGACTTGCTTTGCTTCTTTCTCTCAGTGATCAAAGACATTTGTCTGTTGAGTCAAAACATTCAGATTCAGAAGTTCTGTCTCTCTTTGTGCTTGTTCTAGCTGGAATACACTTAATTTTCATCACAGAAGCCCCTGTGATGCTGCATTTTGCATTTGTAATGAGCTTGGTGTTGATAGCATACTAGTATTTTCACTTTTGCTGAACAGTGCTTTCATAGCATAAAGGCCAGGATGGCTTACTCCAACTGATCTACAGGATATTCCACACCATATGGCATCATGCTTAGCATGTAAAGCTAGGGGAAGAAGGAGAAGGAAGAGGAGGGATGTTTGTAGGGATGGCAATTGTCTTCCCAAGTCACCATTATGCCTGATGTAGCCCTGCTTCCCTGAGGATGGCTGAACACCTACCTGCTAATGGGACGTGGTGAATGAATTTCTTATTTTTTTCTGCTTTTGTGCAGGACTTTTACTTTAGTTTATAAGATGTCTTTATCTCCACCCACGAGTTTTTCACTTTTACCTTACTGATTTTCTCCCCATCCCACTGGGGAGGGCTGATCAAGGGGCTCTGCCAGATGGTGCTGCTTCCTGGGGTTAAACCATATAACTGTCCTTTTTTAATTTTTCCCTGGTAAGACTGGCTGGTCAGTCATCTTTCCCTATCTGCTTTTATTGAAGTTCAACTTCTAGGGAATTAAAGTGCCTTAATCAGGTAGAGTCATATGTCTATCAGTACCTACTATCAGCCCCAAAAGCAACCTGAAATGCAGTATTTATTATGTGCTTCATTCCACATTTTCAGCCCAAAATGAATACTGGGGAGATTCTATGTGGAGGCCAGTATGCCTGCTGAGAGGGTCTATTAGTAACATGGCCCCCAGGGTGTGTTATCCTCCAGAGTTAGGGTGAGCCAAGGTTCTCTCCCAAGACACTCTTGAGGCCTTATGTATATTTATTTTAATTCCACTCTCCCATTTTGCCTGTTGGCCTTCCTGCCCCTTTTGTCCTTATATGAATATTCTCTAGAATGTTCTCTCCAGTTCGATGCCCCATTGGCCCCTTCTCCTTGGTCTCTTCTCTTGTCCCTCCTCATTGGTTCCCCAACCCGTCCATCAGCATTGTACTGCCCCAGCCCTCTCCCTATTGGTTGTAAAACCCCGCCCCCTTCAGTATGTAGGAGCTGGGCTTCTCTTTGTCCCTGGACTCTTCTGGCTGCAGAATAAACCTGACTCCTGGAATCTACACAGAGCCCCCTCTCTACTGCTTACTGCTGCGTGCTGTTATGCCCTTCCCATGTGTGTGCTCTCACTGTGAGTGTGAGCTCCCTGCTCACACTCCTGCTGGCCCAGCCTGTGGAGATGCTCTCAGAAGGCCAGAGCTCTGCCTAGCTGGACACCCACCAGGGCCACAACGATTCTATTTTTTTTTTTTTTTAATGTTTGAATTAGCCTCTTTTTCTGTTCAGAGTGTAATCTTGATGCACAACATTATAAACAAGATGGGCATTGTTTATAATTTCTGTAAATATTTTTCTCAAGGAAATGCACTTGGGGTGCATAGGCATTTAACAAAAATGCCTATGACTAGTTTGGGATGAGAAGAAATACACAAATATTTTTGTGGAGAAAACATATTCAGTTAGCTCTACTATTATTTATGGCAGTCTTACTTTTCATTCTCCACAAGCATTCAGACATTTAATCAGAAATTTAATAAAAGAACTCTTTCAAGTGTCATGCTGCTAGAATATGTCAGAGCAATGCAATGCCCATACTGCCCACATGCTGATCAGTTCTTCTTTTTCTGAAGTGTCCATATTAAATAAAACTATTTGGCACATTTCAAAACACATTTTCAAATGTTCATAGGTGTCCTGTGGCCCCAAGGAAAATATCATACTGCACTTGCTGAGCTGCTAAGTTGCCATTGAATCTCATTTTATTGTTCCAACAGCCAGTAGTATAAAAAGCCACAAACTTTAAAATTACTGAAAGTACAACTGGAAGGCATAATTGTGTTTGATCCTAGGTGTGTATGTAGACACTGTCAAAGAATAGGTCTCAAGAATTAAATCTGACTTGTACAGATACAAGCAAAGACAGGTATTTTCTTCTAGTTGTTAAAATTATTTCAACTTCATTAACAACGCATAAGATGCTAGTAGAAAAATTAAAGGAAAATTATGTTATTTCATTTTTAATTGTGTTATGTATATTGAATTTTTTTCTGCTTCTAAAGGTAAAAAATATAAAAACTACAACTTTACAACATGACATATTTTAGTCAATGTTTGCTAAAGCCATATGGAAATCTAAAATCTTGACTTCTTTTCCTTCTTTTTTGATGTGAAAAATGTATTTGCAAATATGTAATTATAGGTAATGCAAGTGAGAGTAAAGAAATGTTTCATTCCAGTTTTCTAACACTTTAAAACAAGTTAAAGTTTCCAGAATCCATACTGTAATAATTTTTCATATACATATATCATAGAATATTCTGAGTTGGAAGGAACCCACAAGGATCATTGAGTCCAGCTTCTAGCCGCCCACAGGACAGCCCCAGGAATCCAGCCTTGTGCCAAGAGAGAGCATTGTCCAACTGTTTCTCGAACTCTGTCAGGCTTGGTGCTGTGACCACTTCCCTGGAGAGCCTGCTCCGGTGCCCAACCATCCTCTGGGTGAAGAACTTTTTCCTAACATCTGACCTAAATATCCCCTGACACAACTTCATGGCATTCCCTCGGGTGCTGTCATTGGTCACCAGAGAGATCAGTGTCTGTTCCTCCTCTTCTCACACGGAAGTTGCAGACGGCAATGAGGTCTCCCCTGCGTCTCTTCTCCAGGCTGAACAGACCAAGGGACTTCAGCTGCTCTTCACATGGCTTCCCCTCAAGACACGACACCATCTTTGTTACCCCGCTTTGGACACTTCCTTTGCAACTCAGTTTTTCTTATATCGTGGTGCCCAAAACTACACACAGGACTTGAGGTGAGGCCACACCAGGGCAGAGTAGAGTGGGATAATCCCCGCCCTCAACACACACACGCGCATACAGACATATTTATAGAAAAGAATTAAGCAGAATCAGGCCCTTCTACCATATTTAAGTCAGTGGTTTTGCTCTGGCATATTTCTAGCTAAAATTGCCATCAAACCTTTGTAATCAGTCTAGATGTATGGTAATGAAGGATCAGACCTCACCTTTTTCATTCAAACCCTGACTTCATTTTATATCAAACTGATGTTTGCTCTAATACTCAGATCCCTATCTTTGTACAAAATAAAGACATTTCACAAGCTCAGCATAATTGCAGTTTCTGCAGATATCTGGATATATGCCAGTGTTAAGTGGTATTGAATCAGCAAAAATGTCTGAAGAATTGTGAACAAATTTGTCAAGAGATAACAGTCATAATCCTAGCTTAAATTTAGGGTCACAGCTGCTCTGTATTACCAGCAGAATAGAAGGTGAAAGGAAGGCAAGGCACATATGTCCACTTATCAAGCAATAAATACTTGAAACCAGAATGATGTCTCACTTGCATTTGTGTTTTATATGCATTCACTTTTATGAATGTAAAGAGGTATTTTCACCTTATCCCTTCCTTGTCTTTTTGTTAGATACCAGTCCTCATAACTCCACTCTGGAAATAAACTGTTAGAGGAGTGTCTTTGCCTGCTGGCAATGGATTTGTGATGCTCCTAGCTGCTTTTAATTATTTTTATTAATAAGGAAACATAAAACTGTGAGATGAGGTAGATGAACTCAGTAGTCAATGAAAGGCTGTACTGGCAAAGATCCCTGGTCATCTACCTGCAAAATTAAAAATATCTCACCTATCTAATTGTAGTCAGCCCAGTATTCCATCATTATCTAGTGATGCCCTTCTAGGCATACTGAGAGTCATGCAAGTCTTGGACACTGCAGGACAAGGTGGCCCTAGCACACCATTAAGTCCTATTAAGAACAACAAATCAGATATTCCTACAAATTTCTTCTTTTCAGTGGATCCACCAATCATTCTTAGAACATACTGGTTGTAGAGCATGGTCAGTATTTTCCAGTGACTTGGCTGCAGGAACTGTACTAAAGTCTACTTTCTGTTTGAACAGTATTTTAGCATTTTGCATTCCATGTTATCATGGAAACTTGAAGTAATGAAATTCTTCTTCACTACTCTAAAATATTTGTAGTTAGTGAAAAGTTATGTTTACTTTTGTGTGTTATTCATTTCATCATAAGATAAATGTCAAAAATTTTGCTCTGTAAATGTCTATTCTTTTCCTCCTTGTAAAGACTCCAGAAAAGAAGTTTTAGAGATGATGGTGCTGTACATTCTAATTGTGTGTGTATGGGAATTCAGGAATTTAAAAATGCTTCATCTTCTTGTTTGGAACACTGGATTCACAGACAAGGGAAGAAAAGTGAACTCTGATTACGTAGCCCAATGATCACATCAGTCTGGGAGCTGAGAGTCCTGATTGTTTTTGTTTTTTTTTTCTTAAGTAATTAAGATAAAACAGCCCTTGAAGGAAAGACCTGAAAGCATGCCACTCTTCCTTCTGGCTATATTGTATTAGAGACACTGAGCATTTTAAGGTGCCATTTCTCCATCTTTATTATGAGATAATCTTATATTTTGAAAGAGTTTGTACTCTTACATAAAAGTCTATAGCTGGCCATCATTGCATAAATAAGGATCTATTTTTAAAAGCTATTTCTTTAGTGCCTAAGTAAAGGATAAATCATCTGTATTCTCATTAAATAGTTCAGCTGTTCTTAAATTTTTCTTAAACCTGTTCTTCAGTTATTAAAAATAAGTGGCCCAATTCATTGCTAAAGATGTTTCTTCAAATAAAGAAATTAATTGATTAAATATATAGAATTGCATTTCTTATGCAGCCTTGCACAAACCTCTTCCAATTTTCATGATACTATAATTAATTTCTTTGCTACTATAGATGAAGAATGTATTAAAGACATAAGTGTAGAGAAACAGATCAAAGTTCACATTTGGTCATGATAGCTTTTCCTGATGGATCTCTCTATGCCTAATTGTAGACTATGAGCAACCAGGTATTTATGAGTAAAGACTGCATACAAGCAAGAAAAAGCTGAATTAGCACTTCCTTTTTTCTTTTTTTTTTAATTTTTTTTTCCCTGTGGTTTACAGGGTGGTTTTTTTACACCATAATAATTATTTCCTTATCTAGCTATAAAAAAAAAAAAAAACCACCAACCAAAAAGTAGTAATTTATAATACAATATTGGCAAAGGTGACTAGCCAGCCATAAATTGGATGGTGTTTTTTGTGGGTTTTTTTCCTCTCTATTACTCTTCTGGACTAAATCTGATTAATTAGAAATTAATAAACGAGTCCTAAGTACAAGTAATCATAGTAAATTTAGCAAAATAGAGAATAAATGAAAAATCCTGACTTGCTCAAGATATTGGCTGACTTATGTTTTGCTTCAGTCTATTTCGAGAATAGAGGTAAAAGGTTTATTTTTATTACATTGTTCAAGGGAGTCCACAGTTTGTAGCTGAACTGAATGGTCACATTCTACTGAGGGTCATTCCAATGAGGATGCCCTAGCTGAAAGTGTTTTGTGTCTATTCATGGTTTCCACACATATGGCATTTCCTGATTACCTTCTACGTCTCCATATTGCACTGTAAATTGCACCAGATATCTTGGGCAGAGTTCCAGTCCTAGACATCCATTTGGAACCTCTAGCATTTATCCTGACCCCTTATGAACCATGCAAACTTCATAACTTGTTTCTATTCCTTATACAATGGGATTCTGTTTGACGTATGCTATTAGCTATCTCCTTGTGTTAAAAGGGATCTGTGTATGAAGAAGTGAAGTCACACAGAAATAACTTTTTCCTGTGCCTCTCAAGATTAATGTATATCTTTATATTAAATCTCATCTGATTGCATTGCTTCAGTTTTCAGTCTAATTTTCTTTCTATAAACTCCTCCCACCCCAGAGGCTAAGGCTTTTTGATCTCTTCTGTGCTTCTTGCAGTCAGTCAGATGGTCTTATTGATCATCTGCCTAGAGGCTGATGAGTGACCATAGACTATTCTCACAAAGAGACATAAAGAAGGAGAGAAAGGAGGCTGTACATTATTGTGTCACTGCACAGAGAGAAGATTGAGAAAACAGTGTCTTTTCTGACATCAGAAATAAAATATACTTCTCATCAAATAATGCACACTGGGTTTGGTTTGGTTTGGTTTTTTCTATTACTGAAAAGAACTTAGAACAAGTTTCCAGGACAGAATATGTCTATTACCCACTTACCTAAGAAGCCAGACAGCTAACCAAGCACACTGTCTAAGGTCTGTTATGATCTTTATCTTCCTGAGCAATTAGTTTTGACACAAAAAGTATTCAAGGGAAGTAAATAAATTAGCTCTCTACCATTTTTCACATATGTAATTTTTGAAGTTTGAAAATAGACAAAGAAAAAAAAGAATGAGTTCTCTTTCTCAAATTTTCTGTTTTAGCCTGGTCTTCTGAAAAAAGAAGACCTATGAGTTATCTTTTTTTTCTTTTGTCTGTCTAAATCCATCTACCTCTATAACTTTTCAGCTGAGTTATGCTAAACATGAGAGAAATGTTACAGTGACAAGTTTCATAAAAATCAGTGTACATAAGAAAAGTCAAAATTTTAATGACTCCTTTGAACAGGTGGCAGAACTCAAAAGCCAGCATACGAGTACTGAAACAACACCAGTTTGCACTTAGGCAGTCCAAAGCTCAGGTTGGGTACATGGGTAAAACCACAAATTATGCAGCTGATATCATGAATGAAAATGAATTGGGAAAAAAAATGACACAGATCTTTTGAAGAGATTTCACTAATTCTGCCACTCATAGGAAATATCTGCTTTATTAAAATTCTTATTTAGGTTTTCACTCTAACTTTTACTTGATTTCTTGCTTAAACCAAAGAAAATGAGAAAGCTCTTTATATCTTCTGTTCCCATATTTCCCAGATTCGGAATACAAACTGATGAGCAACTGCAATTTGTGCCAAAGGCAGAAGGTCTTCAGGCTCTGTCTAGACATTCTTTTTCATGCTTGCATAATCTATTACAGTGTCCTTCTTTGCAGATTGGCATCTAGTATATATTAGGGCACCTGCTATTGGAACATTCAAGTGGGTTTTCTTTGTATGGAAACCAGGTAAAAAAGAGCTGGCATGTGTTCCATTTAGAGTTACCTTGCACTGATATAGGACCAGTATGGAGCAAAAGCAGTTCTGGAACCTGAAAACATACTTAAGTATGTATCCAACTATAGAAATGAAATAAATGTACAAATTAAATATTTGCCTATTTTATAGGAAGGAGGGTACAAAAAAGTTCGTGTGACATTTACCACATAGGATATTTTATAAAGACCTGAATTTCAGGTCTTTCATTACCTAAGTTTAGTTATCTCACGAAGGTTAAACACATTGAACAAAACCATGAAGCAGTGACAGGTGAAGGAAACGTGGCAACATAGTCAGTGAAAGAATATACTGACTCAGCTACCACTTTGACTATTAAAGGGCAATAATTAGATTATCTTCCCTGGTGGGAAGATCACCAAAATGAGTCAGCAAAATAAATTCCCCAGAAAGCATGCAAACTTATTGTCTAAAGGCCAAAGGACTTCCTAAAGGATGCAGTTAGAAAGGAATTTGGGAAAAAAAAAGAAAAAAAAAAAGACATGGAGTTTACATAAAATTTAGCATGAAGTGTTCTAAGAAAATTGTGAAAATGTGGGAAATTTATTATGGGATGCCTAGGGAAAGGATAAAAGGCAGGGAGGAAGGTGTCCTGGAAGGAAGAAGTGGGACAGGGGAAGAGGGAAAAGGTGGCCAAAGGCACTCATTGTATGACCGGTTGGTCCGTGCATCTCTCTGAAATCCTCTGCTTGATAACTGAAACCTATCTTTTCTCTTTATGACACTGTTCCTTTTTTCCAGGTGTGTCTCTCTGTCCTCTGTGTTCATATGTACACAAGCCCCTAGAGAAGTTCAACTTGGAGCAGCCAATGAGTGGGGGGTGTGAGTGACCTTATCCAGAGAGGCAGGCTGTGGGTCTGATACCCATGGGTTCAGATTCAAGGAAGTGGAGGAGACCAGGCTCTGGGCCAAGCTGTTGAAAAGAAGCACATTGTGTTTGAGCATTTTCGACAAGTAGATTTAAACCAAATCAGCTGGAAAGGTGGAACAGAAGTGGGTGTGCTGTTCATGTTTATGCGACCGCTGTTTTTTATCTGTGTGACCAGCTGTATTTGTTTGTGAATGAGGAATATGTGCTCAGACTCATTACTGGCTAAACCTGGGGACGTGATGCCAAAGCATCCTCCTATCCATCTGGCAGGAACAAGAGGACATCTGAAAGTGAAAGAGGTGATGTTATATGTGCCAGGGAGAAGCAGAAGTGAGTTACTCTGCAAGGTAATGCAAGTCAGGAGCTGAGGGTGACACCAAAACAGGCAGAACACTGACAAAACCAGTAACTGAATAATAAGACCAGGTCTAGTGCTGGAAGCCAGGTTGAGACAACAGTCTGGTGGCAACCACATAAGGCTGTACAAGGCTGCTCACAGCTTGGGCAGGTGCACTCTTTGCCAGGAAACAAACTGTCTGGATGGCTGTGCCCAAAATGTGGGGTGATGAAAGGTGCTACACTCAGATAGGGGTCAGTCACTACTGGGGTTCCCCTGGGTTAAGTGTTGGGGCCAGTTCTCTTTAATATCTTTATCAACGATCTGGACAAGGGGGTGGAATACACCTTCAGTCAGTTCACACCAAGTTGTGTGGGGGAGTTGATGTGCTGGAGGGTAGGAAGGCTCTGAAGGGATGGGTCAGGACAGGCTAAATCAATGAACTGAGGCCAATTGTATGAGGTTCAACAAGGGCTGGGTTCTGCCTTGGAGTCCCAGCAACCCCATGCAATGCTATGGGCTTGAGGAAGAGCAGCTGGAAAGCTAAAATGGACTTGTGGGTGTCAGGCAACAGCCGGCTGAACATGAGCCAGTGTGTGCCTAGGTAACCAAGAAGGCCAATGGCATCCTGGCCTGTATTGTGGCCAGCAGCACCAGGGCAGTGATTGTCCCTCAGTACTCAGCACTGGTGAGGCTTCATCTCAAGTCCCATGATCAGTTTTGGGCCCCTCACTACAAAAAGATATTGAGAGCCAGAGCTTGTCTAAAGAAGGGCAACAAAGCTGCTGAAGGGTCTGGAGCACAGGTTTCATGAGAAACAGCTGAGGGAACTGGGGCTGTTTAATCTGGAGAGAAGGAGGCTCGGGAGGGACCTTATGGCTCTTTACAACTACCTGAAATGAGATTGCAGTGAGGTTATAAAGATATCCAGATCTCTTGCATGTATTTGATGAAGTAAGTTCCTTTTAATAATGAAATACTAAATATAACTTTTCATCACCTTATTCCCCTACTGAATATTCTTAATAATTTTCAACAAACATCAGTTAAAT
The DNA here is from genome assembly GCA_025920805.1 of Petroica traversi. NCBI lineage: Eukaryota > Metazoa > Chordata > Aves > Passeriformes > Petroicidae > Petroica > Petroica traversi. The sequence goes on from JAHLSL010000023.1 coordinate 3,299,597, forward strand.
TATCCCCAAAGTGCTCTGTTTGTATCAACAGAAGCTGTTGTCCTGACAAAAACCATCTTTTCTCCCATCAAGGACAAGGAAACATAATACACATAATACACAGTAAAAGATTTCTGAGCCAACCAATTTTTCCTTACCTATAGCACATGAAAAAAAGACATACAGAATTAAAATATGCATCTAAATGAGATGTATTATATGCCCCTCTCTGTCCTAAGGCAGTATGCGGATCCAGATGACAATCCATATAGCAGTCAGTAATTCATTGTCCAGCTAAGTATTACATAATTATGAAAATGAGATCTCATAAAATTTCTGAAAGAAAGAATAGTGTCTCAGAAAGAATCACTACATCTAAAGCTCCACCAATTTCTGTTGACCATTCCTACTGCTGTATTGCATTCCTGCTTTTTTCTCACAGAATCAGAGAATGGGGTAATTTCGGAAAAGACCACAGTGGATCATCTGGTCCAACAATCAGAGACTCCACAACATCTCTGAACAGTCTGTTCCAATGCTCTGACACCTGAACAGTAATGTCCTTCCTTATGTTCAGGTGGAACTTCTGTGCATCAGTTTCTGCCCATTGCCTTTTGTCCTATTACTTGGCATCAATGAGAAGAGCCTGGGTCCATCCTCTGGACACCCTCCTTTCAGATAGTGATAGGTATTGATGAGGCCCCCTTTCAGTCATCTCTCCTGAAGGCTGAATCAACCCAGTTTCCTTAGCTTTTTCTTGTAAGAGAGATGCTCCTGGCATCCTCATTGCCCTTCACTGGACCTGCTCCTGGAGCTCCAGGTCTGTCCTGTACTAAGGAGCCCAGACAGCACTCCAGATGTGGCCTCACCAGGGCTGAGATCGGCAGAGTCATCTGCCTTGACCTGCTGGCAATGCTCTTTCTTATGCATTCCATGATTCTGTTGGTCTTCTTGGCTACAAGGACACACTGTTGGCTCATGGGCAGTTTGCTGTCCACCAGCACTGCCACGTTCTTCTCCACAGAGCTGCTTTCCAGCAGGTCAGCCTGGACTGGTGGGTTATTCTTCAGGTGCATTTGCCTTCATTGAATTTCAGACAGCTCTTCTCTGCTCATGTCTCCAAGCTGTTGAGGTCCTTCTGAAGGGCTGCACAGCCCTCTAGAGTATCAGCTGCTCTTCCCACCTTTGTATCACTAATGAACTTGCTGACACACTCTGCCTCTTCATCCAAGCTATTGATGGATAAGTTAAACAATACTGGGCTCAGTATCAGTCCTTGGGAGACACCACTAGGGACAGGCCTCCAACTGGATCCTGTGTCACTGATTAGGATGCTCTGGGATCTGCTGTTCAGCCAGTTCTCAATCCACTTCACTGTCCATTCATCTAACACACACTTCTTAAGTTTGACTATGAGGATGCTGAGAGAACAGAACTAATTTCTGAAAAGCTGATTTCCACATTCAGTGAAACTCATGGTTGTTGATATACTGACAACATATATTGTATTAGATATTGCAGTCTAGTAAACATCTTCCTTTATTCTTCTAAACCACCCTAAAAGTCAGAGGAAGATGTTACAATGACAGGGTTCAATTTGTAAAACAGATTGTTATTATCAAGGAATATAGTTGCCATGGGCCTCCTTTATAAAAAATGGAAACCAGTCCTGTAGGACATGAGTCAAAACTGTGTCTCTGCTCAAATATCCCACTAAAAATGTCAGTCATTCTTTCCTGGGTGTAAGAAAAATAGAGACCTTGAGCAAATTAAAATATCAGAAAAAAGGTCCCTGAAGTAGAGTTAGCAGTCCCTTTTACACTACATTTTCACTAGTCATCCCTTTCAATAGGGTTTTCTATTTATGTTTATTTATGTTATCAATATTAGGCACAAATATAGACCTATTATAATTACAAATGAGTACCAATATTGACCTGCTATTGCCAATTAAAATAAAAGGCTCACTTACAGTAGAGGAAACTGCTGAATAGTCATTGGAACACCTTGAGATGCAGGAAAGCACACAAGAAAAAAATTAAAAACTGATTTTTCTGTTATTGAATATGGGTGAGAAGATAATCCAATACTGTACATTATATTTCTTACTTGCAAAAGAGTTGAGTTTTTAATTTTATTTGTGTCACTTGAAAATCATGCATTATATTTTTGTCATAAACCAAGTTGTACATCAGTGAAATACTTTGGGAACAGTAGTAGCTTTTTGTATGGAAATACTCAGCTCAAAATTGTATGTCATTCCTCATTAGCAATAGTGTGGTTTTATGTTCAAGGTAGGGATTTCAAAACAACAATCTGAAGGCACCTGAAATTAATGTCATAGTGAAATTTAAATTATTTACCAACTTTAAATCATATGTATGAAAAAGAAGAGCAAATAACTAACAAATCAATAGCAAAGCAAGTGATAAATATGGTGTGGAGTACAAAACTCAGCAAACTCAAATTTGTAAATGAGTATCTTGAGCTATAAATATTAAACTCAAATAACCAGAACTAATGGTATCAGAAAAGTGATTCTGACTGACAGTGGGATCAGAAACACTGCAGATCTGATTAGAAATAATAATTTGCATGTGCAGTATGTGTTACAAGCCTGTTGCAACTTTCAAATATGAATCTTCTATGTGAAATAGCATCTTTCAAGGCTATTTTTGTGCTACTCAGATTCTGTCAATATCACATATAACTATATTCAAAGTTGAATTTTCTGTCATTTATTTTGCTCTTTACATCTATTCACATTTCATAAACAGAAAGGCATACAATTTTAACAACTTGTCCCAGAGGCAAGAGCGTGAAAAAGGTCATAAGAAAAATAAAGCATGTTATCATAAATGAAAATGAAGACAGGGAATTAAGAAGTTCTAACATTTTACAGCTTTAGCTACAACAGAGCAAGGCAGAAAGAGAACAAGATGTTCACCTGTGGGTTTAAGAAGGGAAGAATCACTTTCTTTCATAAGGGATTATTTATTTCAGTCTCACAGGTTCTGTGATGCATTGAATGCTTGACATTGTTATAGAAAATCAATGGAATTCAATCTGTGAAAGTTGTGTTGCATGCATTCAAACCTGATGGTTGCATAAATCAGTATTTCTATAAAAAAAAATAATAAAATCCTTGCGTCAAAAGAAAACCACATTCATTTGTATACCTTTTTACTTCTTTTTTAATGACAAGTAGGATTGATATTTTACTTTTCTTCAGACGGACTTCAATTACGAGCTGGCATTCAACTGCCCTGTTGAGCTGAGCAATGAATCATATCTCTTTATAAAAATCTGATTAGGAAACCTGCCTTCAAAGCATTTTTACTCACTGAGTTTTTTACACAAAGGGACACCAAGGTGAAAGATATTTGTGGTGATATGAAAAGCAACATAACCTTTTTTTCATTCAGAATCATTTTCATTCAGTGACTAAAGAATTTACATAGCACAATTGCAGTATTTCTATTTGCTCTAAAAAATTACAATATGATAAAATAATACAGTTTTTCAGATATTGCCAGTATTCACTCAATTAATTCTTAAACCAGTGTGCTTGATTTTTAGAAGTTTACAACACAACTAATGTTAAAAGAAGGAGTAAGAGATGAAGAAAATTAATCTAATTGCAATACAGTATATGTAATAATTCGGTCAGATGCTCAGGAAGTGAAGGTCATAAATGGCACTCCCAAAAGAAATATAATAATATTTTTCTATAATATATATACATTTTTTAAGGGGAAATATTCTGAGTCACTAAAAAAGTAGATAGGATTTTTTACACTAGATTAGACCGTTGATACCTCAGATTTTCAGGATTAAACCAATACCTGAAAATATAGAAAAAAATTAAGCATATCTGTTGTGGCACTTACCTTGGGAGCTCTGCAATGACATGGCTGAGAATTGTTTCTTATAATGCAGTGATCATTTACCACCTGCCACAGAAGATTTGGGTAGTCTCTTGTCTCTGTTTTGATTAAAACCATAAAGATTGATTTTCTATTAATGGCCTATAAATTTAATTGACATACAGTGTCATTCTGGGTAGTTTTCTATTAATGAATAGCCTAAGGGAATTCTAAACCTCATAATGGTTTAAACAAATTTATGCTATGTAAGTTTTCCAGTCACTTCATCATCATTGTTTCTGTTTGCTTTCCAAAAATATTGCAGAGTTCCAGAATGCCATCTCTAGTTCCAGTTGTCATAGCTTCTGTCCTGGAAGACTATACAGGGAGTTCGTCTTGGTTCATTAATTTACCTATCCTTCTAGAGGCTTATATGGCCCAGAGCAAGATTATAGATTTGTACTCTGCATTTATCTCTGCAGTGGAAGAAAAAAAATTATGAACATTTTTAGTTCCTACAAGTGCCTATTCTAATTAACCATTCCAATAAGAAAAATGCCTTATACACAGATCTTCTTTGGGTTTGAGATACCTTGTGGCTATAGCAATATGTTTTAAAAGTAGATATTATTTTTTGTGTGTACTAACATATGTAAATATTATCCATATATATTCTTGAATCCTATCTCGTAAGTGGTTTTTTTTTGGTTTGGTTTGGTTGCTTGCTTTCTTTTTGTCTTTATTAATTCAAAGAAAATTTTACTTAACTAGAAGTAGTTATGTTGCAGTTTTTTTCTCAGAAACTAATGTGTCTCATGTTGAATTTACAACATTTGTTTTAGCATTTAGCAGAAACCTATGGAAAAGGTAATAAATTTTCCTATAAAGAGCATAGTTGACTCCGCAGCTAGCATAGGTGAATCATATTTCTGGAGCATATATTCTCAATTCACTGGGTTGAAAATGTATAATAAGTACACTGATTAATTAAACAAAAAATTTATACAAATTTATACTAACCATCGGGGTTAAAGGACAACATATAATTTATTTACTGGGAAACTGAGCTGACTGCAAGTTGCATGCAGAAGAGAACAGACTGAGAATTTCTGCTGCAGGTTGAGGTGGAAAAAAAATATAGTAATATATCTTGAAACAAAATGTATTTGGTAGGGCAAGTTTCAAGAAACAGAAATAAATTTAAAGTCTGACTTATGGCTGATACCCTTATTTGTACAAAAGCAGATTTTAAAGTGTGTGGGTACTATTCAGTCCTATGTTTGAAGCTTTTACTCCGTCACTGTGTTCCAGAAAGACTCCAAGGTCACTAATAGTCTTTGAAAAGTGCTTCTACCTCCTTGAGCCAGGTCTTGCCAGCTGTCTGCTCCCTCAGGGCCAGTCAGCTGAAACAAGAACTCAGAAAGAATGCTTCCATAATTTGAGTTCAGTAAAGGACACACTAGACAGCCTGTGTACTTCTTAGAGTTTCTAAGGATAGTTTATAAGTCAACTTATACTTAGATGAGGATTGTCTTACTGTTATCCAGTCACTTGAAATCAGACTTAGATCAAGTAAAGTTAAGAAACATATGTAGCTTATCCCTAGGGCATTACTTGTAAGCATATTGTAATGGGCTAATATGAATTCTGCAGAATTCTTGCAAAAGTTAAACTAAATCAGAGTACTATTTTTCATCCAGATTCAAAATTTACATTTCAAATCTTACAAATGAAGCTGAATGTTCTTTTCCTTTCTCTAAAACATCCTATTCCAGGCCAATACTGACCTTTAAATTAGAATGATAGAATAATTTAGGTTGGATAGGACCTCTAGAGGTCTTCTACTTCATACCCCTTCACAAAGCATGGCTAGCTTCAAAGCTGGATCCCACTGCTAAGTGTCTTGTACAGTTGACTCTCTGAATAAGCTGTACCAGTGCTTAAATACTTCCTGCAGAGAATTTTGCTCTGATACCTAGTAATAATTTTTCCCTTGCTTCAACTTCTGACCTTGACCTCTTGTCCTTTCACTGTGAACACCAATAGGTCTGTCTCCTTTGTGACCTCCCATTAAGTACTCAAAGACTTCAGTCTTGAAAGACATCCCTCTTTAGTTTCAGCAGTTCTCTCAGTGTCTCCTGTGTGTCATTTTTTTGAGCCCCCTGACCCTGTCTATGAGAATTGTGGACTCTCAGTGTCTTTCTTGTACTGGCAAGCCCAGAACCAGAGGCAATATGACACAGACTTGGGTCACACAGGTGTCACACACAGGGTAATAATCTTTACTTTCAACCCACAGGCTACACTCTTACTTATTAGTTGACTAATATGTGACAAAATTGTACTGCTGATTCATACTCAAATTCTTGTTCGCTACCATACACAGGACCTTTTCTAAAATGCTTTCTCCGAGTGGGTAGTGACTACTGTGTGGGACGGGAGACCATTTGGTTCATTAAGCTTATTATGTCAAGGACCTTTTATAAGCTAAAGTAAGAGGGAAAGAGATAAAACACACAGACACACAAATCTGATAAGTGAAAAACAAGAAAATAACGAAGACCAAAAAACTACAACTGCTAATTGATGGATTCTTGAAAAACATAAGATTGCTTTAAGGAGAGACAATCTGATCTGTGTAACAGATAGGAGGATCTTTCAAGACCATGAATAATATGTATTTTGAGGTGGAACTATGGGTCTATGCAAAGCTTAATAAGGAGTGTAGGTGAAGGACTGAGGAAGGGAAAAAAAAGAATAAGGAGGAAAGAAGAAGAGGAGGAGAATAAAAGTGGCCTTTGGTGCATAAGTTGGTAGGTAGTGGGCTGACTTCAGCTGGGCACTGGTTGCCCACCAAGCTGCTCTGTCACCCCCTTCCCAGTGGGATAGGGGGGAGAGAGGAATATGGAAAGCAAGTAGTAGGTTAAGATAAGGCAGTTTACTAAAGTGAAAAAAGACAAGCAAAATTTTGCACATGCAAAAGGAAAGGGAAAATTAATCTCCACTTCCTGTCAGTGAGCAATGTTCAAACACTTCTCAGGAAGCAGGGCTTCAGCATGCATAGCTGTTTCTCTAGAAGGCAAACACTATAGATTAATGAATACAAACACACAACCCAGCCCTCCCCCTCCCACCCACCCAATTTCTCCTCTTTCCCTCAGCTTTTGTATCTCAGCTGACACCACATGGTAAGTGTGACATTGCTAGGAATATCCCTTTGATTAATTTGGGTCAGATGGCCTGGTTATTTCCCCTCCCAGGATCTTGCCATCCCTCAGCCCTTTGTGGGGGGTGGGGGGAATGTTAGAGGGACAGTGCTGCTCAGCAGTAGCCAAAACACTGGTGTGGTATCAACACCCTTCCATCTACCAAAGCAAAGCACAGCACTGTGAGAGCTGCTAAGGCAAAATGAACTCATATCTCAATCAGACGCAATACCTAGTTACCACTCAGTTCTGCCACGTCATCCAGATTGTTAATGCAGGGCTGATCCATGAAGAATACAATTCACTGACAGATATTGAAATGCTAACACTTAAAATCTGGTGGTCCTACCAATTTTGTTCATTCTTATCGAAAAACTATCAAAACCATCTCTCATAAATTTGGCTATAAAGATACCATGTAAGACTTTGCTAAAGTCAAAGAAAATTATATTCCCTGCTCTCACCTCATCCACAGAGCCAGGAGTTTCATCACAGAATAAAATCAGGCTGGTCAAGTACAGTTTAGCCACGATAAATCCATGCTGGTTGTTTCTGATCACTTTAAACCTGAACCTGGCTTCCAGTTCTACAGTACCATGGGAATCTCCTTGCTTTTTGATGCTCAGCATGACTTTTGCCTTTTTGCGGGAATTAGAAGTTGTCCTGGTTGTCACCACCTTCAAAAGGACGAGAGAAGCTTTCATTAACATCAAACAGCTTTGTCAGAAGTGTTAGACATGAGAAGAATCAAATTCAAATGTACCCCAGTAATTAGATAATTGTTAATAATAAGCAGATAGAAAGATATTTTACATAAGTTCTTTTACCACTACCATGGTATGTATGACAGTGAATGCATAACATGATTTGCCATTAATCTCAACAAATCTGAAATCACCTTAGAAAGAGGGTGTTCCAGATTCAATTAAAATGTCCTGAAATTGTCAGAAAACCATATCCCCGAAAACTTCAGTGAGAGGTTATCTCCTCTAAGTATGTAAAATGCTCAATCACAGTATGACAGTTGAGGCTGAAAATAAATACATAGGCAGAAGACAGGGACCCTGTCTATAAAAAGTGTTATAAAAAGTGATGGCCACTTGCTGATGAGCTTCTATTCAACCTGGAGACAAACCAGTTTTAGAGCTCAACAAAAACAATGCGTATGAGTTAGCCAGATAGGTGAAGTGCTGTTGTCAGAAAGGTATAGTAGGAATCCCTTGTTCAAGTTTCTTGAAGTAAGGTAGGAAAAAACAGTACCCTCTGTTAAATCCTGTGCAAAGACTGTGCATAAACTTGTATACTAATACAGTGTGCTAGTTTTAACTAGAACAGAATTAATCTTTTCCATAGTAGCTATTATGGCCCTATGTTTTACATTTGTGCTGAAAAGTGTTGGCAATAAAGGGATGTTTTAGCTACTGCTGAGCAGTGCTTGTACGGTGACCAGTCTATTTCTGCTTCTTACACCACTCCTCCAGTGAGGACACTGAGGGGGTATAAAAATTGGGAAGCAAAACAGCCAGGACAGGTGACTCCAACAGGCAAAATTTCATAGCACATGGCATCATATTCAGCATATACAGCTAGGAGAAGGAGGCGAAAATGGGGGGGACACTTGGAATAATGGTATTTTGTCTTCCTATGTCACCATTACAGACGATGGAAGCCTGCTTTCCTGGGGATGGATGAATGCCTGCCTGCCAAAGGGAACCAGTGAATAAATTCCTTGTTTTGTTTTGCTTGTGCATGTGACTTTTGCTTTACTTATTAAAGAGTCTTAATCTCAGCACACAAATTTTCTCATTTTTTTTCTCTCCCAATTCTCTCCCTCATCCCACAAGGTGGGATTGAGAGAGCAGCTGTGTGAGTCTTACTTCATGGCTTGGGTTGAACGATGGTATATACCAGAAGCAGAGTTGGTTTTAGGCTTTAGACTGGCTGTTCAATTTGGATGCAACAGCACCCTCAGATGTATCCCACCTGATACCATTGAGCTGTGTATATCTTGTTTGTCAAAAGCATTGCTATCTTGAACCTTTTTGTAGTTAGTAGGATTTCTGTCTGAATTCTCTTATCAAGCGTAGAAGTCTGAGGCCTGTTGGCAGACTTTGCCAGTAAGTACTTAGTTAAAGAAGACACTGAATACTTCAATGAGTTTCTCCAAGTTCTTCATTAGCTGCTTGCCTGACACTTCCCTGACCTTCTTTTTTGCTGCTGAATGTTTATAGAAGCGTTTCTTGTTGACTTTTACATCACTCACTGCTTGGAATTTCAGCTGAACTTTGTTATTCTGAATTCCATCCCTGCATTACATGGCCTATGTTCTATATGTTCCTCTTGGGTATCTTTTCTCACTTTTATCTTCCATATGCTTTCTTTTGGCATTTAATTCAGTCCGGGTGGTTTCCTGTTATGCCTACTTAATTTTATGCATATTGGAACCATTAATGAAGTTGTCCTGAAAAGACCATCCAGGTCTTTTGGGCCCCTTCAGGGCAAGATGCCACAAGGTCCAGCCCAGCAGTTCCCTGAGCAAGTCGAAGCCTGGTTTTACTAGAAACAATTTTTTGTGCTTCTGTTTGCTTTCGTCATTTCCCTCACTAATTCTGTTATATCACAGGTAGAGCAAAGTTTCCATCAGCCTTCCCATCCACTACCACTTTTTTTTATTTGTCACCAGTAGGCGCATCAGAGTGCCTTCCCTTACCCTCTCCAGCACCATCAAAGAACTGTTTCCATAATATTCCAAAATTCCAGAACTCCTTTCTGTATTGTATTCCTAACACATTCAGAAAGTAGAAGCTCAAAGAGTCAACCTGGAACTAAGGTCACAGGATTTTTGCTGTTATGAATTTTGCCATATAAATATTTCTTGATAGACTATTATTTCTCTGTTTAGTTTGTTTTTGAGTCTTAATTAGTAGTAATATATCATAACAGATTATTTCAATTTTCTGCCTCTAGAACAACCAGTTTTATAAGAGTTATTGAGTATTTTAGGTAAAATCACCATAGATGTAAAATACATGCTGTATTTATACAAGTAAATTGGTTATTGATGGCAAATTTGAAAGGAAAAAAAAAATATAAAAATCCTATTGCAGCCAATAAAAATAGTCCTTTCATTTCTTTTATTTAAATCACTTGCTGAAAATAGCAGTGTATTCCAAAATATATATAAACAGATGGCAAGCCTTTATTATGCCAGATATGTACTTTGCACCTGTTGCCTATCTTGCAATAGAAGTGTAAGTATTGCTAGCGTACATGTAAATGACTACTTCATCCTCAGATCCATTACCAGCATGTTAGCCATAAGTCATGTAGGAGAACAAATGTTTTACCATAAAAGGAAAAGAAAATTCTAGTTGCCATATGATTTTCCTTTAATTATGAGATTCAAACATGCACCATGGACAAACCTCTTTCACATTTGTTGAATATCTCTTTTCCCAACAGGATACTTCTTTATCAGGCTCCAAACAATGGAATTCTGTAATGAGAGGAATTGAGCTTCTTTTAGAAAAACTGTTAGATTTGTTATGAAAGGTAATTCTACAATTGATGGGCAGTGACTGACAAGGGATACTGCTGCAGATGAAAATAGATTAAGATCAGTTTAGATTCCATAGAAAAAAACAGTCTTAGCATTTCTAATACCAACAGATAATAGGTTATTCTAAGAATCGTAGGTAAGTTCAAAGCTCTGTTATATTGTTTGGCTATAAAAATGGAATTCCAAAAGGAAACCTGGACATACAATACAAGTAAACACCTTATAAGGCAAATATTGACATTACCAACATACTAAGTCCTGGATCACCAAATAGACAACATGAAGCAGCAGGAACAATGGTGTGTTTGAAGCATATTTTCCTGTGTGGTACTTCTTTCAAGGTTTCACTCAAGTACCTTTCCAGAAGAGATATATTGTGTCAAAATGTGTAATTTTTTTAGATGTTCCCTCTCTTGATTTTGCTGAATGCTAAGGTTTATTGCATTCATTTCAGCTTGAGTGGTAGGCACAGTCTGAGCACACCTTATTAACTGCATTCCCTTGTCATTGTAGTCATCAAAGTATTACACACCCTTAGAACAGGGACTGTCAGCCTGGCTGTGGCAGCAGAGCCACATCAAGTAGATCCCATGCCTCAATACCAAAATGATTAAAAGAAACGGGGGTTATTTTTTGTATGTTTACCAAGATTGACCTCAATTTTTCTATTTACCCATTCCGAGACTGTTTTAGGCCAATCTTTACAACAATTCCTCTAAGAAAACCTGATTTCAAACATTTTGGTATTTTGGGGGGACTAATTTTGTTTATTTGTTCGATTATAAAAAATATTCTAACAGAAAAGCTCATAAATTTTTTTTTTCAGATTTTAAGTACTTTCTAAATGTTCCTAGTGGTTGCTTTACAAGTATGTTGAGAACCAAGACCAAGGAAACAGTGTAGACTGGATTCCTGGTAGATAACATAATTTAAGTCTGTACTCACTATTCAATAGTATTTAGTAATCCTTTCTAGGAAGTAAACACATTCAGAAAAAATATGGGGTAGGGAACCAGATATTCAGATTCTATTTCAACAAAATTACTACTCACTTGCTTGTTTCCTTTTTTTAAAATCATAAATACAGTTTTTGGTATAGTATGTTATTCAGTGTTGGCTATACATGTGTGATATGCATACTTAACCAAAAAATAATGACATTTAAAATATAAAAACCTCATTTATTGTATGGAATTGGTGTCTTTTTTCCCCTGTGATATCTGAGCAGTAGAAGCAAATCATAAAATGTGATATACAAATTCAACTTTTGCTGGTTTTAAAAGATAATATATGGCAATGTACTAAAAAAATAGCTCACTGCATGTTCTAGGAAAAGGTACCAGAGTCATATAGCAGATTCTTATTCTCCCAAGATATTCACTTCACAGCTGAGCTAAGTTCGATTCAGTAAAATATGTGCCTGTTTTTCTCTGTCTTTTTTTTCCCTGACTCAAAATGCTAACTGCCTAATTTAAAGACTCTGCTCTTTTCATGATCTGTCATTCCAGGCTCTAATCAGCCAGAGTCATTAAAAATCTCACAGCACTTCCTGCGAAAGTAATCAACATGATTTGTTAAGTGCTGACACTGGACTCATCTTCATACCAGACACAAACAAAAATAAGAGCAATTTCCAGATTAGGTATATATGTTCATATAATTTCACCTGTTTTATAAATTTTCACCAAATTAAACGCAGTCCTAAATTGTAAGGAAGATATTCCAGAAGAAATAGAAGAAAACGTATTTTAGTGTTAAATAAAGGTATTCTTTCGTATTTCATTTATTCAACACATTGTAAGTTGCTTGTTTGAAAAGATCATAAGATTTTTGCTTTTTTATTCACCAGGGTATAATATTTCACTAATTTTGATCTTTGAATTTTAAGATACTTTAAAACACTTTTTACTAATTTCTTTTCTCGTCATTTTAAAGATAAAGATATGATACTTGGGCACTAACTACATAGCCCTTGACTGGTTATTTATAGGATGTAAAGTTCTGAATCCTTTAAATATATATATATTCTGTATTATGAGTTCTATTTACTCTGTGTCATTCAATTAATTTTTTTACCTTTTCTTACTATACACTCTAATTTTCATTTTCTCTTTGTTTTTCTATTAATCAATCCATAGCTTTAATAATTTTTTCAATGATCAAGCAAATTGCATTAATTTGGCTCTGTTGTTCTAGAAACTGTACAGCAGTTTTAATTTATTTTATAGTCTGTTTTACACTTAAAACATTGAGGTTTTTACTGCGGGAAACTTCTGCAAGGGGTAAGAACTATTTTATATTTATTAATTATAAGATATGCAGTCTACATTTCTGGCCTATAGGATCCAGTTAATGGAAACTTTGCTACCACACTCAATTAGCAGACTATTCTCTAGCTTACTGGTGGAGAAACAACAGAAAGGTAGCAGCTGGGAAATATGCACTAAGAAACATATAGTAGCAAAGGAGTGCCAGAAATAGCCTAATATTCAGCAATATTAATTAGGTAAATTTATTTTTTCTCAGCAGATAATTCTTTCTCATATAAAATCAATTTAAGGTTTGAACCTAGTAGGAAACAGTACTCTGAATATTCTGTTAAAATATAAATAATTAAATAAGATTTAGATTAAAGTCCCAAGGTTCAACCTCTTCTTGATTTTAGACTGCATTTCTGTCTGCTATTTCTAGCATTATTTTTAAGCTGCCTTAAGTAGTCAGTTGATTAAAAAAACTCCAAACTAACAAAAAACACCTATGAATCCTGAAATACGAATCGTCTCTTTACATCAGTGTGAATTCTCCTTTTTAAGTTTAGCACGTTCATGGTGCACACAGAGGCACATCTGCACTAAGAGGAGTAGACACCATCTCTTACTTAGCCAGTTCTTTAATCAAATATTTAGGTTTCTATATTAAATAACCAGGATTGACGTTTGAGAGATGCCAGATGTCCTGATTAAAAAAATACCAAAAACCACAAAACCTAAAAAAAACCCTGAATATTTTTTGAATCCTATATACTAGTGTGATGCCTTTTTTCCTGGTGTTAGGAAAATGAAACTAGACACAGTTAAGAGGGTTGGGGTCTTTACCTCAGTATTTTAATCAGGATCCTGTTGGATGCATCCACTTCACTGAGGTGACAGCGTCACAATGCACACCCACTGTCAATCACATACACCAGTTATAGACTTTACACATTAGCATATCTAACAGGGGAGCCCAATAATGGGGCCGGGGTGGGCTAACCTCTAGTTTACAGAATCTGTCCTGCTAGGAGACCTTGGCTTCCTGAGATAGTAGGAATGTTTGGTCCCCCAGGCTCTGCAGTTCTGGGGTGTTTAGTCTCAGGGCCTGCAGAACACTTAGAAAACACCAAGCACTAAACTTAGTGAAGGGTTACAAGTATGCATGCTAATACTTGTGGATACAGAGAACTGTGTAAAAGGTATATAAAAGAAAAGACAAAAATCATTCTGGCATCAGGGGTTGTTTTTGAACCCTAAACTTAGTTGATTACTAAGCACTCTAGATTGGATCTTTCCTTCTAAAACCAACAACATAGAGGGATTTTATGTAGAAGCCCAGGCATTAGAGTCTTAGGAGTTTATCATCCCTTTCTAAGAAAGATGTAGGCTTTTGTTAAAACAAATAGGTTTCTAGATTTGTTAAGGATCCATTTAGTTGTCCATATCTAGGTACTAAATACTGATGCATGAGATATAGCCCACACTTTCTGAGATATCTTCAAAGGGTCTGCATATTTAATTTTGAGGTCACACTTTTGAAGTAGCAAGTGAATGGCATCTCAAATAGATTAGATTCTTTAGTGTGGGATGCAGAACTGCTATGTAGAAGTGCCAGTTTCTTATGAATGTTGGGTCCTGCCTTTCTGGCTCTATGCAGCAGTTTCGAGAACACCAAATGGCGTGAGACATCTGTGGTTAAGAACCACATCCCTGAGGTCAGTTTTCTATGTGGCTAATAATGAAGAAGGATTTTCCAACTGCATTTTTCTGAGAAACGTCTGTTCCACCGAAGTCCTAAATAGTAATTTACAGACTTTGCTGAATCTAGTCTTTAATCGGTACTTGACATATGACATTTTAACAAATTTACAAAATCAACTACTTTCCAGTTATCATTATTCGGTATGCTTGGGGTATACTTAAGGTTTTATACTTTATAAGTTTTTCCTATTAATAGATAAAAATCTCTGCATGGATTTTTAATGTATAACTTCTGCTTAGGAATATTTGTTCATTTTTCATATTATCAGCAATTTAGTATTTATATCTTAAGTAAGTTCAGAAATGTGGACCATTTGAAAGGTCATCCTTCCCTTTCATTTGTTTTTGATAAAAAATGTATGTATGTTGCCCAAATACATTATAATAATACTGGACATAAAATTTTCTTGAGATTAAATATCAAGTTTGGGGAGTTTGATTTTTTAAAAATAATAATAATTTCCTTATTGTTGATTAAAAGACACTTTCAAAGATCTGTTAATTATTAATCTTTCTCTAGATTCAATGGATTTGCTTCCATGATTGTAAAATTAGTTCCTGTATCTAAGAAAAAAGTAATACATTTGTTTTCTTGTGTACTCTAAATCTCTACTTTGGTGGCCTTGATGAATCTTTGCAACACTTATATTGAATGTCTTCAGATATGCAACTTTCTTTAGCCTAATCCAGACTGCCCCTGCATAGTCTTTTCCTCTCCCAGGAAAAATTATTTCATGGCCAATATCCTGGGATATATACTGCTTCTGTCCTCAGAGGTCTTCAAGACCCAATAGAAGAAGCCCTAGCAACTAGTATGACTTCACAGTGATCCTGCTTCAAGCAGAGGTTGAACTTCCAGAGAGACTTCCAGAGATTGCTTTTAACCTTAAGTACCTAGTGTTCCAGGGTCTTAGAAATTGTCTGGTTCTTTTATCATAACTTGTCCTTATAGCGCATTAAAGAGACTGTAGCCTTCTTTACTGAACTCTTGATTCATGAAATGTTTCTTATACTTTTCGCACTTCACTTTCAATGACCACTGGAAGCAGACTCATCTTCTACACATTATTTTCCTTATCACACCAGGTCCTATATATTGTACTTCACCTATTTTCTTAAATTGTATTACTCAGTTCTGTAAAATGAGTTTATACTTTTTTCATACTTATTAGTCAGAATTTCAGGGACTAAATATGACCAAGCATGTTGCATGGATCTTCTCTGCTTTTTCCTCCCTGTGTTAATATTGACCACATTTTTTCGGAATTTTATAGAATGAAACTTTTCATCCCCAAGTGTTCCCCTGATTATAAATATAACAATAGTACATATAATTGTTATATAAATCTTATATAATACAGCTGTTACACCCTTGAATTTAAATTCATGTGGTTCATTCAGCTCACCATTTCTTCCATATATATCTATTAAAGATTAAGTCAAGGTCTGCTCCAAATTTGCTCCTGAATGTTACAGAAGCCGAGTATTGGTTTTACTTTTGCAGTGTTGTTACCTCCCTTGAATGTTTTCACTTTGGCCAGGATAATAATTTATATTGAGAAACCACAGTTATAAAGAGAAAGAAAATCATCAGTTTGAACATTAACACTTCAGGGGAAAGACCTTGTCATTGCTTTTGAAGCCCGCAACTCCTATTCAGTTGCAAATTCTGGTGGTTGCCTAGAAAGCTGTGAGGGACTGCTGAGCCCATGTACAAACAGAAGCAGGAAATGAGCTGCAGTGATGAAGTTGCCTTCTTCTTCCCTTGTTGCTATGGGAAGGAACAACAAGACTCCACAGTTTTCTTTACATTGACATATCACAAAGTGATGTGATAATATTTGATAAAGCTGAATAATGCATATTTACATGAAAACACGTTCCCACTGGAATAAGAAGAAATTATGTTTTGTACTCAATTAATTTGAGATCAGTCAGTGCCAGCAGTAAAATGTGATGTTAGATTTCTTTTACAACTTTTGTTTGGTTACTAAGGCAATCATCGCCATTTACATTACTACACGGATTTTACTTTAGTTTTTGCCTTTTTTCTATTCCTTTTTTTTAACATTTTCATCTTGTTCTTGCTAATTCAACTTCATACACTTGCTAAAAAATAAGAAAAAATAAACTCTACGCATATTCATAGGTTTCCCATAGGAAAAAAAAAAGAAAAAAAAAGAAACTTTATCTGTCACATCAGTAGCTTTAAAGAAGCCAAGACATTTTATAATTCCCATGCACTCTTAATCTACTTTGTGCATATTACACACTCAGACTTTTCTAAATATACTGTAATTAGACCTATATATTACAAAGGGACTGCTCATATTGCTCCTGCCTAATCTCTAATTTATATGCAGAAGAGCAAAGCTAAAGAGTTTAGGATTTTCACATTTAATGCTCTTTTTACCTAATCAAGTTATACAGCTTAGTATATTCCTTCCCTGTGGTTTGCACTTTTGCTTTTTCTCTCTTTTTTTTTTTTTTTTTTAATAAATCAACATAGTCTTAGGCAGGCATTAATGTTACTTCTGTAACCTTTCTCTTTTCACTGAGTTTTCTCTGGGGACACAATAAATCATCACTCAGGAATAAATGTTGCATGAGTAACCCCTTATAAATAATGAGTTTACAGTTGAAGAACTAGTGAAACCAAATTAGAAATTGCTCTCACTTTGTGTTTTCCTCCATTCTTTTCTCAAAAGGATATTAGAATTTTGATCCACAGGCAGTGGGAAATGTGTCTAAATAAAACTGGATTACCTTAGTGAACTCTTTCACAGAATTGAGGCTTTGTCACCAGAATTGGTTCTGATGGTCCGAGAGGCTGAATTAAACTTAGGTTTTCTCAACACAGTATATCCCATTGAATCATTAAACAAAGTATCATCCTTCAGCAACTCACATGGTCATTTAGTAAAAGGCATAATATCCTGCTGACTGTTTGGTTATAATAATTACTGACTTGAATTCTCAAAACTGCTGTTTACTCTTTTATTTATCTTAGAATATTACCCTAAGCAACATACAGTACAACATCTTTAAAGAGACTGATAAGTCTGAAAACAAATAAATAAGCCCAAGGTAATCATTAGCTAATTAATTTTTTTGCTTTAAAAAAAATTATTATTTGTATTTGGCTTCAGATATTTGGTGCTCCCTGATCAGACTGAAATACTTTTTAATTTTTCTTTTTCTTCTGAAAACACTAATAAAATTCATACTGTTTTTAGACATGTTTTTCTTCTCAAATGAATGGTTAAAATTTTATGTACAAGATGACAGAATTCATGATCTATATTTTTTTCAGAGAGAGAATTTTACAAAGACCATTATCAAATTGTCATCTGTCATCTTTCCTATATGTATAACTTGACATTTTCTCTTCAGCGTTAGATTTGGGCTTCTTTCTTTGTTCACTGCTTATGTTTGTGGTCTTGAGAAAGATAACTAAGATATTTACAGAACATTAACTTTATGGAAAATGGTTCAAGACAATAGAATTTGAAGGGTTAAGTAAAAACACAGCAGAGAATGAAAGCTTGTCTGTCAGAAAGCATATGAAGAAACAGGAAACAAAAGCATAAGCTTAGTTCATAGTGTCTTATTGAACACATTTTTGATTATCATTCAAACTGCATAACAGCTGAATAAATGAAGAAACAACAGAGACAAAGCATTATGAACCATCTGCAAGGAAGTTGGGAGGGATGGGGAGTGTAGGAAAAACAGATGGATAGAGAGAAGGTGTTTTAGATTTGTTATAATTTCTAATTAATTTTTGTGTGTTTGATTTTCAGTAAATTAAACTAGTTTTCCCAGGTCAAGTCAATTTTCCCCATGACATTAATCAGAGAGTGATCTCCCTGTCTTTATCTCAACCCGTGAGCTTTTTTGTCATATTTTTCTTCACTGTCCTGCTGAGGAGGGGGAATGATAGCACACCTTAGTGGGCACCTGTAAGTTAGCCAGGGTCACATCATCACACTTACAGATAAAACAAATCTCAGAGGAATTCTTGATACACCAAATATGTGGGATGCAATTCAGAGGGATCTCAACAAGATGGAGAATGGTGTAGACAGGCATCTCACAAAATTCATCAAAGGACAAGTAAAAAAAGAGTAGCTTTACATTGAAGGATTTGGAACTCCTTGTGGACTGCAAGTTGACCAGGATTCAGGAACTTCACCTTGCTGCCACAAAGATGGACAGCCTCTTGGGCTGCATTAAAAGGAATGTTGCAGCAGGGAGATGATCCTTGCTCTTTCCTCTTTCCTGGAGAGGCCCCATCTGGTACTCTGGTACTAGGGCCAAATTTAGGTTCTACTGTACAAGACACATGGACTGTGTACTGTACATGGACACACTGAATAATGACCATGTCTATCAAAGGTAATGGTACTCATAGGGAGATGATTAAGGGTCTGGAGCATCTTTCATAGGAGGAGATGCTAGGAGGAGAAAAGGCTCAGTGGGGTATTTTTCATATGCATTAATACTTTATAGAAAAAGAAGATAGAAATAAAGAAAATGGAGACACACTCTTTTCAGTGATGTCCAGTGACAGAACAAGAGGCAATAGGCCCAAAATGAAACTCATGAATTTTCACATGAACACAAGGAAACACTCTTTTGAATGTGCATTTTTGAGTGTGCAAGTGGTTGCGTTCTGGAACAGGTTGCCCAGAGAAATTATGGAACTTCCATTGGAAAGATACTGAGAATGTGACTACAAAGTAGCTTGAATAACCACTCAAGTTCACAGTGTTTGAACAGGGGTTTTGGACTAGTGTTGTGGATTCACCCCAGCTAGCAACGAAGTGCCACTTAGCTGCTTGCTCATTCCCTCACCAGCAGGATTAAGGAGAGAATTAGTAGAATAAAAGGTAGAAAATTCATGGGTTGAGATGAAGACAGGTAATAGGAAAAACAAGAACCATGCACACAAGCAAAGAAAAACAAAGAATTAATTCACCGCATCCCACAGGCAGGCAGGTGTTCAGCCATCCCCAGGAGAGCAGGGCCCAATCAAATGTCATGAAAACTTTGGAAGACAAATGCCATCACATCCCCATTCTTCCTTCTTTTCCCAGCTTTATATATTGAGCATAATCCCATGTGGTCTGGAGTGTCCCTTTGGTCAGTTTGGGTCACCTGTTCTGATTGTGTCTTCTCCCAACCTCCCAGGTGTCCCCAACCTCCTTCTCAGCATGGCAGTATGAAAAGCAGAAAAGGCCTTAACTCTGTGTAAGCCCTGCTCAGCAATAATAAAAGCATCTCTGTACTGTCAACCTTGTGTACATCACAAATCCAAAACACAGCACTGTATGAGACACTAGGAAGACAATTAATTCTGCCCCAGCACAACTAGGAGGTAATCTCAAGAGGTGCCTTCCATCCCCAATTCTTCCATGATTCTGTGAGTTTTCACTCTTGGCATGTAAATTTATGATTTTTTCATATTTGCTCTGAGTTTCATTGTACAGTAAGGGAGAAATTTATTATCCTTCATTAGCACTCAGGATGCAATCTTGACTACTTCCTTTATCTTTATTGACTGTTTAGTGAACTTTTGCACCATCAGAGAAAAAGAAGTCCACTTAAGCGATTAAGGACTAGGAATTGAACACCCTGTAGGGGGAGAGAGATCTGTTTCCTGGATCATAGTGCAAAATCATTTTAGAGTCTTTGGGGTAGAGGCCAAAGTTCCCTGGCACTTTCCTCCTTCGACATATTTATAGTTAGATCTTCAATAAATCACATCCAAAATGAAAGGATTAGGAGGTATTTTTGGTGGGCTACACCATCACCTATAATTTACTATAGTTATGGGGTTATAGAGGTTTTGGGTTATGGGGAAAATCTCTTGAGCCTGCAAAGTACATAGTTCAGACGAGTAACACTTCTTAAGTGACAATTTTGCTATCTTATCTGAAACTATCACTGTTGAGATCTCTGTGCTTTACTATAATTCCACACAGAAGCACAGGCTTAACCAAAGTATTACTGCCTTCCAAAAGTGTGCATCTTATAAATTTCAAGGTTTAAATTCAAAATAGGTGATGCAGGGGTCACAGAATAAAAAAGGTTCATTAGCAATTTCAAAGGTCAACATTTAATCTAAAATTGAGATATTGTTTTTTCTCACTGTTTAAACAAAACAGTATCTGTGTGAGTGGTAATATTTTAGGGACATTAAAAAAATAATTACTTTTTATGAGATTATATTATTTATAGAACAATATTATATAATATATAACATTAAAATCCACACATAAATACAAGAGTTTCTCTGAGACACATTCCAAAATTCTTTTGAAATATTACTAATTAAAAAAACCTCATGAGATGCTTTTGCTATACATTGAAGGTACAGTCAGTGATGTAACGCACAAGATGCATATGCCTAAAGGTGATCAGATTCTTTCAATGCACCTGGCATACCAGTAAAATTTTACATCCCCCAGCTTAGTGCGCTAGAATACATCCTTAAAAGACATCTCTGTTCTATGCCTCTACAATTAAAATGCAGAAATCAAGGGGGCTTTTTAAAATACATAATAACATCTATATCCTTCTCTACCATACCAAGGTTCTTGGTCCACAGCCATGAATTTAGGTAAAGGGAAAATGTACCTCTTACTAACATTTTAAGTCCATGTCTTTCACCTTATCATTTTGAGAGTACTTTTCAGACTCAGCTTCATTCTGCTTCAAAGACATATAATATTTTTGGTATTGACCTTCTAGTTACAGTAAAGAAATGTATCTATGATGTAAAATTTGCTAGCTGTAAATCATAGACTATTTTAAAGATTGTGCAAGATGACCAATAATGATGTTTTAAAATTAAAATTAAAATCTGTATCTCAATAAGATTATTTGACTTAGAACATGACACTTTTTAAAAAATACATATTTTAAAGTTACTTCCTTTATTTTAAGAAATACTTCACTGATGCCTTTTTCCTGGTGTTAGAAAATGAAGCTAGACACGGTTAAGAGGGTTGGGGTCTTTACCTCAATATTTTAATCAGGATTCTGTTGGATGCATCCACTTCACCCAGGTGACGAGTGGCAAAATGCACCCCCTGTCAATCACACACACCAGTTATAGACTTTACACATTAACATATCTAACAAGGGGGCCCAATAATGAGGTTGGGGTGGGCTAACCCCCAGTTTACAGAATCCTCCTGCCAGGAGACCTTGGGTTCCTGAGACAGTAGGAATGTTTGGTCTCCCTGGCTCTGCAGTTCTGGGGTGTTTAGTCTCAGGCCTGCAGAACACTTACAAAACACTAAGCACTAAACTAAGTAAAAGGTTCCAAGTATGCATACTGATAATACTTGTGGATACAGAGAACTGTGTAAAAGGTATATAAAAGAAAAGACAAAAATCATTCCGGCATCATCACAAGATAAATTTTTTTATTTTCCTATATTTATTTTATTGGAATTATTTAAAGGATGTGCACAGTAGCGGTTTCTAATATCCCTAAAATAAATATTCTGTACAAATATTGATATCCATACGAATAGATAAGAGTAACAGACAGAAAAAATACAATACTTTAGTTGGAGTGGGGTTGTATACAGCAAGTGTAATTCTGACTATCATTACTTAATATGACAAAAAGTGTAACTCCAAGATGAAATAGAGGCTTTAGAATTAGGATTTTAGTACCTAATTTCAATGCAGCTATTCTCTAAAGGAATTCAAAGCCCAGTCCCTAACGGATCACTTCATTTACTCCTATCCCTCCCACACCCTTCTAGTATTCTTTTAATGTCCTGGGGTATCTGAGACATCTCTGAGACTAACATGTAATATTTGATTTACAAGATAACTCTGCCTTTCTAGAGGAGTAGGTGAAAATATGCAGACTCTCTGAATGTATTTCATATGACACTGGAATCCAGCGTTAAGGCAACTGAATCAAAGCTCAGGCTACATTATTAGCATGGAACAAAGCCTTTACAATTAGTATTTAATAATGCTGTCTAAAATTAGGTCTTCAGTGTCTGTGGGGGATATCCCAAATTCCCTCTGTTACTTCTCCAGGTTTTGAGAATAATTTCCTGCTTTGCCTGAATTTTTTAGATACCTTGTAGCATTTCTGATGGTGGTGGTGGTGGTATTTAATCCCAGCTGGCAACTAAACCTTACACAGACACTCACTCCCACCTCTTAATCTGGTGGGGAATAGAATTGAAATGGTAAAAAGTGAGGAAATTTGTGAGTTGAGATGAAGACAATTTAATAGGTTAAACAAAAATTATGTTGACAAACAAAGATAAATAAGAAATCGATTTACTGTTTCCTATCAGCATGCAGATGTGCATTGCTTTTCCAGGAAAAAATTAATGTAGCCTAGCCAAAACCAGCACTACTGGTCATGTTTAGGCAATTGCATCAAGTTTAGAAAGAAAGTGTCTCACACGAGGTGAAGCAGCCAGAAAAAGGTATAATTGGTGCTAGCCCTTGAAAAAACCTCATTGGCTTTGATTTATTAAACTGTATTAATTTCAGCTGGATTGTAGAGGTCCTCAGGTGTCTAAGATCAAAATTGGAAAACATTAAACAGCTGGGGGACCTATATACTGCTAAGTGGAGAGCCAGATTAAATATCCCAAGAGCTCTGAAACAATGCCTAGATCCACCTGTTTGAGCTGCTGAATCCAGTCTTCCAGACATGAGGCTTTCAAGGACCAGATATTCATCCTTTGCATGAACTTATGGTAACTGCCAAGTGTCTGGGATGACAGCTGAGCAAAAACAGGAATGACAACCTACTAAGTTTTCTTAGACTGGGGGAGAATTATGTTCTGCAGTATTTTCATCATGAAGAGTGAACGCTGCTGGAAGATTTAAATGTTATGTCTTATATACTTAACACACCTGTGGAGCTGATGTGTTTTAAGGTGCTACACTTTAGACACAGCACAGATTTACCATGTTAACTATAAAAACCTATCAATTTATGTGGTCTACTATTATTTAAAACTTATTCTAATTTTGTATAATGATTTGTCTTCTTTTTAAAATCAAATTTAAAAAAAGAAAAGGGCATGTGACACATAGACCTGTGCTTGTGTTTTATAGAAAGAGTCATTTTAGTCAGCAATGCCTATAATTAACTTGATTTGTTGTCTTTGGCTAATGTTTTATTTCAATTAGAAGTCTTTCTTTGGATATCAGAAATGACCCAAAGTTTGAGGGGTTGTGGGGGCTTATTCCCTTTTCTGAGTTTATTCCACAAATAAAATTATGCTAGTTTTTCCAAATAGAATTATTTAATTAAGCAAATCTAGTATCTCAGTTGTTGGGATGTGGAGCTTGACATTTGGTAAGAAGTTCTCTAGCATCAGCACTTTGCTGATATATAATTGACTGATATCCAATCATTTAGTTGAAGACTGTAGTAAGTATTTTCTAGTTTTAGTAACTAATTTAGGAAATTTAAAATAATTTTATTTTTCTTTCTCATATAATAATGACATTATCTTGTCTTTCATGGGTAACAGAAGTGAGGACCACTCATATTTAGATAAAGCTAACTACAAATTCAACTATGACAGTATTGGAATCAATATTCTGATAATACGTTAGAGAAGAATCTGGGTTACTCATTCATTTTATGAAACAGGAAAATAATTTACCTTTAAAAAATATTTTAAAGGTAATTTTTTCAGTTCAAATTAATTTTTTCATAATCTGAGTTCCGACCATTTAAGAAGATATTTGCTAAAGGAGTTCATCTGTCCCATATATGCCTAATCCATCACTAAATCTTGCTGTGAGCATCTACTTGTTATCCTTCTTAAGAGGTTAAAGAGAATGTTGTAATAAGAAAAGAAATGAGGTTGATCATTGGCAATAAAAATTTTAATCATAACAAATCTCTCTGAAGCGTTTCTTTAGGCCTCTCTAAATATTAAAAATAGACAAAGAATTTTTAAAGATCAAGAAGAGCTATTAGGTGATCTATTGTAAATGAACACACAGAAGGAGTTATTGTATCTTACTGCTTATTTTTTCCAAGGCAATTAAAAAATCATAGAAAATATTTCTTTCTTATCCAAGCGAATAAATTTTCAAGGAAAGAGACAGCTGTGCTGCACCATTCCAAGTTTAACCTTTCAGTTTAGGGTTCATCAGACATTCATTAGTCTTTAACCAACTACTTCCTAAATGGCATACTAATTTCATAATTGCAACATGGTCTTATTTCCATGTTAATGGGGATAGTGGGTCTGAAACTTATAATTTTTAATTTTACTATTTTTAACATCTGTACCTGATGAACAAACAATTATATATAAAAAAGGTTTTATTGGATTTTACCCAATATATGTGGTCAAATAAATATACTTAAAATATAAAACTCATTCGGTTCTTGATTGATGAAGTACAAATCATAATCTCCACATTTTATTAGGACAGATTCAGATTTTAAATCTGGACTTAAAATAAAATTTCTTTAATTTTTAGGTTTGCAGCAGAAATTTTCATATAATTGTGATTGACATCAGTGCTTTATCAGCATAGGGGAAAGAATTAAATATGCTTCAATGTATATGACTAGAAATGTCTAGAACAGCATAGAAGGTAAAATATGAAACTGAACTAAAAAGGAAAAATAAGTACTGCATTCATAAACATGTCCAACAAATGCATGGCAAAGAACCTTTGGAACAGCAAGCTAATTGAAATAGCTGAATCTGCAGGAAAACAATCTTAATAGCAATGTAAAATCACAAAAGGGGAAAGTGTACACAAATTGTAAGCAACGTATTTGAAAGAGTTGTCCAAACTTGGCAGGATAGCATCTAACATCAGTACAAAGGTCACAAAAAAGAAGGCAGGAAAATTATTATTCCTTCTCAGTAATCAAAGTAAAGTACATCTTTTTGTGATATGTGTTTATCTTAATAATCACTGTTGGAACTCTGTTCAGCTTTCTACCTTTCTATCCCTAGTAGCATAAAAAGGAAGAAAATATTAGGAATCCTATTGGTAAAAAGTTCTTTTGTTTGACTGTATATTTCCAGTTACTTCCATTGCATTACTATTTTTTTATATATATGTTGTTTTATCTTCTACAGGCAAATCCTGATTTTGTGAGTTAAAATAAAGGGACAAGGACAGGAAGAGACACCCCTGGTAAAGCCAAAAGAATTGGGTATGTGAAGTCTAAACCAAATAAAAAATGCATTAAGTTTTATGAACATTTTCCAGCATGAAGAACAAGACCTGAGGAGAAAAACACTGAAGTTGTGCCATGAAATTCTTTTACTTCCATGAATGCTGGAACCAGGTTAATTCACTACCTTGTACTTCACTGTACCACTGGACAGTGAAGAGCTATGGACACACTGTGTGACTATCTAATCACCAAAACTAAATAAAATACTTATGAATAATACAAAATGTCTATTAAGAAATTTTGATTCTCCAAAGCTTGTATAGTTCCCTCTTCTGCCAAGAGATGTTATATGTTCCTACGAAATTTGTTTTGATCATCGCAGCTGCAAGAGCACTATCATAGAGAAATCTGGAATATTTCCTATTAGAACCATAGAACAATTTATTTTGAGAGGGATATTCAGGGAATATTTACTTTAAATCCTGCTCGAAATAGATCCAATTGGATGAGGTTACCCAAGGTTTTGTCCAATCAAGTCTTGACTACTTCCAAAGACAGACATAGAACAAACTCCCTGGGTAACTTGTTCTAATTTTTGTTGTTGACATTCATGATATTTTTTCCCTATTTTAATCTGAATTTATATTTATATTATGTTTCTTGACCTATTGTCATATCTGGCTCCATCTTCTTTATGCCATCCTGTCATCACATAGAGTACTTAATATTTAAGATTTATATAATTTATATTGTCAAGTAGCTGTGAGCACAGGGCAACATGAAATAGATGCCATAGGGTTATCATTGACAGCTGCGGCTCAAGGTGTCACAGAGCTCTGCTTTGGCTACATTTGCTGTGACCAAAACCTGTGTCCCTGAGCCATTCTATTACTGTATCAACTATTAGTTGTCTGATGGTCCCTGATAGTGTGTACTTATCTGATACACTTTGTTATGTTGCTGTTAACATGTCACAAAATATTGAGGAATTTCAGCTCTGCATAGTTATTGTCACCGACAGTTCAGGTCTTCCTACCTTCCACTGGTTCTTGTCACATTATTGTCATCAATTGCATGACTGCAGTCCATTTCTGCCCTTCTTCACTGATGACCACAACCTGTATCTCATGTTCCTTAAATGTCTGAAGTGCACATAGGGTACATTGCTCTTTTTATCATGCTCTGCATGCTCAGAGAATAGAAGGATCTTAGGCATTAACTGGATTACTTTATTTTTATGTCAGTGCTGCCTCATGCTTTCCTTGATGGCTGTACATCGCCTCCATATGTCCAACTGTAGATTTTCTTACTGTTTTCATATCAGTATAAAATACTTCTTTTTTTCTTTCTTTAATTTTTTTTTCCCCCGGTTTAGTATATTCTTCAGGACAATTTTATGCAATGTATTAAATAAAGAGAGTATAGATTTAAAGACTGGTCACCCAAACATTAAGTTCATGCTCTACCCAGGGAACCTTCTTCTGTTAAACTGTTTCCTTCTCTTCTGCACACTACAAAACTATGGTGTTTTACTTCTATGCACTTCATTGCCAGTATATAAACGTACTTCCCTTGTAATTTTTAGGTTCGTAATTTGTTCACCAGAACAAATGAGTTCCTTTGTATAGCATCAGATGCCTCTTCTCCAGTATTTGTTACTGTTGATCAACTGTTGATACAGCACATACAATTTGAATTGGTAAATCTGAAATTAAAAAACAAAGAAAAACATACTTCTGAACTATTCAAGCCTTATATATAATTTCTGACTCTTATTAGAAATAAAAATTTGGTTGGCTTCTGCTTTATGTTTATTGACAGTGAAATTATTTAAAGTTTTTGAGTCATATGTTAAATTCTTAATTTCCCAGAACTATCAGTTAATCAGCTGTTTATGAATCTTTAATTTCATAATCTGGAAATTGTATTAGACAAAAAACCAAAAGTAATTCCCATAATTTTTCAAAGCTGAAGAGCTTCATAGAGAGAGTTAAAGAAGGAATGGGAAGTATGTGAGGACAACAAATGAGTCTATGTGTAGAAATCATAAGGATCTGCAGACACACAAGAGGATTTTATGAACATGAACTTTTTTGTATACTAAAAAAGTAGTCCTTTAACATTTCCTGTTATGTGAAGGAACACTGCATGAAGAGGTGAATAGAAAAATAAGATCTGTCAAGCTGTATTTCTTTGTCAAGAGGCATGTTAGACAGTGACACCTTGGTGTAAGTACTGTCAGTTCACATCAGACTGATGCTGGATGGCTTCAAAAACTGTTCAAAACTGAAGGCAGAGCTGCATTTGCAAACTCTACCCATGCATCTATCAGAGCCAAAAAAAACCAAACAAACAAAAAACCAAAACCAAAAAACACTATCAGAAAAAACAAACATATCAACTCTTGGTAAAAGTGAATCAAGCAAATGATTAATCTCACAAAATCAGCAAAACTTCTGAAGTTTTTTGGTTTTCTTTTAACTGTACAGCCCAACTGTTAAGACAACAAATAGTCTCCAATCTCTTTCAGCCATACTTCCACTGGTCATTTAACTCTTGATCTCAGTTGACACATATTTACTTCATTGTATTTGTGTGTATGGAGCATATGTGGAGTAAAACCCTCCAAATTCTAAGCTGTCAGTAATCAGTAATATTCTGGAAAGCTATTCAACTCACTGATAATTCATATATTGACAACATCTAAAATAGATGGGTCCCTTCTAAACTACTTAGCTTACTCTGTGATTCTGTAGTACTTAAACTTTACAATTTGGAGCTGTGTTTCAACCATGGTATCATCACACCACAGCTTCTCTTTCCCTATCATTGAACAATGAAGTCATAGGCAGTAATGGTATTATTTAAAGTGAAATGAAGTCAATCAATCCCATCACCCTGCTTGCATTCCTTTAGAAATATACACCTATACACCTTGCTCATTACCCTGCTTCTCAGGGTTACAGGTGTCTGTCTCTTCAAATTTATTTTTATTCTATTTTTTTAAAGGTCTTCAAGTTTCTCTCAGCTTTGAGTTCAGTTTAGGGGCTTTTCCAGCTGAGAGAAGGAAAAAAATATTCACAAAACCACACCCTGGGAATTCAATAAAGAATTTCTCTCTGCATTTATAGGATAACTAGTGAAAAATCTACCATGCAGATATAATTTGCACAGTAACACTTTTCTTGAACTCCTGGAAAAAAAGTTTCTTAAAAGAAGAGAGATTGACTATATAAGAAAAAAAATCAGTATCATATTTTGCTAACCTAACAGTGCCCAATAAGTTTTTGGGACTTATGTTCCTTATACTTGACCCTTACATTTTATCAATTATCTAACTCTGATCTTTTACCACTGTGATTTGGGACTATGATTTTCTATTTTTTTAAACAGTTCTTTTCTAAAATTCCTTTCTATAATTCACAGACTTCTTCTTACTCTTAAGTTAATTTATTCCCTTACATGTCCTTTTTTAGTCCTCAGATATTTACTCCATAATAATAATAATTCATATTATGTCTTCACAGATTACTTCCTCAGATACCCAAACAGTTTGTTATATTTATTAAGAATCTTATGGTAATTACCACATAGGTTAATAAGTGAGCAGGGTTAGATTAGATAAATAAGTCGGATTATATAAATAGGTAGCGATGTGAACTGAAAAGTAGCTGAAAAGTTGGGCACAAATCCCAGCTGGAGCCCAATCACCAGTAGCAGACCCCAGGCCTCGAAAATGGGTCAAGAGAACATCCTCAGCAAGTTCAAAGATGATACAAATGTAGGAGGAGTAGTTGATATGACAGATGATACGCCCCCATTCAGACAGACCTCAATAAAATACACAATTGGGTGCACAGGAACCTCAGGAAGGGATATACCAAGTCCTGTACAAAGTTCACCCTGGAGCCTGACTGGCTGGAAATGAGCTGTGCAAAGGGTCCTGTTGGATACCAAGCTGACCAGGATGCAGCAACGTGCCCACACTGCCAGGATCAACAGACTCACTGACTGCATCAAGAGGAACGTTAAGAGCAGGGAGATGATCCTGTTTGGGGTTCCACAGTACAACAGAGACATGGACATAGTGACTATTTATTCATGGTTCTGTCTGTATAAACCCATGCACACTGTTGTTATCAAAAATGTTGAGCTCTGGAAAAGTTTTTTATTCTGAACTTCTATGACTTTAAGATCCAGTGTGTCATACTGCTGTTCTAACTTACTTCTGATACTTTGTCTTTGGTCAGAAAACAAATACAAAAGTTCAAGACAGTTCACTAAGACTAGGAAACAGAAAGAAAACACAAATGCAATAAGAGTTTAATACACAATCAAAACTTTTTACATGTTGCTTCTCACAGTAACATGCATATTCCTGCGGGTTTTCTTATTACCTGCTTAGACTAAGCTATGGTAAGCATCCCTCTTCTCCCTTAGTGAGAGTTAATAACCTGCTGTGTATGTGAATAGGTACATAGAGTTTGCTTTCCATGAAGTTTGTTAGCAAGCAGTCACAGGAAGATATTTTGTTCTCTAAGAAAAGAAATGAATAAAACAAAGATAGGAAAATAGCAGACTGTTTCTGTAACACCACATAAAAGCAACATCTGCCTGTTATCAATGATTTTGATTTTTGCATGCAGAGCTATCTTGTAACAATATCACAAGGCATCTGAACATCATTCTTTGATCATAAGTAATGACTTGTAACCAAGAAAAGTATTACAATGCAAGAAAAGAGAACCATCCTCACTGAGATGGGGTGGAGAAAGCTCCATCACCAAGTCTGCCTTTATTCTTTCTAGTGACAGAAGCTCAGAAGCACCTTTTAGAAAGTGTACTGTAAACAGAGCCAAAAGCTAAGAAATTGTTCCAAAGTGTAAAAGTAGATATTTGGGGAAATTGGATTACCTTCTAGTAAATAGCAACATTAGCATGCTACTGCTAAAATTCTGGATAAGTAGAAGTAAGTGTTTTTACCACTCACATCTCTTATTCCTATTTAGTGGGACACAGAAAGTAAGTTTATAAGAGCACAGAATGAAATCCACTAAGTTTTCAATTGAAATTTATTGATTTTTTTTCTAGTTCGCATATGAAGTAAATACTTTTCTACAATGAAATCAAGTCTCAACATTCTTTCTTGATTATAGAATGAAAGACATTTTATGTTACAGTGTTGGATTTTGAAAAACATCAGATAAAAAAGTTACATAAGAAATTTGAAAACCTTGAGCCTTTGAAAACCTAATCCCAATTAAGACAGAGTTAGAAACTGAGTTCAGGATAAAAATTCCGAAAAATCTTAGTTTTCTCTCTAAACCTATTCTGCTACCTTGTGACTTAAATTTTCTGATTATGTTATCCAGGACATAGGAAATTATGTAACCGAACATGCAGCCTTTCCTCTACTAACTCCCTGAAAGTGTTCTGGATATTCTGTGCTGACTGCTCTCACTTGTAGCATCTTGGTTTGCAGAGAACAGGCATTCCACTATCTAATATCTGGAATACCTACTGTGACTGAATGAACAGAACCATTCTCAGTGAGATCACATATAATTATATTAAAAGCATTGTTGCTGTCTGATTTTGGAGCACTAAACCTTCTTACCTGCAGAATATTTACTCTAGAGGTCAAATATCTAGGCTTCAAGCAGGTTTAAGATTAAGTAGTTTGAACAAGCAGTTTCCTCAAGCTAAGAAAAAAGTTAACTACCAGAATATGGATTATCAGGGATGAATATGATTTTGACTCTTCAGTTGAAATGGACCCTAAGCACAATAGGAATACAAAAATTCAAGGTTTCTGAAAAAATATGCTAGAGAATGGAAGTGAGATATTACTGACATATCTGAATTCTTCTTTCCTATAAATAATAATTAATGATGAAACAGGTCATTAACAGGGACTCCACATTCCACTCAACTTCAGATGCTGTAACCTTTGATATTAATGGTCTACCAGTCATTATACTGCTCTGATTTCTTCACCTTGCAGTGCTGAAGTCCACACCTCAGCTCACTGTGACTGAGGCTGACACTCATGCCACAAATTTGTTTTACCATCATGTGAGCCATTTGTGGGTATAATTCTCAGCGGTGATTCATACAATCATGGATATATTAACATATATATTCAATTAACTAGCTAAAACACCCCAATCTCAAAACATAATTTCAAGCTAACAATTAAGAGTTTTTATTTTGATGACCAAAATGTGATTTTATAGTTATTTCCTTGAAATGTAGGTATATTTTTTCTACTATATTTTCTATTAGGGAACACTGGATAAAACGTCAAAGTTAAATCTGTTCTCCTACCATGGAGAAGATTGTCTAACTATCTTCTCTTTTAAGCAATTATCCTAACCATTTGTTAAGAGTTAATCTTTGCTTGTTCTCTATCTGAATCCATATAAAAATGTTGACTAACCCTGAACCACGATCAAAACTTAAAGACAAGTAGGTACCAGTTGCCTCGTAACAGACACCTCTCCAGTGTACAGACAAATACAGCTAAGCACCAAGGATAATTTTAGGCAGACTTGAGTGTCATCTCTTATCCCAGGTGTGTTCTTCTTCAGAAAACTGAATTGCTGCTTAGGGTGTGAACTACTGTCTTAGTGTCAGAAGATATTTTTAACATTGCAGGTTTTTAATTTTACTGATTCAGTTCATCATCATCTTAACTCTATAAAAAGATGATGGTAAATTATCCAGATTAAAGAAATAGTTTTATTTAATTTTAAGTGGGAATCTTAGCAGAATTATAGTGGTGAAAAGAGATGTGGAGGAGGGAGGAAAAGATGTAAACCCCTAAAAGCAGACTGTCAGCCTCTGTCACTGTAATAGCATGCATACAATATACCAAGTAGGGTGAGATCTAGGCAAAATGAATCCAGTCTGTAAACATTATTGTCTTCAGTGACTACATTATTTTTTAGATAGGCAAGTCTTTGGAGAAACTGAATTTAACACAATAAACACATACCTATTGTAACCTAGTTCTATATTGTTCTTTGTAAACCAGACAATTTTTCAGTGCAAACTGGCTATTGATATTACATCTAAACAACTGGGTTCAAATATTGTACTCTCATGTTGAGTTAGCACATAACATCTTTTCAAGTCAAAATAACGCACAAGTATTGGTTCATTCCCAGACCTCTAAATGGAACATATATTTTAATTTAATTCGGTAATTTTTTTTATTTAACTTATTAAGTTATTTTATATGTACATGCAGAGAGCGAAGTTATTAAGAAGTTAAGATGCTTGAAATAAAATACATTGTCCTGGAATAGCTCAATGATGATGCCATGACAGGCTCAGGGAAGTACTCTGGTTTTAAGATTTAGAATAAATTCTGCAGGAAAATAATGGTTTTGTGCACAAACATAAAATGTGGTAAAATATTTGGTAATTCAGCTTTACAGCCCTAACTTCAATCACCAGCAAAACCACTGAGTAAACAGTAATATCAAATGCCTATGGCAAACAACATAATCTCTAGTCCCTGTTCCTGAAACCGTGTGATAATGGCTCTGGGTTTAGTTCCTACTCTGACAGGAATAATTTTGTAGAGTATAAAAGATATTTTAGAGAAAGAACATGTTGATCAAAACGATAACTGTCATAATCAAAGCTGTCTATGCCAGAAAAAGAAGTTGCCAAGGAGTTTTCTTATGGGTATTCCAGATGTTCACTTTCTACCTGCCAGGAAGATGCCATATAATAAGCTGGATGGCAATCTCAGGTTATATAGTCCTTCTCTTTGCAGAGTGAGAAATTGTGTTAGATATGTAACATTGACACCATATTTTAGTGTTCAAAAATGTTCTTCAGTGCAATATTTTGTGATAAACTTTCATAAAAATAACCCAAACCCCAGGAACTTTTACATTCCTTGTGAATATTCTGAGAGATGAATGAAAATTTTCTTACTGGGTTTTTATAAGAGTACCTCAAAAAAAAAAAAAAAAAAAAAAAAAGAAGAAGAAGCAAGCGCAGGGTGAAGATCTAATTCCTGGACACTATGTGATTTGGCATATTCATACTTCTCAGTGCTGTCCCTTTCTCAAAAAAGCAAATTCACACACATACATATATATATGTATATATATATATGTATATATATATATGTATATATATATCCCTTATGTGACCCTAGGATCCTAAGCCATAATTTCTGTATGTGTGCATATAAAGTTTCTGTTTTTGGTTTGATTTCATATTACACTGTACAAAGCAACATGAATTCTCTATAGCTCAGTGGTTTGTGGCAGGGTAACAGACTTCTTCACTATGGTCTTTACCACAGGCTGCAGGGGAATCTCTGCTCCAGTATCTGGAGCATCTCTTCCCTTCCTTCTTCACTGGCCTGGCTGTCTTCAGGGTTATTTCTCTCACATGTTCTCGCTCTTCTCTCCAGCTGCAGTTGCTCTTGCCCAGTAACTTTTCCCACTTCTTAAATCTTTTATTGCTGCCACTGCTGCTGATGGGGTTGGCTTGGCCAGCAGCAGGTTCATCTTGGAGCCAGCTGGCATTGGCTCTGTCTGGCATGGTGGACGTTTCAAGCAGCTTCTTACAGAAATCACTCTTGTAGTGTGTCACCCCCCTCAGCCCCCCTGCAATAAAAAATCCCAACAAAAACAAACAAACCCTTACCACACAAACACAATATATACCTATAATGAAATATGTTTTATATGAAGAGTTCTGCGATCTATAGTGTTGTGGTTTATATTAGAAAGAGAAGTCAGGAACCTTTTCCATGTATCAGTCAACAGATCTCTCAGCACAGGGCTTTGTTTCCCTCATCCATACATACATATGTGTTCCTTTGACATATTTGCGCTTAGAGGTGTAGATAGAGTTGGGAAAAAATCAGATTTGATAGAACACACTGTGAGTCTGTTAGTTCTGTAGAGAGAAATGATTGGCTGCAGATATTCAGGACTGCTGCAGATATTGAAAAAATCTGCTGTCAACAATTAAGATAGCAAAATAAAGAGGTTCTGAGGAATCACAATTGCAACTGCAAGCTGATACACTGAATCTGGTCCTTAGCAAAATGCATTAGGAAATTATTTCTTAGCCTAGATTTTAAGAAGCACAAAGTGTCTTAAGTGTGAAGCTAAAGTAAATCCATTTATGCAAAAGAATAACTATGGAAGGAAAAAAATTAGCACTATTTCTGTGGCTCTTGTGTTTAACTGGAGCACAAATTCTATGTGTCAGTGATTTAAAATAAATCTGAAAAAATAATATAATAATTCTTTGTTAAAATGCTCCCTTTTAATCAAGGCTGGCTTAAGGCCGTTAGCTGTTTCAAACAGCATGGTTTCTACTTACCTTTGACTCAGAATATTTCCTTTTGAATTACAAGAGCTAGAAATTAACTTCTCTTCCAGAAAAAAACGAAATCAAAACAAAACAAACAAACAAACAAAAAAAAAAAAGGAAAACAAAACAAAACAAAACAAAACAAAAAACTTCCTGGAATAATACAGTAGACAAAAACCTCTGTTGGTTCAAATTTTTGATGTGAAGATTGAAACATGTAATCTGAAAAATGTCACTGAGGTTTACAATTAAGACAATCATGTAAACATTTTCTTAATTTAACAGGTCTGTTGGAAGACATTCAGGGATACCCTTCTCTCTAAAGATTTGTATCTATTTGAAATAGTTTTGAAATAGAAGATTTGAAGGGTCCAAAAAGGGCTTCCAGCTTACCTCTAAATATTTCATAACATAATAATAATAATAATTATAATTATAATTATAATTATATATATATATATATATACACATATGGTCTATATTATTTATTTAATAAATGCTAAAAACTGGAATTGGCAACAAAAGCTGCATTTTGGATTTTAACAAACTAGCCTACACAGAACTGCTTTGCCACTTGTTTTTCTCAGAAATCTCTCTTCAGCAAGATTACTTAATCACACCCAATTTCTTGAAGTCTGTTTAGGGCAGATATCAGACATTATGAGGAACAATACTTCTGCTTTTAAGAAAGATTACAGGCTGGATGACAGGGTTGTTGTTTCTGCAAGTGAGGCTGTAGTACACTTATTTCTTAATATGAAAATAACCTTCTACTGTAAGGTAAAGCTTTAGCATTCAATTAAAAATACAATATTCAAGGAAGAAAAAATATATATTTCTTTAGCTTACACTAACGAAACACTTGCACTTAAATGCAGCACTTTTGAGTTTTCACATTCACACAATTTTTACATTTTGTTCATCTCTTTCTTGTGCTCGCAGGAGTTCAGCTAATTTTGATCAAACACATGATGGCACAAAGAGTGTGATTTATGAAAAAAAAAAAACTTAAATCCTTTAAGGAAAAAAACCCCAAACATTAAGTATAATATTAATGTTTACATCTACTCTCAAGAGCATTCCCAGGCTCATTCTTGTTTGTAGAGCATGTAAAATATGCTGTCTTGCTATAGTACAGGTATCTGTTTTAGTGACTTCTTGTACATTCTATTGAACACGTGGTAAAAGTTAACATGGGTGCTCATCCCAGTATAAACTACACCTGCTTTTTGTAAGGTCGCAAATCTGTTTCTGAATACTGGCCTGATTCACTACCATTCTTCTTGCTGAAGATACCAAGTTTTACTAAAGAGATAAAGTTGTTGAACTTAGAAAGTTGTGCAGCAGATCAGTGGTCTACTGATTTAGAAAAGAAAAATCACTTGAAATATCAAGGTTTCAACAAACCATGCACCTTGTCATCCTGAAAATAAATGCCTTTATCCTCAAGACGTTTCCCTCTTAACTCATGCTGAAGAAGTCCCATATGAAATAAAATACAGGTTCCAGCTCTCAAATTCTGCATTCTGATGATGGAATCCTAACTTCATCTTTCATAGTCACTGCTTCTAGGTGTGAAAATAATTTAACACCATGAATGAACAAAACCGGACTCTATTTTAGATGTACAGAAGTTATAGGTCTAACGTTGCTTTATAGTCCCTGAGAGCTTTATTTCTTAACTGAGAGGTGGGTCTGTGGATGTTTGTTCTCTTGACTGCAAAAAGTCTAGAGTGACTGGATCAAATCTGTACATTTGACTTTTAGATTTCTGAAGATAATTTGTGGGCTTTTTCTCATCAATATTATGGTTTCTATGAGGCAGTCTGACTTTTTCAGAATTTGGTCTCAAATGCAATGCTTATTTTA
Source organism: Petroica traversi (assembly GCA_025920805.1). Taxonomy (NCBI): domain Eukaryota; kingdom Metazoa; phylum Chordata; class Aves; order Passeriformes; family Petroicidae; genus Petroica; species Petroica traversi. The sequence goes on from JAHLSL010000023.1 coordinate 3,336,595, forward strand.
ATGGAATTATCTGTGATTTAATTTCCTGTAGAGTACTTTATTGACTTTTACAGGTCATGTGAACAGACTCAAAACACAGGAAGCTTTATAAATATTTTGCAAAATACCAAGCTGCAAGGGGGAAATAATTCCAAACAAAAAACAAACAAACATGACAAATTTCATTTCTACCTGCAAACAGTGTAACAGAAGGACCTTAATGGCAGATAATAGTCAACAGAAAGTGACAACCTCCTCTTCTGATCCCCAGAGCAAATAAAAGCCATAAGAGGAGTACAATTGTCTAAACATTGGATTTATCTTCCTGCAAGGAATAGAAATGAAAGCAGACATTTGTTGAATACAAGTAACAGTCTTTTGTATTAATGTCTGCCCATTATCATGAAGATAAACAGTGAATCAAAAACATTATTTGTTCCTAGATCCTGCCATTTAGAAAATGACATCAACTACTCTAACCAATTAAAAATAAGTAATTTAAGAACAGTTCAAGATAGCCTAAGGCAACAAAACAGCACAGTTACAGATTAAAATAGGTTTTAAAAAATAGTATAACTCCATCATAGCATTTTTAGTTCTGATTACAGAGGTTTTAGAGCACATTTCATTTCAGAACTCCTAGGGAGACAACTTACTCTTTATTATATGTACCAGAATAGATGTTTCCTGAAGCCTCTCTAGTAGCAGAACTACATTTCCTTATAATTCAATCTGTGCCTCCCACATGCTTGATTTAGCCTTCTCAGCAAGATCATGAGCTCATGTCAGAAAAAGCAGTGTTATTTTTTGTATTTTTCATCTGTTCTTTTATCTTACAAACACATTTTGATTTTGTTAAGTTTGATTTAAGTTACTCTGTGCTTTGAGCCTATTCATAGTTAGCATATAGATGATACATTCAGCAGCTGTAAGTATTTATATTAAAGGGTGCAGTCAATTTTTGACAAGGACAGACTACTACAAAGTAACTTGATAAATTGGAGTTTTGTTCCTGAAGTAACTTCACATTTTGGATGGCGTGTCTATTTGCATTGTAATTCAAATACATCTTTGATGATTTAAGTCTTCTGGAGTTAGTGCCTTGATCCTATCATCAAAAGATAGGAATAAGCACACAAACATTTAACCAAATACTTATTACTTCATGTTCTAACCATCTGACTGTGTTTCATCTGCTGATCTGTCACAGTTGGGTTTCATAGTAGCCTTAAAAGGAACAGAACTATTTTTTAATACATTACTTGCTTTAAAATGGGCATAACAATATATCTGCATCAGAAAACCTGGGATTTAGTATGATGTCAATGAAGAAAAAGAGAAAGACTTTAATGCGTTCTGTCCACTTGAGATCTGCATCAAATCATAGAGCTGCTAATCCTTCTCCATTGGCTATGCAGAAGAAAAAAATCAGCCTAAATCTATTGGTTAAAACAGACTAGTTCTATTTTTCGCACTAAATGTGGCCATTAAATATACATGTAAAAATATGTGGCTTTATTACAGCTTCTTAAAACCTCTAATTTATTAATAGTCTCATAAATTTATATATGACAAATTTTAAAAATTAGCAGGTTTTTACCCTTATTTTGGATCTGAATAGAAAAAAGTATAAATAGTATTTTGAATATTTTATCTACCCTTATTCTTCACAACACTGTTTTATTGATAAGATGAAAAATAGAAAACCTGCAACATCATCACCTGTGTAGTAATAAAACCAGCTGGATCTCATGAAGTTCTGAGAAAGAGAATCTGTGTAGCTAAGCAATCAGCCTCTAAATGATGATGTGGGCTATATAAAGAACAACTGGGAAATATTTTTTTAGCTCTTGAGCTTTGAGTGAGGTTTCTTAACCTTAAAAATTAGTGCATTTTTAAAAAGACAATTGAATGATGTCAAATATTCTGTTCTGTTTGAAATTACACTGTGACTGCTAAATAGAAGTGCCTTCAAGTGTACCAAGCACAGACACAGGTGCATTAATTATTTAGAGAGTAAACAAATAGATCTGTTTGTGTGTAAGTAGTAGCAGAGTCAGGCGTTTTCTCGTGTGAGAACAGCTTATATAATTAACCATATACTCAGCTTCCTGTGTTAGCGGAAATCATGGCAATTTTTGCAGATGAAGAAGAATAAGGAATGTGACCTATAAGGCGAATTAAGTTCAGTAGGGTGACAAAGTTAATATGTTCACCAGGGTATCCCAAATTCTTCTAAAACACTGCTTGTTCTTTATCAAGAAAAAATAAACATAATAGTTTCTGCTACTAGTTTGCAAAAAATTTAAATTTGTATAATTATTGTGTCTTGTTTTCAATTTCAGCTAACTTTTAGTACATCAAATACTGTTTAAATCCATGTTGACTTGTTCAATACAGTAACCTAATATGATAAAATTAAAATCAGGGAGAAGAATAAAGTTGTTGGCAGGAAAGGCTTTTGGGGAGATATTTTCTTTGTCTGCCTTAACATGATTGATTAGTGAATTAGTCATGGTCCATTGGACCATAGTCCAAGGCACAAAGAAGAGGCTACCCAGACCAGATAGAAGAGTACATAGGTACGTCATTGTACAGCCTTGAAGGGTATTTATTTTGACTAAAAGATTATTATATATTAGTTTTATACTTCTCTATCTCAAAAGAAGAAAGAGAAAACAATATTAAACTGCCAAGATAAATCATGTAAACAGAAGTTAATACAATAATAACAGAAAAAAAAATACTAGAAAACTGATATAGTCAAAGTGAAGAGCATCATTCAAAGGACTGACATATTAACAGAGAAGACCTCATCAATGACTTTTTCATTGTAATATTATGAAAGAAAAAAAACTTTTTAAGTCCCTAAAAAGGTACTTAAAAGGTAATTTTAATCTTTGCATGGTACAAACATAATTTTATATCCATAGAAGTAACAAGTAACTGTTTTGTGAAGAATGAGATATTAATGATTCCAACATAAAGGTGCAATGTAGAGAAGTACAGGCCTTGTAGGACAGCAGAGACTTCGAAAAACAAAGAAAGCAGCATAAAGGACAATGACAGATATCCCCATACATGTATGAAAGGATAAAACATAAGGTTGGCACATAGGTAGCAGCGGAGATACAAAAAACTGATCCATGATCAGTCACAAAAATGTAAACTTGGCGCTGGACAAAACTGGTCTTAGGTGGAGCAAGCAGAAAAAAGCCCATGGCATCATATTTATTAAATTAATATGTAAAGTTTATATGTAGACCAATGAAGAAAGAGAAAGATGTAAAATGTGTTATCAAAGATTCTAAAAGATCCCAAATGGGTCCACGGTGAAGCGAGGAAGACATTACTACAACCATAATGTTTCTCTTGGCAAAAGTTCCAAGTGCTGATGACTTCAAAATACCCACCAAGCTAACCATTAATTTTATGACCCTGCAATGCAGTGGGAAGGAGGGCATAACACTGGGAAAGGGATAGAAAATAATGTGTAGTGTGTAGCTAACAATTTAGTAGTGTGTAGCTAACAATTTTAACTGCAATGCTGTGCTTTCTTTTTTTTTCTGACTAGATCAGAAATTTTATAAGATTTTTCAGATTCATGAATATTAACAATGGTTTTTTTTACTTTAGTTGCACATAAAGCATGCTTTTCCTTTGCCTTTAAGTAAGCAGTTGTGCATAGAAGTTTAGAATATGACAATGACAATTTTTTCAGAAATAAATGGAACACTTGACATGACTGTACTCTGCCTAGTAGATCAATATGATTTCCAAGATAGACATTTCAAATATAAATAAGAAAAATGATTTCATCACTTTTTAGATGTTCATGAAACCAATTACCAATAAGTAGCCCGAGGCTTGCTGTGAGGAATCCTTTTCCTCACTGTGGCATCTGACAGTGCATCAAGTGTCATATCTCAAGGTTAAAATTGTGAAATGTGTTAGGAATTATGTACAGTAAATTGTTATTAGTCACCTTCTTTATAATATTAATCTTTTTTTCTGTCTGGGTGAAATGCGAATGCTGCTCAACTTATCCAACACTGATGTTTGAAGGACTCTGCAATATCCAAAGAATAACCTCCATATAAATCATTACTCACAGGGAGTTCTATCACAGTGTTTTGCATTTTAGCCACAGAAGATGTATTGTGGAAACCTGACATTGTTTCTGTCTAAGCCAGTGGATATTTTACCTTTATGTAAGATTGAAGTAGGATTAGGAATATAAGAGCATGTAAGCACAATACAATAAATACCATGGTGATATTATGATTTTATGATATGATAGCTGATTGGTAGATATGTTCTGCTGCTGGGGCATTTGTTTATTTCAATCAAAACAAACAGATATATTTCATGCAATTTATTCCTTCTTTATTGTAATGTAGCTTTGCTAATATGTTTTACTAAGGAGAATATGTAAAACCAAAACTAAAACAACCAAAAACACCCTAACCGTAGCAACAGTTTGACACTCAAGTGAATTTTCTCTCCTTTTATTAGTGAATGTTCTAAGAAACTGTGTTGCTGTCATAGCCAGATTTTCCAGGCTAGGGTAGGCACTTTGTAGCCCTGAAAATAAAAGTCTACAGAAAGGAACACAATTTCAGTTGTCTTAGGTCCATGTGAGAACAGAGATGAAAACAAATTCTGTTTAGTTAAGGCAGGACTACAGTCCTGGATAAATATGGATACTTCTAAAAAAGTAGAAGAACATTGACATTGTGAATGAGAGGAGTGAAGCGTATTATAAGAGAGATGCCATGTGACATCACTTATACTGTTTTTCAGTAAGACAGTTTCTATAATCTGTTTTATCCTTCTTTAAATATCCAAGATCACTCATACAAGAGAAAACATAATCATATCTTACTAGGGGCTTAAGATTCATGGCAGAGAGAGGTTCATTTTCTTGACATCTTTGAATTAAATTGATCTGTGTATATGTTTGATTATCCTGAAGGAATAACTTCTTGAATTTTGCAATTTTAACTAGATTTTCTGTAGTATTATATTTTCTGAGACAGTTTTTCTGCAGTTGACACGGTACTAAGTCGGAAATGATATGAAAATATTGAGGGGTCATTCTCAGAAATTAGGGATATAAATTAAACATAAATACTTACATTTATCTATATTCAACAGTAGTTTAATCTGAGCATATGGTGGTTTATACCATCACAAGGCTAAGCCATATATAGTTTGGTGTGTATATATATATACATATATATACGTGTGTGTGTGCATGTTATACTGAGACTTTATTAAGACATAATCTATCATTCATTACATACACACAATAAAAGCTAAACATTCATCAAAGAATGATTGCTACTATTGAAATGATATTGCTTATGTGCCTCCCAACAACTACAGTAGCATCTCGCGCACAACAGGCTATCTGTACTCTGAAGACAAAAAGTTCCAAATTTCAGAAGTATTTCTGAACTAAAAAAAATATTTTAGATTCCAGAGTAACGCACAGTGCTTCTCCTGATAAGGAAAGGACTTTGTAAAGATGTCTCTGGTCTCTGGTGGTGTCCGGCTAGGCAGGGCTGTGACCTTCCGAGAGTGTCTCCATAGCCTGGGGCAGCAGGACCATGCGGGGAGCTCACACTCACAGTGCCCAGCACACACGGGCACAGGGGAGAATCACAGCGGCACAAGGAGCACACAGGGGGCTCTGTGCAGGTCCCAGGGTCCGGTTTATTCCGTAGCCTAGACGGTGGAAGGACAAAGACCCCGAAGGCCCTTAAATACTGAAGGGGGGCGGGGTTTCCAACAACCAATAGGGAGAGGGCTGGGGTGGTACAATGCTGATTGATGGGTTGGAGAACCAATGAGAAGGGGCAGGAGGAGGGACCAAGGAGAAGGGGCCAATGGGGCATTGAACTGGGGAGAACAATCCAGAGAAATTCCATATAAGGACAAAAGGGGCGGGAAGGCCAACAGGCCAACTGGGAGAATGGAATTAAAATAAATGTATATAAGGCCTCAGGGTGTCTTGGGGATAAACTTTGTATCACCCCTAAGTGTGGAGGATAATACAGCCTTAGGGGCTGTGTTACCAGTAGGCCTTTCAGAGTCCTCTTTGGCAGGCCAACTGGCCTCCACATCAAAATATTAATCTGCTTATCCTGTGGACAATATAATAATCTTACATACTTTTCTTTACATAGGGTATAAACTCAAATGACTTTTGGATAATACATTTGAAATAAGTGAGGGAGACAAAGTGAGACAGGTATTTCAAACACTGGAGGAAAATGAAAAAACCCTGAAGACGGAGGAACATCTGGGATGGATGAAGGAAACAAGGGGCAATAAAAACGTAGGAAAAAATTGAGAGGGGAGAGAGAGAAACAAAACAGATGGCAAGTAACCACAGCCAAAACTGTCAATCACTACAGAGTATGAGCCTAGAATGAATGCAATTATTAATTGATGATATAAGACCTTCACTTTAATGTACATATAAACTAAAACTGTTCCTAAACAATACATGTGCCAAGCCTTCTTTGATCTCTTCTCCTTTTCTCTCCTAGGCCCTTATTTCAGAAAAAGATTATTTTGTGTGCAAGATTCGGAGGTATTGCAGCATACTCTACCAGGTCTCTGGCCTGAATAGGCAAAAAAAACCTATAGTCTTTTGTCTCTCCTCCATTGCCATTGTGGCTTAGTTTGATCCACCCATTGTGACCATAAAGAAAAAGGTTATCTGTCAGTACCATTAATGTAATCAGTGGCAAAAAGCATGGCATTTAAAAGTTAAAATGTTCAGATACGATGTAAAATTATGATTTTTCTGTGTCAGTATTAGAATAAAAAAAAAATCTCTGATCTCATCTTGTTTACATCACAAAATCACGGTGTGGGTCAGATTGGAAGGAAACACAGTGGATCATCCAGTACAACCTCCCTGCTCAAGCAGGGTCATCCTAGAGCACATGGCACAGGATTGTATCCAGATAGATAGTTCATGACTAGCTCCTGTGAGGGAAACTCCACAACCTCTCTGGAAAATCTGTTCCGGTGTGTGGTCACCTGCACAGTAAAGAAGTTCTTCCTCATGCTCAGGTGGAACTTCCTGTACATCAGTTTCTGCCAATTGCCTCTTGTCTTATTGCTTGTCACTGCCAACAAGAACCTGGCTCCATCCTCTGGACGCCCTCCTTTCAGATACTTACGGATATTGATGAGGGCCCCTCTCAGTCATCTCTCCTGAAGGCTGAACAGGCCCAACTCTCTCATCCTTTCCTCATTAAGGGTCTGGAGATGCTCCAGACTCTTAATCGACTTTTTTACCCTCCTCTGGACCTGCTTTCAGGAGCTCCATGTCTGTACTGAGGGGACCAGAACTGGATATGGCACTCCAGATGTGGCCTCACCAGGGCTGAGTAGAGGGGCAGGATCACCTCCCTGACCTGCTGGCAGTGCTCTTCCTAATTCCCCCCAAGGATTTCATTTGCATTTTTGGCTACAAGGGCACACTGCTGGCTCATGGACAGTTTGTTGTCCACCACCACTTCCAGGTACTTCTCTGCAGAGCTGCTTTCTGTGGTGATTGAGCAGAAAAGTCACGGACTTCACAAGATGGTGGCATGCAAAGACGTTTATTTTGCAGTGAAAATTCTTTATATACTATCACATAAACAGGAAATAACTCTACAATACAGTGTATCCCAATCACCTTCTTTAATTCACAGTATTGCCTTTTATGGTAACAGGTAAGCAATGCCTTTTAAAGTAACAAACAGTGATTCTAGCCTCTGACAGGTCCAGCAGTTCACAAACCCACAATGCTCTCCTACCACTTCCCTGGTAACTTGGATGTTTTTCCATGGGTCCCAGGATTTCTTGCAAACCAGGGACAAAAGGTCACCCTGGCCTCCAAGGCCTGTTCCTCTGTGTCCTGGGTTGGCCATATGACCTGTTTGTATCCCCAGTCGTCCTCTTGCTTATGCTGGACATTAAGCTCTATAGCTTTAAGTTAAGCCCAGAGAGACAGAGAGAGTGAAAGTGGAGTTAAAAAAACCACTCGCCATTTGTCTGCAGGATACCTTTTACTCCTATGAAGCAAGGCCTTGAGAGAGTGGAGAGGCTACATTCCAATGGGACAGCGTTATCTTTTTTTTTCCTCTTTTTCATACTCTCTGGTGTGGGTGCTGGAACAGCTCACAGCGGAGGGTTTCCTCGGATTTTTCTCGGTATTTTTCGCAGGGAGAGACTTTGTTTCTTTCGCTGGGTATTTTTTTTCCTTTTTCCTCTTCCTGGGACTCATTGGCATCGCGTGGGCCCAAGACAGCAGGGAACCCCCGGGGGGCCCCCCGTCGCCGACTTCTACAGTCGGGCCCGGCAATCGGCCCCCCCCCACTGGAGAACTGAACCGGACTCAGACGGACTCTGAATCTACCATCTCTTCAGAGGAAGGAGAAGTTACATTGTTTTCATATTATCCAAATTTTTCCTATACTTGTGAATATTCTATTTGTTAAATAAATAGTTTTTTCCACTTTTCTCTAAGGAAATTCTTCCCGGACCTGCAGGGGGAGGGGTGATTGGAATAGACTCTTCCTAGAGGAGACCCCACCCCCCAGAGGTTTCCTCCTAAGTATTTGCCCTAAACCAGGACACTCTGTCCCCTACATTCTGTAAGCCCACAGCTTTCCAGCAGCTTTCCAAACATTCCATAATGGTGTCCAAGGCCATCCCTGATATGGTGCAACTAGCCCACACTGGTGGGAGAAAAGTCATGAGAAGTAAAACCAGGGCTTTTACCCACTGACTCCATAAGATAAGTATGACAACCAACTCCTTGCCTGGGGAGTCCTGTCCTGTAAATATACTTTGCCAGACCTAGCACCCTGTTGGGCCTGATCTGCCTTATCACCATCACACTGTCCAGTGATGACATGATTCTCTGTTGACCTTGAGCCCTGCCCTGCTCTTCTGGTAAATCCATGAGGCAACTGCCATGCCTGCTTCACTTTTCCCTGAGTAGCATATCAGTGAGGTGTAGTATTAATTAAGTGGCTGAAATGGCTGAAAACAGCATGCATTTGTGCAGGATAAGAGTTTTCAGCATTCTTTAACTTCCTATTACTTACCAATAAAGTAAGGCTTTAAACATATTATGTAAATAATAGGGGACTTATTATAATGCATAGAATTCACATTGTAGTGATTATAATACACCATTACAATCTTTGCAGATATGCTTTTGTTATGATGTTTATCACTGGGCTACAGACAATTAACTTGGTCACTGTCTTCTTATGGAAAATGAGGCAAAAAAAGAATACTGTAATGAAATCTATTTGAAAAACAACTCATCAAAGGCTGTCAGGGTGGTTGTTAAAGCTGCCTCAGAAATTATGTCAGAAGTGGTTTGACAAAGGTCATGATATAATCTTGGGATGTCAAATATATTTTGTAGCCTGGAGAGTGCCTGAAACGTGGAATGTGTGAATGAGTGTGAAATGTTATTGAGGTGCCCTAGGATGCCAGACATATCTGAGCAACTGAGGAGGATGACACAACACCTATGAGAGATCTCAGTTTTACTGCTGTAGCAACTTGAGGTATTCTAAAGGTCCTAAATGGCATCAGTGAAATTAATATTAAATTTTTATTTACTGTAATGGTAACTTAGATTTGGTTCACATGTCAAGGTATCACTACAGGCATCCAAAAGGACATAATAAATCTGATTTGCTTGATTCTGAAGAGTTAATCATCCAGTCTGAAGTAGATTCCTTGGATTCACTTAAGTTCTCACAGATAGATTGTATTGCTAGGTGCTTTAATGTACCTCAACTACTATCCAGTTATTTCTTCAGAAGCGTGTATGTTTACCTTAAAATCTGTCTCATATATTTCAGGTCTGTGAAGATGTTTGGAAAATTGTGGGACATCAAAAATGCCCCTAAATCTTCATTGCGGACATTTGATTTAAGACCTCTATGCAAGTACTGGATATGGGAACTTCCTGGAAGCCATGTTTCATATCTGCCTGGTACATTTACCTGAAAAGAGTCAATAACATAATATTGTTTTTCTCACTGTGCTCTTTATAACAAGGAATGTTCTAGCCCTCTCTGTCCTAATGTGTGAAAGATTTTAATTTTATACTCAAATTATTGTTAACATATGGCTAAAATTTTAGTGTAAAACTGAATTAAGGAAATTAAGAAGTTCTGGACCAATTTTCATGAGAATGAGTAAAGAAAAGTTCTGAGAATTTTCAGTTTGGTCATTTTTGAATGAATAGAGCAAGAGGAAACTGTGAAGGAAAAATTAACAGTCTAGTGCATTTAATTAACAGAAGCATTAGGGGAAAAACAAGCTAAGTTATTCTAATTGTAAAAACAAATCTGAGGAACAGATCTGAAAAACAGAACAGATTTTCATATTCATTCCGTATAATAAGATAAAAGTATTTGAAATATTTGAGTTTTCACTTATTGAAGGGAAAATGTAATGAAGAAAATTTTTTTAAATGGTTGTGCTTAATCATTCTAAAAATTCAGCCATCTCACTTGATTCATGGAAACAATTGGAGTATTTGTCAAATCAGCCCCTACTTGTGAACTTTATGTTTCTTGGTGGGGTTGTTTTCAGGATTTTTTCCAATTTCTCAATATCCTCCCTTTCTCCTGTATCACCAGTTCTACTCTGTTGTTCTTGCATGCCTCTTCTCAGTCTCCATTCAACTACATTTTTATGTTGACCTCCGTTTCATGTTTTCTCATTTATTTTATTTATTATATTCCCCTAAACTTAGTTTCTTTTTACTTATAATTTAGGTAGCCTGTGTATGAAAATGCTGTCAATGATGATTCAGGACTGTGAGGACCTTCAAGTACCTTCTGTTCTGGTGAAGAATGGTATTGCATTCAGTAGAAGGAGCAGAAGATACTCAGATACTCACTTCATTAATGTGTTATAAAAGTTGTTCATACAATTATATTTTTTAAATATTGAGTAAAATTAAGATACATTGAATGCGGTGAGATTGTTTCACTCTGATAGAAAAATGCTGAAATTAGGAAAATAATTTATAAAATTTCCCATATTGACGCTTTAAATTTTTTTCTAATCTTTTTATCTATGTTCCCTGTGGAATCCATGCTCTCTGCGTTCATAAGGATTTTAAAGAAAAAGACTGTGTTGTTGGAAATTACCTTTGAAATAAATCTCTTAATGCTCTGAAATTTGGTCATTCACAAGTCAGAATGTTAATGCCTTCATCAACTCGGAATATGAAATGGAAGCCTATTCTCCTACAATAGCTACAATGCTTTTGGGAATTATCAGCATTTATATTCCTCTATTCATGGTTCTTGAGTCTTCACTGCAATCTCTCAAGTAACTGAAATAAGAACTTCAACTGTTTTGCCCAGGATCACACAAGAGCTACTGTTGAAGTTAAAGTAACTACACAGAAAATCTTAAATATAATTATTCTATGTTTATCATAAGATATTATTCGCTACAATAAAAATAAATGTTATATCTAGAAAATGATCAGAATTTAAAAGCCAGCCAGTGGGCTCAGGAAGAATACACTCAATTTAGGAAAACATCTGTTTGAATTATACGTCTTTTTTTTAATAGTGTTTTTAGTAAGTCATGCTAAAATAGGTACTGTATGTGAGAAAGAGAAAACCAGTAAGAGTGGTGGAAAATCAGAAACATGATAATGTGGCTGTTATGTTGTAAAATGTACCTAGCAGGCTTAAGCCTTTCAAGTTTATGTGGTTGGGTTTTTTGTTTTGCTTTGGTTTGGGTTTTTTTAGTTTTTTATTGGTTGATTTTAGCTATTAAACTAAAAAAGGAAAAAGGAAAAAGATATTAAATCATTATTTTCCCTCAACTACATTTAATTTTAAAACCACTATACATCATAGTAGCCATAAAAAGTATGTTTATAGCTATACTAGGAAGGAGTATCAGGAAATGTGAAGAGCAAATGAAAAATGAGAAAATCAATACCAACTCCTCCACACATGAACAAAAAAAAATTTAAAAAACAACCCAGTGTTACAAAATTTTGTCTTGACTTCCTTTCCACACAGGAAGGAATCACCAGTGATCATAACTTGGGATTGTTTGTTGGTCTTATTGAAGGGTTTTTTTTAAGGGTTGGTCTCTCCACCCTCTGAGATTGTTTGCTTGGGTTCCTCATTATGTGTTTGAAAAATTGTACCCAGGGCCTTGTACATATTTATAAAGGTATCTCAGAGGATTAATTGAGGGTGAGAAGGTGTTTCTCTTACTGCTCCATTCTACAGTCTTTTACCAGTCATCCTTATCCCTCTTGATGTTGCCTTGCTCCTGGCACAAACCAGGTTCAGGACCTGTCTCAGTAGTGGCCACACTGTGTTAGCTTCTGTGCAACACAGATATCAGGGTTTGGCTCCAATATATTTCTCAGATTCTCCTCATCCTGCCCCTCAGACTCCAAGCAGAGCAGTTCATGAACCTGGTCACATCTCCCATGGACTTGCTTGCGGTCACTTTCCATGTCTAGAGATATCTCGTCGCACATCCCACAGCTGGAAATCTGTGTGGTTGTATTACTGAACAAGAGCTTACTCTCTGTGGCAGCATTGGTTCTGCCAATTGGTTAGAAACTCAGTAGAAGCAGAGGACACTGGTTTTTTGCTGTGTTCTCACCATACCTGCCCACCAGAAATGTGTATTCTCATCGTTTGCATTTCCTGAAGATGTTTATCCCAGACTTGTGCAAAGTAAGGCTATATCTCACTTTAGCACCTTAATCAAAAAAATAGTAGAGCAGTCATTGATCAACAAACACTTGAGAGTTCCTGACACTTCTGATAGATGGAACTATCAAAACCCTCCACCTGAAGAGACTGCAGCACTTGAGTGTGCCATATGGTATAAAAGTACTATTTCAAAAAGTAACATATTGCCCATTAAGCTCACCAGATGAATCTCCATTACTTCCATATATACATCATTCTCACACTGTGCCAGACAACAAAAAAGGGGGGGAAAAAAGTGTATTTCTATAAGAAGTATAAAGTTCTTACTTTATGAAGTTTTTTTCTGTTGGATTCAGTACTGTGCAGTAACAGGCTTTACAGATGCAGGGGAAGATTTGACCTTCTAAAATTCATGCTAATGGTCTTCCCTTCGCATCAGTACAAATAGACACTTGTTTCCAATGTGTGTATAGAAGGAAAGGAAGGTAGAAAAAATACTTGTTATTTTCCTGTGTGCTGAATGTGCCACTACAGAGAACCACAAATGCAATAGGTAGAAATGTCCCTACCAAGCCAACTAGGAAAGTTGATGGAGTGGGGACTGTTACTGTTTTGCTTTTCTTTTGGGGCTTTGTTAATTTGTTTTCGTTTGGGCTTCTTTTTGGTTTTTTTATTTGTTTGTTTTGTTTTGGTTTGGTTTTTTTTTTGTGGTTGGGGAGAGGGAGGGTGTTGCTGAGGTTTTTTTAGTTGGTTTTTTGGTTTTGGTTCTGGTTTTTGGTTTGGTTTTCTTTTGTTTTTTTCCCCCCAGAAGCTCAAATCATACACTGAAATTACATCTCCAAAGCTTTTTTAGCTGGTGGAAATATGTCCTGCACTGAGCACTACTGTAGAGGCAAAGTTAATTTTGTTCCTAAAATGTATTTACCATTCACATGTGCTGAGGTGCCAGGCTTCTTGCTGGCATGTGCACAACTGCTGCCAATAAAGCACTTTATTTAATAATACAAATAAATCACTGTTGCTAATATTTGATTGGCTGTACAATAGAGAATGAACTTCATTGTACTAAGAGGCCTGAGTCACCATAGGTTATCTTTTTGTTAGTAAATATGAAATTGTTTTTAAATGTTAGAAAATCAAAATTATAGCATTAGAAGAGGGGAAGTATGTCTGCAAATTGCAGAGGTCATGAGGTGTTATTACAAGAGACCCATGTTAGCTGGTTTTTTAACATGAAAATGTGCCATTTTTGTCAACGTTGCTTAAAAAATATCTGATTCTATTATCATATGATTCAGTATGATGGATTTTGTAAGAATAAGTTGTAAGTCCTTTTGATACTTTTTGTGTTTTCTGAAATATGCATTAGAAGTGGTAATTGATGGTGCAGAACTATCCCTGGAGAACCTGCTCTTAAAATATTTAACATTTCCAGCCAAGAATACCTCTGCTCTACCTTAGTATTGCCAGTCATTCCTGTACAATCATGACCAAAACTGTAATTTATTCTTTATTTGAAGTCATTCTTCTTTTTTAAGAAACAAATTATTCCAAATTTCTTATTGCTAATTGAAAGTGATAAGTACCTAAAAATACCTTTTTTTTTCTTAATAAGTGAGTTATTATATATGTTTGCAGCACAAGTTTATTTCTTTCTAAAACCTTATATTCTATGACTCAATAATTTTTCTAGCTGTTCTTTAGATCAGATGAAAAAGTACATGGTGTCCAGAGATCAAAAGTGGCTATTTTAATTATTTTGGGATTTATTTTCAATCTGATGAGCTGACTTTGTAAAAAAAAAAAAAATCCATTTTCATTTTTAGTTTGTTTTAAAAATAATGGGAAAAAATCTAAGAAAAGCAAAAGGTAAACAATTTGATTTTCCTTTTTTTTTTTTTTTCATTTTATTTAGGTGAATCTGTTTCACTTACTTAGAGACCCATGTTTCTTTTAGATGTTTTATCAGAATACGATCTTTTTAACTTCCTTTTATCTTTTCTAAGTTGCTGAAGGAAAAGTCTCTTCCAAAAGATCCAAAAGACTCTACCAACAGATACAAAGTTGTTCCATTGTTTTAAGAAGAAAATGTACTAACAGAAAAAAATATATTAAAGAAAAGAACAAATTTCACAATTACATTTCTATCTCCTGATCTATTTTTAATGATGTCCATAATGAGGCCTTCTGCACCTATTTTAGTGTGTTCCAAGCAACTTTTAGTCCCATGATATTTATTACGGGGTACATATTTTATATATGAACAATACTGTTATTCTGATCATTTATTTATGTTAAGCGGTGGCCATTATAGCAAAGTGTAGCATCTGTGGTTTCATTTCTGGTGCAGAGGTAAAGTGATTACGGAATTATGAGCCTACCACACTCAGGGGTATTACAAAACATGAAATACAACAAAGTTCAGTAAGTTCTTCTAATTTTACAGGGATGTGATTATCTCACAGGAGCTACTTCTTGTAGTTACCAGATGTTTCACAATAACAGTAACTCTGGAGTTGCTTCATTGTTATAACAAGAAGATTTTACTGCAGAGAGAAAGGTTGGCATTTTCTCTGCTGGATGAAGATGAAATTGGCAATTTGGAACAGCGGTTTCAACTGAGCTATGTGGTTTACATTGATTAATCTATCATGCTAGAATATTAACCTACCAATTGGAGCTCTCTCCTAGTAGTTTTCTAATCTAAGCCATATGCCTGAAGCTTAATAAACATTTTATTTAATTCCAGCTACAACAAGGGCTATTTTACAAAAGAAAGAATCCTGAACTTTCTCCAAAACATCAGCTATTTGGGATCTTAATTTTCCAAGCAAAACTAAATCTTTTTCCATGCAATGCCAAGAATCATCATCCAAATAAAATTGTAGTGACTCCGATGCTGTGGATTCTGACACTGTACCTAAATAAAGCAATAGTTCACTAGAGAAGAAATCCTGTTCACATTTATAAAGGACTTGGTTGTTCAGGGACGACTTCTGAGTGTATTACTCATTTTGGATGAAATCTTCTGTTATATAAGTCCATTTAGATGATGCTATCTAGGATGAGTCAAATCTAGGCATAGGAAAGGATGGAATATTTATGGAAATTCAACCAGAAGGATGTCTTAAACATAGACAGTTAAACATACTCAGTTAAACTGGCAAACAGAGACTTACTGCTAGATTCATGCTATTCTTCAGAGGCAAGCCTATCAGTTCCTCTCCACAGGAATTTTGCAGCTTTGCTCTACGTGAACTGTAAAATCAAAGAAAAACTGTTTGTTTACATAGTCAGCCTCAGAACAGTAACAAGGAGAGTATTTCTGTGGCAGGATTGTCCTAAGATGAAACCTGGAATGAGTATTTCAGAAAAATGGTTGATGGTAGGTAGCTATTTTTTACATTTATGGTAAGCCTCTGACATTATGTCAAATACCAAAAATGGAAAGAAATGTCATGCTCCAATGAAATGACATGTATGCAGAAATTTCGATCCAGTCATAAGAAAATAAAAGAAATACCTCAGCTGAAACTGAGAGGCATTTGCTCGAAAAACTATAGAGAGATAACTTACTGGCTACCCTAACAGGGTCAGGAGAACCAGGAATTAGAAAAAAATACTATAAATAATAAGAGAAAGCAAGAATATGAATATTAATAGAATTAGTCTAGACCTTACTAGCTAGCTTCCTAGACTGCTGCAATAAAATCTATGCTGGCTGAAGGGAAAGTCTGACATTGTGTTTGAGTTATTCTGAAAAATATCTCAAACACTGTTTATTATTAAAAGATTAAAATGTAAGCAGGATAGAGTTACTGTAAGGTTTAGTATGTGATTCCTTTTGTACATACTTTAATTGGCAATAGTTACTTCTACTTTAATTGCTACCTAAAATTAAATGTATTCATTTGATTTCTAACCAATAAGTTTTAATGCTGATTTGCAATTTTTTCCCTCCCTAAGTTACTGGCAGTTACTCATTTACATACTATGGATTTCTTTAACCTGAAGAAAAATTTTTAACTCAAGATTGGGAACATTCTGTCTTTTTAAAAAATAGCCCAGCCTTAGTGCATATTTTCTAGGTGTTATTTCTTTTTGTAATTAGGGGGAAAAAAGTAGGCATTTTTGGAGCAGTGTTCAGCCTAAGTAGTGTTCTAAATTAGAATATATGAACTGCTCACTATGGGTACCTATTTCTTTCCATTAATCTTGAAGATATCCCCTTAAAGGGTCTAGTCTAACTCTAGATATCTATGATGCAGATATCTGAGTTTAGCAAGATTATTTACATCTAAAGTATTCCACTACTTCTTTATGCGAGAATGGTGAATAACAGCCTCTATGCAGCTGTTTCCCTTCCTCCATCACAGAAACTGGCTTGGAAGTATCAACAGATTGTTTCCTTTTTACCTAACTGAATCAGTCTCTAGATGTTAAATATACTGTTGAACTTGATACATAATTTTTGTATCAGGAAAAATATATGGCTGATTTTCAATAGAGCAAACCCTTATCTGATCCTTCCAGTACTGTGTACACAGAAGGAAGAGCAGTTTTTTTGGTTGAATTATAGAGTCTAGCCAAGAGCCTTAAGATCCTGTCATAGACGTGCCATTAACAGTTTGTTTCATGCTTTTCATACAGAGACTTGAAGAGGAAATCTCCTTGGAAAACTAAAAGTAGTTTGACTAAAATTCTGCATAGACATTCATAATAAAAATAATGTTCTGAGCAGTTGTCATGTGTACTACAGTTTGCTAGAGCTTTCACCATTTCCTGGATGAAATAGTTAACATCTGAAAGATCTCATCTTTAGTAAATCTGTGTATTTCCCTTGGAATCAGTGAAGACATGCTGACTTTAAAATGCTGGGGTCGGTCATATCTTTTGGAAGACAGCTGTTTCTAGCATGAAGCTCTTTTGATGCTGCAACAGATTTTTGGTGACTGGAGAGTAGAAAAGTCAGAGGTTTTTTCCATTTCTAATATCTTCTTCAGTAAAAAGGCATTCATCTTTTTTTTTTCTGTGGCTGACTCAATTTACTTTAATGTAAATGTAAGTGTTTAATGAAAAGTCTTATATTGCTTCAAATTTACTGAAGAAATTTACAAAAAAGAGGACATTCCTCCTGTATTGCATTGCAGTTCTCTCTTGCTCTCTGAGACAGCCCTTAGAAATCTCTCCAGCATTTTTGTAAGCTCCCTTTAGGTACCGGAAAGCTGCTAAAAGGTCTCCCTGGAACCTTCTTTCAAGGCTGAATAGTCTCAACTCTCTCACTTCGTCTTCATAGAAGAGGTATTGCAGCCCTCTGATCATATTCATTGCCTTCCTCTTTACCTGCTCCAACTGGTCCATGTCTTTTTTGAGCTGAATTTGCATTTGACATAGGTTGGTTCCATGAAAGAGGGATAATCACCCCCTTGCCTTGCTGGTCGCACTTCTTTTTATGGAGCCCAGGACACGTTGGGCTTTCTGGGCTGAAAACCCACACTGCTGTCTCATGTGGAGTCTCACATCCATCAACACCCCAAAGCCTTTCTCCTCAGACCTTTCCTCAATCCATTCTCAACGCTTCTTGAAATTTTACTCTAGAAATCCTAGATGTTTCCTTATTTTCACATACTTAACAAAGTACTTCTTGAACAACAACAGAATCATTAAAAGTAATGTCTTACCAAAAAACTTATAAAAACAGTTTAAAATATTTTACATGATATTTTTTCTTTTTTTGTGTGTTATATTTAGTGTTTACTCTCTCCTCTCTGTAAAAATTGAAAGTACTCTGGAGATGGGCTAAGACTAATGGGAAATTGACAATTAAATAGCTACTGTACATGAATGACCTAAAGCTGTAAGAACACAAGGGAACTATACACTAAGATTGATATAGTTCACAATTTCATTAAATACTGAAGCAAGTAATTCATATGTAAGCACAAATCCAGAAGGACATGGAAGACGAATGTAGAGATACAAATCTTCAAGCAGGCCAGGTATCCAAGGAATTAGACAAAGGACAATTATTTATGTTACTTGAGGAGATAAAAGTTAGTGAAAGAAATGCAATCTGGAGGAAAATGAAGTCTGTACACACTAAATTTTTTGAAAACAGGATCAGAAAACTATCTGGACATCAGCCATGCTGATATGTGAAATTTATGTACTCTATAAATTTTTCTGAAGGACGTCTTCTGAGGATGGCATGTTCTTTGATGTACAAGACTTGCTAAATCATATATGGGTAAATTTTACTTCAAAATATCTTCTTGGTCTTGTTATGCTGATGGAAATTCTTTCCTCATACTTCAGTAAATAGGGAAACTGAAGGCTTGGACTAAAATGTTGCCAGAATTAAACAGATATAAGAAAGTCATGCATACAGAAATTCCTTATGCCAGACCTCCTTTACAATTAAGTGCAGGCAGCAATTAATTTCACTGGAAGGTAGATCAGGCAAAATATTCCCTAAAAGTGCCTGTTGCTCATCTGCACACTGGAAGAAATTCTCACTGAGTAGCAGGCATGCATACTTCAGCTGTAAAAACCATATTCAGTGACTCTCACCCAAGCATGTTTGTTCCCATTATGTGCTCTACTATAGCCTCTCCTCCTTTCTTAAGACATCATTGGCTTCTGTTCCTTGAAACACCTGTTACTCAGCACACCCTTTTCAGAACCAATCTTCCCAGAGTTTTCACAACATAAACTGTGTTGATTTGTTTCTCTTGGCACAGCTGCCCAGAGTTTCTCTTGCAGACTCATCATAGATCAGAATCCTTCAGCAGCTTGGCAAAAGTCTGTCAAGCTTGAGAAAATGTCATGAACCATTTTTAGCTGATGGATCTTCTGGTTATTTCTAAGCCATTGCTATATGTCAATAATTAAACCACTTTGAGCCTTTATTGCTAATTCATATATTTGAAATAAGCATCATCAATTATCCCGCAAGATATAAAACTCACTAAAAACATGTAATAGAGTTTCTCAGGCAAAAGAAACTTCAGAAAATCATTTTGTTCATAATCTTACTTAAAATTTAGATTCTGTTGAGTAACAGAACAGGCTAAATAAATGGAAAAGTTCTGAGATGGTATTTACTTGTATTTTGAAACCAAATAAATTATGTCCATCTATGTGATTTCTTATCATTCTAACCTCAATGTCCAGTACAATGTCTACTTTGAAATTTGCACTGAGACATAAAGGACTACATGAGAAAATCTCTTTCTGGAATTGCCAGAGACTGGCTTTTTGATGATGATAAAAAACCACAAAGGGTAGATTTTACCAAAGTTGGATTTCATGGGCTCAGTTACCATGAATGGAAAGAAATAACTGTTTTATTATTCAGTTTTGGTCACCTAATTAAGACATCTTCAAATGCTTTAGAATGAGGTCAAACCCTAAGTACCTAACTTTAATATTACTATTGCACTGAAGACGTATTTATGAAGAAAACCTATCTGTATCAAACCCCCAATATAACTAACTCAGATACATCAATCTAAAGTTAGTTGGGATGAATGCCTCTACCTATGTCTCTATCCCTTCCTCTCCTAAATTTTAAGGCTTGACATATGTGCAATTACTGAAGCAAAGTATTATAGAAGTCTGCATATATATATATATATATATAATATATATAGCTTTCTCCTAGCACTACTACTTCCTTTTCCATTTTCTATCATCCCCAAAAACTCAGCTTCCATTATGCTGTGTTTTTTCAAGTACATTTTTAACTTTTTTTCTGTTTTACACAGAGAAATTTTGTCACTTATGACTATGGTACTTAAATAAAAATTTTTACTTGTGTAAAAATAATCACTAAGTGTCGCAAGTCTTACATATCTGCAAAAATTAAAATATTTCTCTGTTTGGGCTCAATACAGGTAAATGTTTCACCTCCCTTTGAATAACTTTAGAAGGAAAGATTTGCAGAGATTAGGAAATGTGCGGAATATATTATAGACCCAAGTGATTTTTCTGCTCATGTATTGTAACTCACAAAATGCAAATTTGCATATGGAAAATGTGCAAAGTGTTAAAAGAAAATATAGGTTTCAAAAGTCTGTTGAAGAATAAGACATTAATCTTTAAATACTTTAAAATACCCACTGAATTTTGCTGATGAATCTTATCTGTATCTAAATCAATAATGATTTTTAAAAAGTGAACATTGCTTTAACAGAAATCAGCATATCACGTAACAATAAAAGGAAATAAATATCCTGCTGATTGCCTCTTGCCTTTTGGTGTTTAGTTATTGCATTCTGCCTCTGCATTCAGCAGGGTATAATGGAGGGGTTTATTTCTTATGTGATTAAAGTCACAGCTGTTCCCACTTACTGGATTGCTTTAACCCGAAAAGTATATGAAAGGATTGAGTCTCTGTTTTATAATGGAGTTTTAAAGTTCTCACACTACCACTGAGAGAAAAAATATCACTTCTAACGAGGTCCCTCAAGAGTGCCTTCATTACTTTCACATGATGATGATAATGTAAGGAAAGACTTGTATTCATCCCCAGAGTAGTCCCACTATGTGGATGCTTTTTTTCCCACAACACTTTAGGACTATATTTTGTAATTCTATAGCAAACATAGCATTGCTGTTTCAATCTAAGCACAGATTTTTCTTTGTAATGTGACATATTTATTTAAGCTGGGGTAATGTACAACAACCTGCTTTAATAATGTGGGAAGGTAACAGATGCCAAACAATGTGTTATGGAGTGTAGCAAATTACTGAAGACACTCTTGCTTCTTGTTTAAAACTAAACCTTGCAACCAGGCTGGAGCAGCCAGGACATGCATTGGTAAAGCAGCACAGGCAAGATCATTTTTACCAAAGTTTGCAACATATCTGCAGGTCTGATCAACAAATATTTCTTTAGCTGAATACTAACATTCACACCATAAACAGCATGCGTTACATCACTCAGAACTCTGGATAATGGCTAAAGGCAATCCATAAACAAATTCAGTCTGCAGTCATTATATTATTGCCTCAGAGTGAATGGGGTTTAACTTGGAACATAAATTACATTTTTTATGAGGGGAAAATCAAATATCTGTACAACTTACTAATTTTGTTACGTTTCCTCCATGATTTATATTCATCCATTTACCTTTTCTTTGAATTTTAAGACAAAGAATGTGAAATCTACTGTTTTGATCATTTTTTCATGCATCTGAGAAGCCTAAAAGTATTTTAAAAAATGAACACACATACTCAGGGCATGTTTTCAGTCTTCCTGCTGTCACCATATAGCCTACCCTATATAAAGAACAATCATTGTGAAAAAGACTTTGAGCATCTTAGCAGTTCTGAGAAGCTGGGAAAGTTCTCTTGGACGGAAAAAGGATCAGCCTTACAGCTGACTCATGGTCATTACAAGAAAAAAATGGCTTTCATCTTGCGTTCCATCTTGGTGCCATCTTGGTGATGGGCAAATAACAGTTTGAATTGAAAAACTAAAAACCTTGATTGCTTGAACTCAAAGTCATTCCTATGTCAAAACTCTTTCTTTTTTTTTTTTTTTTTAATTCCAAAATTAGAAGGACAAAGAAAGGAAGTAAACCCCATTACTGACAGTAGAAAGAGTTCCATAAAAGTTTTCTAGAAGTATGGTTTTTTCATGCAGTCTGACACCTGGAAGTTCATGCTGTATGTCCACAGATATCTGACTGTTAGAATTTATTTCCATTGACAGAATTAATATGTTCTGCAAGTTTTTGGCATTTTAAAATGGTCAGTGAAGGTCTGTCAGAGCAGCCCTTGGAACACCACATATGATAAAGGTCTCACATTTAAAATGGTCACTGTGCAAAACTCGAGAGACTCCTGTGGCAAATGAGGCTGGAGGAGACTGTTGAACAGCTTCTAAACTTCAGCTGGAAGGAATAACTGAGAAGGTATGAGAGTGATGCAAAATTAAATGTGAAAATAAATCCAAGATAGTGCTACCACTGAAGAGGACAGAACAAACCCTTATCCAACCTTGAAAATGTCATATTATTCTCAGGGGAGCCGTCAAAGTGCTGTAAATTTGTCAGTAACCACATCCTGCTAGAGGCAGGCTAGAGAGATAGCTTTAGGATCCACAGAAAGGATAAGCATAACACAGGAAAAAGGATAATCACTATGAAAAATCATTTTGTATAATAATTTATGAATAAAGAACTTTCAGTATTAATGAGAAAATTTGGAACACTATGCTTCTAAAACTAAGCAGGCTAAGAAAAAATCATGTTTTTGTTTAAACTATGTTTTCCCTTTGGCCTGTAGCAAGATTTTTGAGCACAGCTGTGTCTCTAGACTAACTTTCAGAAAGATCTTGACTGGGGTTATTGAGAAATTGGCTATGGAAAGAAAGAGTTTTATAGGTTTTTCCTACAATCAGTAAGACTAAAATTCAGTATGCTTACTTTTCTCTCCAAAGTACCTAGGAAAGGTATAATGATAAGGAGACATCATATATTTTGCTTTTGCTCCTACATATTAGGAGCAAAAGAAAAATGCTGTGGAAATACAATTGTAAAAAAAAAAAAAATTACACTGTGCATTTCTGGAACAACGCAGAACTTTCCACATGATAATATTAAAAAAAAAGCATTAAAATCAACAATAATTTTAAAATGTCTATGTCAGGATATTAAAGGTGGTTAGGTACTAAATTGAGGATAAATTAGTAATACATCTAAGAACAGTGTTCTGTAAGAATATAATTTAAACATTTGAATTAATTTTCAACAGAAAGAATTTCAGAAGTTTCTGAATGAAATCAGATTACTACACCGATTCTTTTTTCCAGAAAATATAAATTTATTTTACCAGCCTGAATTTTTCTTTCAAAGGCAACAACAAAAGATGAAAGCAAGAATTTATAAATATAAAAAAGAAAAAAACCCTTTGGTTATTTCCAGAAACAGCATGTAAAAGAGTTACTGAAATTAGAAAATCTCTACCTATTCCCAAAGCAACTTCTGTCACTGTTTGCCCTGATCCTGCTCTGTCAGATCACACTGGGGGACTGCCATGACATGGCAAACATCTGGAGGGACTTTGTCCAGAATACAGCAGTTTATGAGCCATCGTCATGCATGGCACCTATATTACTGCCCTGGCTTTGTCTGGGATAGTTAACTTTCTTCCTAGTAGCTGGTATTGCACTGTGTTTTGTATTTAGGATGAGAATAATGTTGCTAACACATTGATGTTTTAGTTGTGGTTGAGCAGTGTTTGCCCTAAGTCAAGGACATCACAGCTTCTCACTCTGCCCTGCCAGCCTGAGGGCTTGGAGGTGCACAAGAAACTGGAAAGCGGCACAGCCAGGACACAGCTGAACCAAAGAGGCCTAAGGAATATTCCATAAAAATATGGCATGCTCAACATACAAACCAGGGAAAAACTTGCTGTGGGGCTGCTATTCCAGAACAGCCTGGGCATCAGTTTTTTGGTGGTGAGCAATAGTTCTCTATTTGCATCACTTGTTTATGTTCTGTTTCATAACAATTTTTATTATCAACATAATTATTTTTATTTTTATTATGTTTTATTTCCAGTACTAAACTGTTCATATCTCAACCCACAAGTTTCTTATTTTTCTGTTTGTCTTCCCCATCCCACCACAGATGGAGTGAATGAGTGAGCAGCTGTATGGTGCAGAGTTGCTGTCTGGGATTAAACCCCAGCATTTACAAGTAAAGATTTGGGTACTTGGGCAATCAGTCTTTTCTGGTTTTGTCATGGAGAGAACTGAGAGTTAAGAAGAGTGAACCAAGTAAGAGTAGGTAGAAATATAGGTGGCAGTTAGGCAATTTTCTCATATTGTTTTCTCTCTCACAACCTCCAGGGAAATGCTTGTTTACTAATTGAAGACTGCAGGTGCCTGAAAAGAAACTGTGGTTTAAAAAAAAAATAAAAAAGGAGTGTTTTATGGAAGGAAAAATAATAAACAATTCGTCGTTCCAAAATATCATTAGATCTACCCCACACAGTGTTCATTGCTGGTTTTCAGGCACAGCTGGGGTGAGGTTGGAGATGATGCATGGAGAAACAGGTCAGAAGCAGAAGGAAGGGTGGAACAAGGTTCCGCAAAGTGACACTGTACAATCCCAACACTGTGCAAATACCTTGAGTGTTCTGAACTACTTTTTCTAAGGTGTCATCAGAGAAGAGGTTGGTCAGTGGACAGACTGGAAGCAATGGATTTCTGAGTGACTCATGTGAATCTGATTCACCTTCTCCGTGGGCTGTGCTACCACTGCAGTTCAGGGACCAAAGAATTAATCCCACAGTTACACAGAATTTGCAACCACAGAAATGTTTCCTGGGTTTGTAAAGCCCCTTGGTATTAGACTTCGGTCCAGATGCATCAACCAGATTGTCAGTTCCAGCAGCACCCCTGCTTATTTTACTCTTGGCTGTTCTGACTTCAGAACATTGGGTGGTAAAGTGACCTGGACGCGTAACAACTGAGGTACAGCCAGAAAGAGTAATTGTCATAAACTCAATTGCAATACAGGGTGATGTGAATATCTGTTAGGACAATTCCAAATGAAGGTATTCTTGAATCCAGGCATTGGGATTCGAGTAGAGGAGTTTGTAAAGACTGCCTCATTGTGGGTGTCCTGTGTAGTCTATAAACTGTTTTCTCGCACAACACTCCCAGGAATATACCAGAGTCAAAATAATGTAGTAAGGAAATCTGTTCTCAAGTGTGCTGCAAGCAATACTAATTTTGGACAATTTCCAGTCTAGTGTTGACTAGATAAGGACTACAACTTCCTTTATATTCAGAAAGAATGCTTTCAAGGACAAATAGCCCCCAGTAAAGCACAAGAAAATGAAACATCAAGTACACCAAAACACAGGGAAAATCTAAGGGAATTAATCCCTGCTACTTTTTAATATCATATTACATTATTATTGCTATTGCTTTGATTTTTATGAAGCAGTAATATGGGGGATCTACCACATTTAGTTAACCACCAGCTTATTGGGGCACTCGTAGCTTCTGTAAATGGTTATGTAACTTATGATTTCATTGTTTCTTCTTTATGAAAAATATGAAAATGAGTAAAGTAATAAAGTCTTTTCCATCGCTTCTCAGAGCTTAATTAATTTTAATTTAGGAAAAGAGGATGTAAAGTTCATTCAGAATGATGCTTTCTTTTATTTAATAGGTTTTTGCTCCTTCTTAGCTCTGTGGCATGGAAGTCTTCAGAATAAAAGGCAGAAAAGTATACAGCTCCTAGCTCTTTGGGAGTTTTAGGTTAGTTTTGTGGGGTTAGATCCTGTGTTACCACTTTAAATTATTTTCTTTATCTATATATTTGGGATTTAAAAAAAGAAGAACAAGCTTCCCTATATTGAATTTATATACATTCCCATTAAAATGATGCCCAGAAAGCCATAGAGCTTTGTTATGCATTTTATGGCTTTTGCATTCTTGGGAAGCAAACAGCTACAGAAGCAACAGAGAAAATGTCCAGTTTTTCTCAGGGATAGTTGAATATCCAGCTCCTAAGTTGCTTTCCTAGATGATGCCTGACATGTGATTTCCCTTTAGTCTGTTTTGATATTTCAAACCATCTTGTTCTGGGGTACTATTTGTAGCAATTACTATTTTAAATGGAAATCAGACATTCACCTAGAAGTTAAAGCAATAATGAACAAACAAGAACTTTTAAATAATCATAAGCAAGTTCCAATAAAAAGTCTGTGTAATTACTAATAGAAATTAAGTATTTTTATTTTGTCTGTCCAGTTCTATACATATTATGGTGTCTTCTACAGTTTTTCATAACTACTGAACCACAATCCATAAGACATCAACCAATTCAAGTTGTACAACTCCATTCCTATCATCAGTTTGGACAATATATACTTGATGATAGTTGGCATGAGGCATTGGAGCACATTTCATCAATTTTTGTAAAATATTGTATGGAGTTATAACCTATGCATTAGGGAACCAGTTTCATATAAGTCGTATCCATTTCTATCTTTCTGCTCTCCCTGTGTGTTTCTCTCCATTTGACTCCCTTAAAGCATTGGGTTAATAATCTGGTTCCTTACAATGAAATAGAGTATGAAGCTCTCAGAGAGATTTAGCTACATCCTTTCTTTCCTTCCTCCCTCCCTCCCTCCTTCCTTTTTTGTTGTGAAAAAGGAAGAGAGAAATCTAAATTATTTTTCACCCCGACCACAGAAAGACTAAATTCAGGGATGAAATAGAGCCAAGAAAGCTGATGGAAGGAGTTTCATATTAATTATCAGAAAAGCAGATGGAAGCCTCCTAAAATCCAATGCACTTCAGCTTTAATCCTTCCATGTCGTCAATTCTTGGCTACATCAAATGAATAATTAAAAAAAAAAAAAAGAAAATAAAAAAAGAAAATGAGAAGACAGAACTATGAGATAAGACAACTGAAAAGAGGTGTGATACAACTGCAAACAGGTGAGAAAGAAGAAAAAAAAATAGAAAGTCAAGATATTTGTAGTAAAGGGATCAAAGGATAAATACAAGTGTTGAGAAGAAAGTGAGAAATGCTGGTGGGAATTGGGGAAAAAAAGCAAGGGAAAAGGATGAATAATTGAATGAAGAAGTAAAATGTACAGTGTTACAAGTTGAGCTAGAGTGAAAGGAGAGAGAAGATTTATAGACAGAGATAAAAAAATCTTTTAAAAGAATAAGTGAAACCAAGAAATATGCCAAATAAAAAGGAAATTAATAGACTTTAAACGAAACAGCTGAAAAGAAAGTAAAGGTAAAAGCATAAAAAAGGACAGATATAGTTGATAGTTGTGCACGGCAGTAAGCATATTGCCATGATATTTAATCACCACATTTTAAATAAGACTGAAGATGTTTATGGTACATTATTTTGAGAAAAATAGGAAATTCTGAATGCACTTCCATTAGAAGATTCTTGTCCAAAGCCATTTTTAACATTTGGAATCTTCATATTGCAATTCCTCTCTACCCTTCACTGGTGAGCCAGACCTCCAATCCTGTGTTCATTTCTGGGCCCTTCACTGCAGGAAGGACATTGAGGTACTGGAACATGTCCAGAGAAGGGCAGTGAAGCTGGTGAAGGGCCTGGAGCACAGCTCCTGTGAGAACCATCTGAGGGAGCTGGAATTGTTTAGCCTGGAGAAAAGGAGGCTCGGGGTGACTCTATCACTCTGCAACTGCCAGAAAGGAGGGTGGTGCCAGGTGGGCTGATCTCTTCTCCCAGGCAACCAGAGACAGGAAAAAAAGTCATAGCCTCAAGATGTGCTATGGAGGTTCATGTTGGGCATCAGGAAGAATTTCTTCACTAAAGGTATAGTCAAGCATTGGAATGGACTGCCCAGAGAGGCGATGGAATCACCATCCCTGAAGGTATTCAAAAAATGTCTGCACTTTGTGCCATTGGCTGGTTGATAAGGTGATGTTTGGTCAAAGTTTGGACTTGGTGAGCTTGGAGATCTTTTCTAACCTTAATGATTCTGTGATTCTGTGAGACTTAAGAAGCCAGGTTGTTCCAGGGGTCTTTTAAATTGGATGTTGGGAAGAAGTTTCTTCACAGAAAGGATGGTTAAGTATTGAAATAGGCCACACAGGGAAGAAGTAAAATTGCTGTCGCAGGACGGGATTAAACATTTATAGATGTGGTGCTTGTGAACATGGTTTAATGGTGGACCTGACAGTGTTGGGTTAATGCTAGACTTGATCATTTTAGAGGTATTTTCCAACCTTAATGATTCTCTGGTCTCCCTGGGGGCCTGCAGGGGAATGTCTGCTTCACTGCAATAGCTCTTCCCCTCCCTCACTGACCTGGAGGTTTGCAGGGTTGTTTGTAATCTTTTTTCTTTTTTTTTTCCCTCTCAAGAAAAACACTGCTGAACAACACTTTTCCTCTTCTTAAATATATTTTCCCATACACATATACAGCTTGCTGTGGCAAACAATACAACAGACAATCCAAATTCAGTGCTCAAGGAAGTGTAATACCATGTTTCATTTTTAAATAATGTGCATGG
Organism: Petroica traversi; assembly: GCA_025920805.1. Taxonomy (NCBI): domain Eukaryota; kingdom Metazoa; phylum Chordata; class Aves; order Passeriformes; family Petroicidae; genus Petroica; species Petroica traversi. Next base: position 3,365,355 of record JAHLSL010000023.1, read on the forward strand.
CTTCCCTGTCGCTGTTGGTAGCCTCCATTGTTTTTGTCTCTTCTAAAGCCAAAGAGGCACTGAAGGTACCGTCATCAGAAAGGAAAATGGAATGAAAAAGCAGACAGGTGACTGAGCAGACAGCACTGCTAGGTGAGGGGAAACTGTTTGGACCAAGAGAATAATACTTCAAGAAACCCACATACCCAAGTATATGGGTAGTTTTAATTGTTTCAGTTAATTTGCATGAAGAAATCAACTGTGTGCAACCTGCACTGAGTATAAGCAACAAGGGTTTGGCTGCTGTGAGGGGAGTATGGAGCTGTCTGGTACTGAACATAGGCAAGTCCAGCCTTCTCCAACAGATCCACTGCAGGGCACAGTGTCAAACAACAATATACAGTTAGTACATAATGACCAACTTGGAGAGGTAACATGGAATCTGAAGCCTGATTCTCTACTCCTTTGTCCATACTGTGATGAAATGCACCACAGTGCAATGAAGACGGACCACAGGGAAAATGAAAAGTAACCAAATGCAGCTTCCCATCTTTAGCTGCAAGCTGTGTTTTTCAATTAGATACCATAAAAGGATCTATATGAATCTGAGTGATAACACTATTAACACACAGCTAAATTAAAAATTATTTATATTGGTCATCTTAAATGCGAGCAAAATATTTTTTTGCCACTGGGGAAGAAAGACTGTCTTTTTTTAAAATGTGTTCAGCCTAATCCCTGGTTGGGGACTCTACAGATTACCACAATTCAAATGTTGAATCATAATAATTATGTTAGAGAATTAAAAAACAGTATTGGGACTAATTTTGTACCCTTTCACTTGAAAATCCAGGCTCCCTAAGTTATCTACAGTCAAGCCATACAAGACTCAGAGGGAGTCATAAAAAGGACTAAAAATAACATTACATATCTTTTCTAGGCATAAAAATGTCATACTTTAACCTCAGAATCTTCCTGGGACAGAATTAAAATCTGTGTCTGTCCCACTTAGACAATGAAAAATTTCCTTTCTAAAACATTCTTGTTAGAATTAGCTTTTATGTACAATAAAGTGCACATAATAATCTTTAAACTTTTTGTAGGCTCGTAAATAACCTGACAGTGCAAGCAGGCGTCAGGAATGGATGCATGAGTGCCATGAGTCCTAAGGCAGCAAAGTGGCAGATATTCACAAGGCCAAGAGCAAGTAGGGCTCTTCAGTAGGAGTGTGTAGGTCAGTATGTTTCACAGTAGACTTCAGACCCTCACAGTGTTGACTTTATTAATCATAATTAAACAGATTTTACGTGAAAAGGGAGGATGCTTTTATGTCAAGCCATCATAGCTTAAGTCATATTAAGCCATGATGGCCTCTATGTAAAACATCTCATAGTTTGAACAGCACAACAATATGATTTATGTCTTTTAAAGATAAATTTTTGCTTAGTCGGTGTGACGGCTGGTTTTCTGTTACTAAAAGTCCTTTGAAGCAGTGGAGTTATGACAACCAAAAATGTTAATGATGAGGAAAGTTAACTCCTTAGTGGAGTGCCTGTCCTGAAATTTCCAAAATTACTGTGCCCTCAAAAGAGAATATTAGAAAGCACTGCAAAATGAATGTGTTCTTTTTTAAAGTTAAATTATGTTGTAATGTTGTCTTTTCATCAATATCAATAACAGTTTTCATAAAAATGAAAAAGTATCTAGAACCACTTAAAAAAACTGAAAAAGCAAATCAGAAAAGAAAGATTGGAAAGAAGAAGGTGCACAATATGAACTTGAAGGACAGTCATGCTCATAACACAAAACAAGAAATATTTCATACATTTATGCACCATGGCAATTCTATAAAACTTCCCTTTTCCATTTCATTTTATTTTGTAACTCTCAAAATGAATGGATCACCTTCAATTGTTCTTCATTTTAATTTTGAAAGAGACAAAGAATTTCCTGCATAAAAATACTCCACAAAGATTACCAGGTTAAGCTTCATGATAAAGAATTTTAAAATCAAACACAATTATTATAATATGATCCATATTTGATTCTAGTACTTTTACATCTTGATTAGTACCAAATTTGTTCTATTGAAGAGTTTTATTCTGCCAGTTATAAATGAGCAATATTTAATTTTGTTGAGTTTCATGATCCCATGCATAATGTACAAAGTAATAAAAATATGCATTTTCTTTGGAATGAATAAAAACCAGGTACTTTATCCAGCCTTGACAGATTCTTGCCCTGGCAAGAATAATAGAAGTACTTAGAATCTTTATGTCATAAAAAATATTGAGATGGGAGGGGTGTTTTCTAGCAATCTTCTTAAAAAACCCCAAACCCACACCTAAACCAAAATCTACAAAACATGCACATTAGGTAGGAGATATTCATAGTAAGATTTGAATGGATTATTTACATACAGTGCCTTTGGTTTTCAATTTCTCTGGGCTTCAATGTCTTTTCAAAGTGATTTAGGGGCTTTTTGCGTGTTAGTGGGGCATTTTTTTTTTTTTTTGCTATTGTTTGGGGGTGTTTTTGCAAAAGAAAAATCTTATTAAATATTTAAAGAAAATTAATGGATATAATGTCTTTGAGGACGAATATTTGAGTACACTTCTTTCCAAACTTTGAAATTGCAACACTCTGAGACTTTATTAAATTATTCAGTTTTGTTTGTAGTATTTTTTTTCTTTGTAGATCCTGGGAATTAGGCAGTGCTGAAAAATTGAAAGTCCTGATTTTATAAGTGCTTCTTGCTTATAATAATTTCCATCTGTAGAAAGGGAATAAAATGTTAGCTTCTACAGAACAGATATGGAAGGGAGGAGTGTCCAGCCAGTTATATCAGGGTAGTGTGTTGCATTAATTTTGAAATCTTATGCCACAGTCATAATGAAGAGTTATAATGAACACACCCTGCAGTCACAGCTGCAACAATTAAAAAACCAGTAGGTCCAGCACTTTCATTGAATCCATTAACCTGACTTTGATGTTTGACTTGGGTGCTGACATGTGGAGAAGATTATAGCTAGAAGAATGTGAAAGAGGGTGCGAAAGCAAAACTTTTGTATATGTATATACCCATGTATGAATTTATTAATATTACTCCTACAAACATTCTTCCTAATATATGCGGCTTCCCACCACAGCCAAGCATCTTCATCTAAAGATCTAAGCACTTGGAACATATATTTACTGTTATTAAATTTTCAGGGGTACCATGGGGATCAATTTAGCACAAATTGTTCATTGATTTTCATAATTGACATGCTTTCTCCAAATCATTCAAATGGCAATTACTTTACTAGTGGTTTTAGTATTTTGAACTACTTTGTCTAAAAGAAAACAAGATAAATAAATAAACACTAGCACTGTTTAAAACTGGTATTACTATGGCTCTTTTTCTTGACAGTTGATAATATAACACAAATCATTGCAAGTATCTGAAAATAGTGAACACCTTAGCTATCTGTCTAGAGGTAAGATTACATGAAAGTCAAAAGAGCCTTGACTTATTTGCTCGCAACTAAGAACTTTTAAAAGCATATGTGATGTCCTAGGGTTTTCTTGATTTTTATCTGCCAGTTGACAGCCCATGACTCACCCCTGGTTTCGTTTGACCTATCAGCTGCTTACACTGAAAATCTTGTAGACAAACAGGAAAAACACCCAAGAATTTTTTTTTTTGTATTATTAAAATCCTTATAGTTTGTCCAAATACTTATGATTACTTCTGATTCAGTTGTTACAGAACAACAACAACAGCAAAACAAACAGAAAAGATATAATCAGTACTGTTTTAGGGAAAAAAGAGTTTTATACTAGGAAGCAGTTCTTTGTTCTCTTGATTATCCCTGAAATGTGTTTCACCCAACTCTACATATGAGATTATTTAACTGACTCTCTTTGAGCTGTTTAAAGACACAGTATCTCCACTTCTAGTCTGTGCCCCTGGCATTGTCGTATCTTGCTTCTACTCCCCCTTTAAAGTATTCTTTTTCCCTGTTTCTCAAGGCTTCTGCTGTTCTAATAGACCTGTATTTCTCTGAACTACACCATCACATTAGAGTTGTAAGTGTATAATTCTGAAAAAACAATTACTTGTTTCTCCTGTTAAATATAAAACTTGTGTTCTACAAACACCAGAAGAATAAAAAATATCAAAAACCAACCAATCAAAAAAACCAAACAAAAACCTCAAGCACATTAACCATTACTAAAAGTTACAAAAGAGCTGTGTAAAAATGAAGTTGTTGGGTTTTAAAAAAATTTGGTGCAAAGAAAGTCTGACAATTCTCATTCCCCAGTCCTTTCAGAAGCCATACAAAGACTGTGTCCTGTTTTTTGATATCAGTATTGTATTACTTTTCTACATGACTCCACAGCCTGAAATGAAGTCACCTCCATTTAGGGGTTACCAGAGTGTTCAGTGGTCTTCTCAGTTTAGCAGTGTCTAACACATCCATCCGCAGGGGCATACCTGGTTCCAGCTAGTTGACTATTTCCTCACTACTCTAGGAACTGAGCAGTTTCTGATATGTTCTGTGGTAGCTATGAAGTGATTAGTACTTCCTCAAACAGCAATTTAGTTTCTTTTGAGATATGCTGGACTATGAATCTTGTTGTCTACATATCAGCATAAAGCAGTCTGGTGAGCTGACCTTGGCTGGCCATGAGGTTCTCCCCCTCCTCAATGGGACAGCAGAGAAAATACAGCAAAATCTCACAGGACAGATGAGGACAAGTGAGATCACTCTGCAATTATTGTCAAAATAGACATAAGTAGTGAAAGATTATTTTATTGTCAATTAATAACAGAGTAGTAGAATCAGAAAATAAGAACAAATCTAAAAACATAGGTTCTCCCAACTCCTCACTGTTTTCTAGTCTCAACTCCACTCTGGGTTCTTCTACCTCTTCCCCTTTGAGCTGTTCAGGGAGATGAGGAATGGAGTAGTGGACAGTTCATCACAGGTTGTCTCTTCTGTTCCTTCTTCTTCACACTCTTCTCCTCCAGCATAGGGTTCCTGCTCCAGAATCCAGTCCTGCACTCACGTGAGCCCCAGGAGCTCACAAGTCAAGCCAGAAAACTGTTCCTACATGTGCTCCTCTCCACAGGCTGCACTGCAGCTTCCTTCAGGGCTTTTCCACCTTTTCCATCATGGGGCTCTCCTAGGTCTGCAGATGGATATCTGCTCAAACATAGACCACCATGGGCTGCAGGGAAACAATATGATCTTTGCCAGTGGCTTCAGGGGAATCTCTACTCTTCCCTTCCTCTTCCTAAATCTTGATGTCTGCAGAGCTGTTTCCCTCATATTTCCTCACCCCTCTCTCGCGGCTGCTGCTGTGAAGTGTTTTACATCCCTTCTTGCATATGTTATCACAGAAACACTATTGATATCACTGATAATCTCAGTGATGGATCCCTCTTGGAGCTAGCTGGAACTGGGTCTGTCAAACATGTCAAGGCAAGCTTATCACAAAAGTCACTTTTCAGCCCTTGCACTACCAAAACCTTGTTGCATAGGCTGTACACAAGGAGCAAATGTTTCCATACAGTCTGCCAGTGCCAAGGAGCTGCCTCAGACACTCCAGACCATTTTAATTAGCACTTGACACTTACAGTAGATCAACCATACAAAGCCTATAGGCAATATGAAAGCTCTTCAGCCAGCCAAGCATATTTTATGCTGAGACAAATAACTCAGGAAGCTCAAATGGCTCAGTTGTTGATTAGAAGCTTAGCTCACTTGCCTTAAGTTTGGAGACTAGTGCCATTTTTGGTACTCTGGGGAAGCATAAGATGTCACAAGACAGTTGTCAGATATCACAGAGGATGCACAGAACCAATGTATTTGATAACCAGGAATGGAGGTTAATCCTGAAGGATTTGAATAGTGTAGGTGCCTTGAAATTACAAGACACGTATTTCTCCTCTGGTTTTGGTTTTCTTTTTACTTTTGTTTTTCTTTTTGTTTTCTTCTCCATCCCTCCCCTTCCCCAATACTTAATTACAACACTAAGCTGATTAGAGGAGGCTATACATCTCTTCCATTTTGGAAGAGTACTCTAACCACATATGCCTAGCTAATATTTAATAATTTTATGCATAATGGAGCATCCTTGACAGAAGGAATTGAGAGGATATCTCTCTCCTGGATAATCTTCAGACCAATAATTGGTTAACCTCAATGGAAATGGAGTCTCAGATCCTTGAATTCAAGAACAAAGTAAGCCTATGTCTGTCATGTCCTTCATGATTGCTATCATCATGAAGTTGTTGAATGAAAAGGTGTTATGATTACTGCAATGCTTTTTAAATAGAAGCAAGGAACAGATTCAATATTTTACCTATATTATGTGGTTGAAATTGTCCTAGGTAGGACTAGCTTGAACAAGTGTGTTTCCCTCTCTGCAGTGAGTTTGCTACAATAATACAATACATGGAAAATAATGAGGTTTGAAGGGATAGACTGCCCTTGAGCAGTTTATTTTGTGCATTAGGAACCACAAGATGTATCAGTAATGAATGATATTTCTGACAGAAACTTTTTTCTAGAATCATATTTTTATCATATGCAATATAAAGGGGGAAAGACCTTTCATATGAAATTTCCTTTGTGAGTCTCCATACTTAATATCAGAAATTTATTCAATGTATTACTTTGTTTGAAGACACTGGCAAAATATAAAGTGGTTTGTAAAACAACACATCAAGCCTTTAAAATTCCTTTTCATACATTAAATATAATCTTGTAACTTAATGTTCCTAATTCTTCAGTGTCTATCGTACTGTGATTATTTGCATCTACAGAAAATTATTGTACAGTGGAAGAAGCATTGTATTATCATCATCTGCTAGTGTCTACTCTTCCTTTGTTTAGGAATGAAAAACTACAGGAGACAAAGAGAAGATTATGTTCCCTCAATCTGGTTTTATAGTATCTCCCAAGAATTTGTATTAGATCTTGTAATAATGGATGAGAAGGCTCGAGAAACATTAGTCAATATTGTCAACATGCAAGGAATCACCAAGGCAAGGAATTATATCCATATTTCATTAAGATAAAAATAGTTCCTTTACTCTAAAAACTTGTGAAGATTGATCACTGGAGGCAAACTTCTTTATGAAAAAGATTTTCAAAGGTATAAACAATTTTATGCTTCCAATTCCCATTTACTTTCAATAGGATTTGGATGCCTGGCTGGTCTTTGTGTCTTATAAAAGTTGTAAGTTGTTGTTACATTTTTTCCCTTATCTTATTGTCCAATCATACCAAAAACATTTGTCATTCTTATAATCAGTCAGCTAATTTTTGAAAATTATTGAGTAATGAACTGCCATACATTTTTTAAGATTGCTATAAGAGTATTCCATGTAATCAAAAAACTCATCTAATAAAGAATCCTCATGACAAGAAATGTATGAAATGTCTATTTTAATCTAATCTGCTTTAATGTAATCTGGTACTTCTGAGAAAGATTTCTTTATGGCCATTTACTGACTTCATTTCCTGTGTAAGAATCCAGAATAGGGGTGAGCAAGCAATAAAATCAAGATAGAGAATAGATACCTTGTTTCAAAGGATTCAAAGACCATGGAAACTCATGATTCAAGTGATAGTGTCCTGGTTTAGGGCAAATATTTAGGAGGAAACCTCTGGGGGGTCTCCTCTAGGAAGAGCCGATTCCAATCGCCCCTCCCCCTACCGGTCCGGGAAGAATTTCCTTAGAGAAAAGTGGAAAAAACTATTTATTTAACACATACAATATTTACAAGTATAGGGAAAAATTGGATAATATGAAAACAATGAAACCTCTCCTTCCTCTGAAGAGATGGTAGATTCAGAGTCCGTCTGAGTCCGGTTCAGTTCTCCAGTGGGGGGACGATTGCCGGGCCCGGCTGTAGAAGTCGGCGAGGATGGGGGGGGGCCCCCCGGGGGTTCCCTGGTGTCCTGGGCCCACCCGATGCCAACCAGTCCCAGGAAGAGGAAAAAAAGAAAAAATTCCCAGCAAAAGAAACAAAGTCTCTCCCTGCAAAAAGCCGGGAAAAAATCCGAGGATAAACCCTCCGCTGTGAGCTAGGGCAGCACCCCCCACAACAGAGTGAGTAAAAAAAAAAAAAGAAAAAGAGATAACGCTGTCTGCTGGAATGCAGCCTCTCCGCTCTCTTGGCCTTGGTTCGTAGTATCCTGCAGACAAACGGCGAGTGTTTTTTTTTCCTCCACCTTCACTTTCACTGTCTTCCTTGGACCAACTTAAAGCTGCAGAACTTAATGTCCAGCATAAGCAAGGGGACGATTGGGGATACAAACAGGTCATATGGCTAACCCAGGACAGATAGAGAGGAACCAAAAAATGAAAGTAGGAGTAAAACATATCACATTGTTGCACAGCTACATAGGATGCTTCTAAGTACCATAATGCATAGTTTTTGAGTCCCTGAGATTTGGAATAGAATATGCAGGGAGCATATTTTCTTCAGCACAACATTAATTTCCATTGATTTTTCTGTGACCATACATGAGTCAGACAGTGCAAAAAAGGAGTCAACAGTCACTGATGTCATACACTTTTAGGCAAATAAGATGCAAATTAATAAAAAAACAAGTTTAAAAATGTCTCAATCATCTCAGATTAGACCAGTAATGTTGTTTCTCTTTTCATCCCTTCTTACTTAAGAGGAATCTTTGTGAATGACACAATTATTTGTCCCAATCAGTTGGCTGGGTTTTTTGCTTTGGTTTTTTCTTTCCTGAGATGTTGCCTCACTCTTAAAATAAAACCAAACAAAACCAAACAGAAATCCCCACATTCATTTAACCAAATACATTTAGTGCCTTCTAAGACTAAACTTACAAATGATGGTCCAATGCAAAGGAGGTCCCCCAAAACTATGAATGTGAGAAAAAACCAATGGCACCAAGAGTACAAGCAGTTGGTCAATTATAGGACAGTGAAGGAACAGAGCCCTTGGAGCTGGGTAAAACTGGTTTAAGTAGTAACAAAGAAAGCACAGGACAAGGCTTCAACATATGCAAAATAGAGTAAGTCTGGATATAACAGGAAAGTTTCAAACCGTGTAGAAAGAGCAAGTAAGCATCAATGTTAACAGGCAGAAAAAACCCTCAAGCAGACCTTGTATGAGGAGAGAGAAGCCATGAAAGCTAACAATACACTACTCCCATAATGGAACATGGGATACAAGACACTATAACCTCCCCTGTTTTCTCTCTATAGAATTAGAACACACAAAGACAGTGTAAAGGTCAGAATAACAGCAAAGACAAATACAAATTCTGGGTGGTCTCTGACATTACTGAAAATTAGATAAAACTAAATCAGTGGATAACTTGGAGTAGAAGCATTTTCATCCTTCTAATTAGATTAATAATTATTTGATTAGACTATTTATGTTTCAGTTAGATTAATGTAAAACCCTAGGATCTTAATATAAAGTGTGCTCTTTGTTCTTACCTAAATTTCATGTAATCATGTAATCCTTGCACTAATATATTTGCTTTTAAAATTTGTGAGGCAACACCTGGGATTTCATAAAGAAAGAATTTTATAACCTTAAACATTTGGATAATAGAAATTAGATGAAAGCAGTGCAAAATTCAAGGTCCCAGGAATTTCTGTTGTTAGGCAGAAAAACATCAGCTGGAAACGTCTGGAAAAATAAACAACAGCAGTCACCTTAAGGGATCATAGTATGATGATCTGCCGTTTACATAATGTAACTATTAAGAAAATCCTAAGATAAATCACAAAGATACTTCTGATAACAGCAGGGAATGCTCAAGTCATTTCACAATTCACTGCTGAGACTAAGCCAGAATATGATATACTGACTGGTCATCTATTTAAAATTAAAATAAACTAAAACTTGAAGTAAAGAAGTCTAGTAAGAGAGTCGTTTATGTGAGAGCAGATAATAAGCCATTTGAACAGAACAAAGACTGAGATGACTATGATTTTCCTTTACAAACATTTATGTTGTGAAACACATTGGGGGAAAAGCTATTTTTTCTAAGAAAGCATTGGTGGCCAGAGGAGAAACTGATATAAAATCTTGTAGTGGGTTGACCCTGGCTAGGTGCTGGGTGCCCACTCAGTTGCCTTATCACTCCCCTTCTCACTGGGACAGGGGAGCAAACAATATTGAAAAGCTAGCAGGTGAGATAAGGCAGTTTATTACAGCAAAATAGGGAAGCAAACAAGCGGAGACCTGGGTGCGCAAGAGCTAAAGAGAAAAAACAGTCATTCACCACTTCCCATCAGCAGCAATGTTTGAACACTTCTTGGGAAGCAGAGCTTCAGCACGTGTGATGGTTGCTCGGGATGGCAAATATTGAAGGATCACTGATATTCCCCCTTTCTCATCTCTTCCTTCACTTATATATCTGAGCTGACGTCATATGGTATGGAATATTCCTTTGGCTGAATTGGGTCAGCTGGCCTGCTTGTGTCCCCTCCCAGGATCTTGCCCACCCCCATCCCCACTGGTGGAGGAAGGAATGTCAGAGGGACAGCACTGCTTGGCAGTAGCCAAATCACTGCTCTGTTATCAACACCAGCTACCAATGCAAAGTGCAACACTGTAAGGGCTGTGAGCTTTACCTCAGTCTGACCCAATACAAATCTGTAAGTTCATATGTGAAATTTAGAGATTTAGGTTTTGGGGAAATCTTATTGTAAAGGCAAGAAGGGAAAAAAAAAAACCAAACCAACAATTACTGTCTCTATATGAATCATGCAAAGTAATGGCTGCCGTTGCAGAGAAGTGACTTCATTACCAAAAATTTACTCCTCGCCTCTTTTTTATATAGTGCTATAAACAGTTGTATTTTGTCCTACGAATATATTCAATAATTTTTGCAAGTATTTCTACAGCAAAGAAAATTTTAGGTGCAACAGAATCTGTTTGGTCTAGCTTGCAGATATGTATTATACAAACTTGGCAACAATCAAAATATTTCATACATATATAAAAATCAACATCATATTTCTATGTGATTTGATAATTTATTTTCTATAAAGGTAACCGTAAACTGAAAGAAATCTCTCTTTCCCACCTAATCACCTACCTGTTAATATAACAGTAGAATTGATTTGGTTGTCACAGAATCTTAAAATATTTACTGCAAAGCAGTCCATATAGTTTGCATTTTACTGGTGTACAAAGGGCATTCTGACATATCTTCAAATCTTTGTTAAACCCGCAAAAAAGATTCTCAATGAAAAATAAAGGTTTTTCAAAAAGTTTAAATTTGTAATATTTCTACATTCATGCATGATTTTTTTTCTCCTAGCTTTAGAAGAATAATAGCATTTGTGTGCTATCACTACATTATGAAGCTGTTTTAAATAATATTTAAGATATTCATCTATCCTAAATAATTAATGACTGTTTTCCAGAGAGCTTCAAAGTATACTAGATTTAGAGAAGTCAAGAGGCAAGACACATCTCCTAAATATTGTCAGAATAACAATTGAGAATGTAACAATGGCAGGTATTCAGTGCCAGTAGGATCTGTTTTATTCACTTCACAGTTTTTTAGTTGAATTAAATACTGGCTTCTGCTTTGCTATCAATACCTGTGTAAGATTTCTGTTCATTCTAACAGTTCTCCCTAGAAAGTTTCTTCATGCATCTAAAATTATATGTAAAACCTTATGCCATTTTAGTTATAATTATGTTATAAAGATGAAATTAGTGTTTGTCATAACATTACAACAGCTGCGTATGGGTGTACCTGTGTGCAACCCAAAGGCATTTAACCCAATTCCTCAGGTATTCCTAGGTAGCTATACAGCTACTCTTCGCAGAGTTGAGACCATGGATAGATTTGAAATGATGCACCAGCTTCAGACAAGAGGATTGCTTCTTACCACTATATCTACCACCTTTACAATTAAGCACTTATTTAATGTTTCTAGGTGAATATTTCAGACAGTTCTGGTGATGCCCCCTGGCAGTTCCTGCCGTGCTTAGTCCAAATGGAGACAAAATTTCTGTCTGTATACATTACGGAAATGGTAACTAACATGCTAGATGGAGAATTTGGTCACCCCAAGAGCTTCACAAGTCAATGCCTGAGGTAGAATTTACTAAACTATATGAAGACAGTTTAATAAAAGCCTGTAGAAATGGTGACTGCATAGATGCAAGAGTGGTCATGTCGGACTGAGGTTTTTTAAATGCAGATAAGTTCACAGGTATTTTGTACACTGTGACAGATACTAGAAGTTGATTGTGCATAGTGATACATGAGGTGGCCATGCTGGATCCTGGGCCAGCTGGATAATAAGGGTTTGGCAAAAGTTTGACGTCTGTCACTTGAATCATGCAACAGAGACTCTGGTAACAATCCAGACAGATACTGGTTGCCATATTCAAGGTATTTGATTCCCAGTGGGACTATTACACTATGTAAGGCATGCCACACTTTTAAATTTTTAACAAAAACTCTTTCCATGAATCTTTGAACTACATTATAGACAGTATAAAATGTCTTGCACAAAAGATGTGGATTCAACAAGAATGAAAACGAGTTAAAAGAGAATAAGTATAAATGGAACAGTTAGAAAACAGTGGACTGGATGTCCACTTTTCTGCAGAAGGTTGGATAAAATATCTTCATTTTGAGGGAAAACCTAGCCAATTTTGTTAATTTTATGTTTTATCATTGTCTCATTGGAATTAGGAATTATCAAACTAAAGGAAATTAAGACCTCAAAACATTTTTAATACACTTGAACCTTGTATTTTTATATTCCTTATCATATCTTAGTTAAGTTCAATAATTATCTGTTGCAGAAATTATTAAGTGAATTTTAGTTTTCAACCTAATGCTCAAATGCTCAGTGTTGTCAGGTAGTGTTATATTTGTTGACTGCTGAATCACAGACCTGCTTCAGAATTGCTGATGTACTTTTTCATTATAAATATCTATGAGAGAACACATTTACACAGAAAACTATGGCTTGATTTCCACTCATAGTGTACAGATTAGTTAAATAAAATGTTCTTGGAAACTAATAGCAAGAATAAAACCTTTACACAGGATTTACTTTACTCTCAAAGTAATTTAGATTAATACTTTTAATAGTATTTTCCCATTTTAAACATTGCATTCTGACACAAGTCATGCTTATCTTTTTAATTTCAGTAATAATGTTCTCATAAGTAGATTCCCAAACATTGTCAGAATGAGGAGCAATGAATTATGCTTAAAAATGGTGACAGAATAAATACAAATCAAATAATTTCCTCAGTGTCATTTTCAGCTTCATGGTTGCCATGATCTATGAAGCTTTTCTGCATTTTCATCCTTTTCTTCAAAAGTTATACCTTTCATTTTTAATTGGGAATTAATAATCGCAAGTTTGATCACTGGAATAAGTTACATATTTTCCTGTAATGTTGAATACTATGTCTCATGTTAATTTTTCCCTCAGCTACAGTCTGGAGCACTAAGAGAAAGCAGTACAGCTTCCTGATAAGGGCAAAATTTTCTCTTCTTTTCAGTTTGTGACATAGCTTGGATATTCCAACTTCTCCAGTGATGCAAATACAACACTATTTTGAATACTTGTGAAGATTTTTGCTTTATAGAAAATACTTTATAAAGTTCTTTTTAAAGTAAATAAAATAGATATGGATAGAATGGCTCTTAGTAAGAATAATGGTTCACCGGAGTAAAAATGATGAGGACATCAATGACTTGATCTGATAGTCACAGAATTTTAATTCACATTCAGATGCCATTTATTGCCACTTAAAAGTCATATATGTACTACATTTTATACCTTAAATTCTCTCCCAAATGTTGTTTTCCTTATATTGTTGAAGAAAATATTTACTTTCAAGAGATTTAACCTGACTTTTCACAGTCTTGATCCTTGTGCTTTTAATAAGTCCTATGTCCCAGATGGTTGTCCTATGAAAACTTATAATCATGAATTAAATGGGCAAGCTAATCCCATTAAGTGGACAAGTCCCATGGAAGACATGGGAAAATGTCTTTAGCTAACCACCAGCATCATCAGATGTAATTGTTTTAAAAAACAACATTCCCTTATAAACCATGGATGCTGAATTTGTAATTGGAGATATAGATGAAACCAGGGAGTCAATTTCTTTGCATGTCTTTGACACCATTGTTTTTCCTTCTTGTCGGAGAATGTGTGTTATTATGTGGCCTATAAATTTATATTTGTACAGCTTGTATAGCCATGAAGAGGCAAAAAAGTCACAACTTTTTTACATGCTGTTGTGCATTTCACATCATTTTGAATACTACTACTGGGACAATTTATTGCTTGTCATAGACTTCTCTAGTAAATTTTAGTCTGTGATGTTTAATCCAACTGTTCTTTGTCTCTCTCTGAACCTGAGTGGGATGCAGGTGCCTAAACATTGATATCCAGAGACATTTTAGACACCCACGAGTATCCTTATTGCTCTCTATCTGCCACATTGCATTGATAGGAATCCCCTGATGTTTCTGAACAAGGTAAATTACTCAGACTCCTAAGACATAACAAATTGAACTAGACATCTATGAGTAGGGAAATTAATTCCTCTCTGAAAGTCAAAATACCTCCATCCACTTGAAGGTACCAGCTTCACATATTACTGAGGAAAACCATCCCTCTAAATGCAATTAATTTGAGCAGTGCAGATTTTTTTACTCCAAGAAAGTACATAGAAAGTTAATGATACAAAAAAACCCATTTTAAGATGATGCTTCGATGCCTTTGCATATCTGCATAGCTGGTTGATTACCCACACTTTTCTGTAGTCCTGTTAGCCTCATGTAAAACATGCAGTTCAATATCTAAAAGAATGGGCCTGCATGTACAAACCCACAGAGATCCCAGTGAAACATTTCTCTATCCAGTGTGGCTATCCTACATTTAAACCTTTAAATATTTAAGTGCATATTCATTCCAACCATACAACTGCTCTAGAGCATAAATGTTCCTCCCAATGTTATCACAATTTTCTACTATGCTTTTGTTTTTCTTAGCTAGTCGCTTCTGAATTTAGCATTTAAGCCTCTGTAAATATGTTGGTAATAACAGCATCCAGAAACAAGTTGTGAGTCCAACAGTTAGGTTCTTCCCTAGCCATGATTTATGCACATTGTGACCCAAGCACACATTATTGCCCACTGTCTTCCAAAAGCTTCTTCTTCCCCTTCTTTCAAACACAGAAGCTTATAAATATTGTCAGAGTAGGGTCACTAAACTGAAACAAATGCACCAGTCTGGACATACATTGGAGAAGGGCTTCTGAAGGTATCATGGCACATTTTTTCCTCTCAGAATATAGTACACTGTTTTAATTTTTAATGATGATGAAAGAATTAATTAATTTTTTTAAGTTTCCTGTCTTGGAGTTGACTTCAAAATGGACCCTGACTGAAGTGATAGCTCTAAAACCTATTCTATGCAAATTGTGACTGTAATAAAATGACATCAGCACCTCAGCTGCTTATTTCATAGCTTCCAATAGCACATCCAGAATATGTTGAAGAAGTGGGCAGTTAATGGTATATATGACCTTCCTAGATAATATGTGTAGCAATTACTTTGTATCATGAAACAGAACAAGGCTGCTATTGTGTACCTGATTGTCAAACTCAAAGCAGGCCTGTTTCCTGGACCATTTAATGTATTCCTGGTGTATTTATCTTCCACCTCCACACCAGTACTGGAGGTTAAACTGTCCTTATTTGGAGACCTATTTAGCATGACCAAAGAGCTGCTCTCTAGCCATAACTGATAAATAATGAAAGATATAAATCCTTTATTAACCCCTCTGTTTATATTAGCTTTAAGAGTTTCTATTTGATCTCTTTTTAGAGAGTGGTATTTTGTATTATATGAAAGTTTAAAGTGTCAAAAATCTACCATATAAACATTGTTCATGACATTTTGTAAAATATTAGTGTTTATTTTTTCCTTGCAATTTTCAGACTTGACCCATATCAAGGAAGGACTGGTTGAAGAGAGTTAATAACTTATAACAGAAAACTCTAGATTAAAAAAAAAACAAAAAACAAAAAAGCAACTTTTAACAGAAAACCCTAGATAAAAAAAAAAAAACAAAACAACCCTATCCTCAAATCACAGTTATGTTTAAATCTCAATACCTGAGAGATAGTCTTTCATATATACCAGCTTTTCTGCTACTCATTTCCTTTGGTATTTTCAAGGTCAGAGGGCAAAAGAAAAAGCACAGTTCTGTATGCAGTTCTGAGAACTGAACACCACATACTGCTTTTGAATAACAGATGATTTCGTTTGCAGGACATAACTGCTAAATCCTTCCCCTCCTCCCTGGCTCTCTGGCATTCCAGCTGAGATAATCAGTGCAAAGGGACTTGGCATCAAATGAAAATGTGAAACATAATGGTGTGAAGCTTCTTACAAAGATGTTAGAGGCAGTGAAAAAACAAAGATTTGTACTAGATACAAAAATAATAATGCTCTCTGCAATGATATAAAGGAAGAAAAAGGCAGATGTTAAGATGATAATTTGGTGATCTGGAAATCTGGCAGTGAGTTCAAATATGGTAAATTAAATTAAGTAGAGAAGAATAACTACATCTTTCAAAACAGAGCAGGACAGTAACTCCAATAGAGAAAGCATCATTAGAATTTGGATACATTCTCTCTGCAGGCAACTTTTCCTTTCTGCTGAGGTCTGTCTTGCTTTAAATTATCCGTTGTATCTATTCCTCACTTCTGTTAAAAGTCACCTGCAGCTCTGTAGAATTTGCAGTCTTCTGGAGATAATAGCAAGGGGAAAAAATGAGCTGTTTGGAAATGATGAAGGAAAAGAGAATAAGCTCCCCAAGCACGGGGGAGAATTGCTCAGTTATACAATATATTATTTAAAAATGTGTTCAGGAGAGAAATGCAGATGATGGCCTACTGCTTCAGCACAGCACAGTTTTGTCGGTAGAATGGTTTTTGAGTTGTTCTGGTTTGGACTTACAACAATAACTACCAGTGAAACACAGCTGGCGTTCAGAAGGCAGAAGTGCAGTAATCCACTTATGTGAAAGAAGTGATTGTATAGGCATAATTATAAAAAGATAGATCAATTTAAAATATTTAAAAGTCATCAGTCAAGAGAATAAAAACTAGCTGCAAATCTATCTTTTATGCTAGATCATAGTGAGGTACTTACTTGGAATACAAAAGTACAGAAAGAAAATGGTCCATTATGTGACATAAGATTTAAATTATTTAGTAATATTCTTTTTCAGATTAATTTGAATTAAAGTTTCAGTTTGAGTTTTGTTTATATGGAGAAATAGATTGGCAATACTTAGACACCACCTGATGTGAATTTGATATATGTCCTGACTGAACTAGTTTTGAAGGCATTATCGCTTATACCTATTGCCTTTCTAAAAATCTATAATTCAGATGTTGCTCTTTTTCCTTTTAAAAATAAAACAATGGAATTTAAATCTGAATTAGATAGAGGAAAGAATTACCTCTGAATACTGCTGCAAATTTTGATTGCTTCTTTTTGACTGCAGAAAGTGTGCATGAATACATCAGTTCACAGTTTGGGGATTTTTTCAGTGTAACTTAAGTCTTAAACTTATTTTGAATTCCTTTATTAAGCAGTGCTTGTGCATGAAGAAATTACTGAATTTGCAATTACTAATTTTCAGAAGTTACAGGAAAAACTCTAGAGTTATAGGATCAGTTTCAACACTGGGAATTTAAATTATAAAGATATGTGTGTATATTTGTGTTTGTTTCTTTTCGTGGTTAGAGACCATTAGATTGCGATTATACTGAGCCTTTTTATGCATATGTTGGAAATGTGTTTTATACTATGACTCTGGAATTCATAGCCTTAAGGAAAATATTATATAACCTTACATTTATTATTTAATTTATAGTTTTGGTATAAACCATATTTCTATTTCTATGGCACAGAGGGATAGATTTAATGGTATATTTTACTACATTTCTGAGGACAAATTACAGGCAAATCAGTAAATTTATATTTTATCTTATTATTTAAAAGATAATTGAAATTGAGGTAAATATAGAAGTATCTCAGTCTCAGAGAAACTGAAAAAAATTGTTTCTAATTTAGCCCTGTGGGATATATATTTATGTTATCTTACTTCTATTTTATTTGAAATTCCAGAAGAATGACAGCATATCCAAGTTAATGCTATGTCTTTCCATGAAAGTGTTAAAGGCTTTAAGGTTTCCCAAAATGCAATTGCAAACACATTAACATGTTCACTGCTCTCACTAACAAGTTAGCTGAAGGATTCAAAAAATAGCTTTATTCTATTTTCAGTGGGTTTTGTTTAATTTTTAGAGCATCTTGAAATATAAGAAAAACACCTTGCCAAGCATTATCTTTTAGCACACTTCAAAATATTTTGAATTCTACTAATGTCACTTTTAGCCTTCTACTATGTAAAATTAAGTTCAGGCTAAAGCAAACAACAATTAAGAATCTCCAAACATTATGAAAAAGGAAAGCTCATGAACAAGAAGACTGTTCTTGGTGACTTGGATCCTTGTAACCAAAGTCTCTGAAGAGGATATTGCAGCAAACAGAACAGCAGACAAAATATTATTTGCCTTTCCCCCTAATTATTCGCTTCCTATGTGCATAAAATTGTTTTTTTTGGGAAATACAGTACTGTTAACAGTACTAAGGATGATTAATCCAGAAAACACAAACATACAAGTGGCAAGATTTTCACTATGTGAATCAGTTTTCTACAGGAGTCAGTAAATTCTCACAAATGATTGTTGACAAACTGTGGTTTGTGAAATTAAAATAATATGATACTCCCAAATAATTAAGAAAGTGAGAAGGAATATAGACTATGATCCGATATTAAAAGAGTTTTGTCTTACAAGATCACTCATTCTCTTCAACATTGTCCCGTCTTCCTTTGTATTAACATAATGTCAAGGAGGTGCTCCATTTTACAGGAGGAGATTGGGTTACTTGAGACAACGAGGACTATGAGAAGTTTTAATCATGTGTGTCCTCAATTGCATTGTTTCTTGGCCATTTCAGGATGCCATAATAGATTTCCTTTAGAAAGCACATATTCTTGATAACTATTAGCATGCTGATAGATTACTAGCCCCATTGAAGTAAATCTATTGATTGCAGAAGTAAAGATAACTGCTTTTGTTCTCAAGACTATAAAATGCACAAACAGTGGAAAAATTTAAGTTATATATATCTCAGTTTCAGCATAAGAGATCTAAAGCCTTTGAATCACTACCAGAATGCTCTTAAGAAATGCAAAATAACATAATTCAATAAGAAATAATAATAGAATTAGATGCACAGGAATCTAAACTATTTATGAGTAGCAGACATAAATGAAAAATTTAGAGACCCTGACCCAAAATTTTATGGGATCAAAGAAAAGTGGCACCTTCCTTCTCAAGTTTCATTGTGACTCCAAGATTTACTTCTGAAACTGTTGTATGATCAGTTCAGACAAAACAACCCCTGTTCTGCTTGCAAAGAAGAACTTTTGTGTGATATGAGTTATCCTGAAAGTAAAGCTAGATGGAGCTAGAGCATATTAATATATTGTTGCAAATTTACTTCTGTTTAACTACTTGGTCTGCCTCATCTTTGGCAGGCCAATAAAGAATGGAGATGCTAAAGTGTACCTTGAGTCTGATTAATGGCCTTGTAAAAAGAATTGCTCTTTCAATAAATATCCATGGAGCATTTTCCTATTAACATGAGAACTATTCAAGGATTTTAAAAAAAATCATAGAAACATAATTTTCTTTTTAAATAAATAAATAATTAAAACACAAATCTGTTTAATTTTGCTATTGTAATTTCAAGATCATAATTTCAGTATCAGAGGTCCACTTCGTCCACTATCCTCTTTCATACAATCCTCCCTTATGTACTAGTCAGGTGTTGCTGGTGGAAAGAGTGTAAGGAACTACTTATAAATGTCCTTGATTTTCCTCCTAGAGATCAGAAGATTGAAAAACTTCCAAAGCCAAAGATGATCCATTTGTTCTTAATGGAGTTTAATATTTTGTCCCCAAAACCATGTGTTTTATATTCATTTTTTGAATCCACATAAGCTTTTGCTTTCTTAAACATTTTTATCTGTGATTTCCATAGCTTAACTTTTCTTTATATGTGTGTGCTGTTTTAGCCAAAATACTGTTCGGTATTCTTTGAACCTAGGATATTCTGTTTGTGTCTTATACTTACCCTTACAAGAAACTATGAATATTCATTCTCCATTTTCTTTATTTTGTTCTTATTTTTTTCTTTTTTTCCTTTTTTCTTTCTTTCTTTTTTCTTGTTTCCTTTTTTTTTTTTTTTTGTTTTCCCAAATTATGACTTTAAAGTAAATCTCTCATCTCTTTTCTGGTTGAAAAGTAATCTTAATTATTCCTAGAGTGGAATCTGCTTTATCCATTTCAACAACAACTTTGTCATTCATCTCTTTAACTCCTTTAGTTTCATGTTTTTGAAATCAACACCCCAAGGCTTGTTGCAGTTTCTCCTATGTGGGTACATCTCTTATTAATATTGATTCACTAGTGATTTCTTTCTTTTGTTTCTTTACTGATCAATTGCACTGTGTAATGGGGTTCTTCTGCAACCCATTGCAGATGCTATCATCTTGAGTCTATAAATAATTTAATCTGTGAAGTTTGTCACCAACTTTTTTAAGTCATTCACATTCCTTCTTTATCCACCATCAAAAATTTGCCTTCAGTTCTGACATGTGACTGATATTTATTTATTTATTTATTTATCTATTTATTTATTTTATAATTATGAGACAACTTACCTCATCTAAATCAGTATTCTGTAAAGGCAATAGACAATTATGTAAGAGATAAAACATCTGAAAAAATCAGTTCCTATGAAGATAGTGACAAAAATCTTGCAACAAGCTGGTACCTCAGCTGTCATTATGGGAAGTGTAGAAGTGAACATGCGTGCGTACAGCATTTTGACAAACGTAATTTGCCATAAATGTAATTAATTTGGCAGTAAATGCAAATAAGTGTAAAATTTAAAGGACCTCAAGATAGCTCCATTGCTGAACCCTGCTTTTTTATTGACAGTGAATTAGGGATAATGAAATCACAAAGACACATAAGCAACTTCCGATTGATTTGGGAATTATTTCATATTCTTGTAATCTGAAAAAGAAACATTTAAAGTCAGTGTGGAAAACATATATCCTATATACTTATCTTGCCAAAGAATATTAGAAAACAAAATAATTGAAACTTTCACATTTGCCAGAATACATCTCATGCCAAATTTTTTGTCTATCTGAATCTTGCTACCTCTAGGATGTTTTCACAGGCTGTGAAAAAATACATGAAGAAAAGGTGATTCAGATATTTGACAAAACAAAGTTTAGCTGTTTTATACTCTACCCAGAGGTCATTTTTAAGTAGAGTTCCTGAGGAGTCTATCTTGTCTCCTAACATGTTTAAAACTTTTCCAATAATCTGGAGGAGGAAGAGAAAAATACACACTAAGTTTGTGGGTATCTCTAAACTTTATGTTTATGTGGTGTATGTGTGTAAGCATTCAGTACACAATGAAGGCACAGCTGCTGCCAGAGTGACCTAAAGAGGTCAGTGGAATAAGACAACAGGAACTTCATAATAAGGAAATGCAAAGTCCTTCACCTGTGCAAGCCCTGTGCTAGTACAGTTTTCTCATTGCCTCAGAAAATAGTAACTCTGCTGGAAATATTGGGGTTCTTCTTGCGCTGGCAGTAATGAATCCAAATACCTTACTGAGCTGAAAATTCATTGACATTAACTTTATTAGTAGGGTAGTGATCATTCTCTTTTACTCAGCATGACATTATCCTGAATCATAGAATCATAGAGTGGTTTAAGTTGGAAGGGACTTTAGAGATCATCTAGTTTCAACCCATCAGAAAAATCCAGATATGCCATCCTCTAGACCAGGTCACTCAGCCCTCCATCCAACCTAATCTTGTACACTGCCAGGGATGGGTTATTCACAACTTCTCTGGGAAACACATTCTAGTGTCTCATCACCCACATAGTAAAGAATTTATTCTCTTGTGGTTTAAAACTGTTCTCTGTTGCCCTATCACTTACTGTATTTGCAAAAAGTTGTGCTAAGTCCCCTTTAAGTACTGGGAGGCCACAACTGGGTCACTCTGAAACCTTCTCTTCCCCAGGCTGTACAACCCCAAATCTCTCAGACTCTCTTGACAGGAGAGATCAGTACTCTGATCATCTTGGCGGCCCTCCTCTTGACCTGCTCCAATAGGCCCATGTTTTCATGTTCTGAGGACTCCAGAGCAGGACACGGTAACCCAAGTGATGTGGCATGAGGGCAGAGTAGTTGGGTAGAATCACATCCTTCAACCTGCTGGTTAACCTTTTAATGCAGCTAAGAATGTGTTTGGCCTTCTGCTCTGTGAGGGCGTACAGCTGGCTCATGTCCAGCTTCTAATCCATGAGCCCCACCAAGTCCTCTTCCTCAGAGCTTACTCTCACTGAGAATTTCTCACAGTCTGGGATTGCCCCTACCTAGGTGCATCACCTTGCACTTGGAGTTGTTCCCCATTAGGGTCCTGTGGGAATCAGGAATACTTCACTCCAGCTAAGTCACACGGTGCCAAAAGACACAGACAACTTGAGCAAATCCAGCAGAGAGTGATAAACACCAACATAATTTTTGTTGTTTAGTAGCTGAATGATATCAGGTTATGATATTGAAGCCTACAAGCAGAGCAAAAATACCAGTTAGAAATTATCAAATCTACTGACATGATAACAGAAGGTGATCCATGTCTCACAACTGTACAGGAATGCTGTGAGCACAACTGCTCAATAGACCTGAAACTTAGTGTTGCCATGCAGAATCATTCCAAATTCACAGCTAGCCTTGGCTACATAGTGTGTTTCAATGTACAACAATCTAGCACCATGGCATGCTTTAATGTGTGACTGTGGTGTAATGCTGGGTGATAATGAAAATACTTGGCCCAAGTCTGATAATCTCTCTTCTAGAAATTCAGCTGAGTATTAAACACAACTGCTTGCCTTCTCAGTTGGTGGCTAGAATGACTCATTTACTTGAGGTGTTTGGAAAATATTATGGGAGATTTTGGTTTTGTCTATTAGTGAAGGAAAAATAAGGCTCGTTTCTGTTGGCACTCTTAAATTAAGGTTGTATATTACATTTGCAGAGCTATATTAAATGAATGCTACATTTAGACTGATAAACCAGGTACTTCACTTTCTGGAGTACAAATTCCTTCAGCCTCACAGACACTTCTTTTAGCACTTCTCTCAGCTTCATAACTGAACATAAAAACAGAACACCAACACGGTTGTTTGTGTTGAAGAAGGTAACTAATTTTCTTTTTTGTTTTTGTTTTTTTTTGTTTGTTTTCCCCTTGCACACCTAGCAATTAGACTTAAACACATTTTTAAGTACTTAAGATTCAAAATGGATGAATTGGGCTTGGTATTTATATAGTTCTATCACCTCAGAGTTTACCCTATTATGTTTTTACCTATGGCCATTTAAAGTCACTCCGAAGTCTCTGCCATTTAATCAGGTTCTCGGATTTAGCTGCAAAAAATGTTATATATTCAAAAGAAATTCTAAACATTACAGCTATTAAACGAAAATATTATTCAAAAAAAACAGTTTTTGTGTGACCATTTGTTATATATCAGTTTGGGTGAACAGAGTTATGCCAATTTAAACCCATTGAACAGACAAACTACACAAGCTTTAGAAATTTCAAAATTAAAGTACTGCAGGCCATTTAAGGAGAAGTATAATCACAGTAAAATCCAGAGTGATCCCATTCTCTGAAATAAAAGACAGTGAAATTAAACACTTCCTATTGCTAGACTTCCCTGAGGGAATAAAAACCCTATTATTTCCCCAAGAGAACAATCCAATTCTAATCCACAATGATTAGAAATTCTATTAAAGATATCTACTTTTACAATATAACTTTCTGTCCAGTAGTTGAACTGAAAGCTTTTATGGGCAGAGGGAATCACTTACGATTGCTTAATCTGGCTTTGTCAGTGCAAAGGTCATGGAATTCTCTACAGTACTTTCATCTTTTTCCCCAGCTAAATCTGATTAGATACAAATGTGTATTTCAGAAGAAAGAATAGTCATTTTTGTAAAAGCACCAAGTGCTGAAGAATTTATTAAATTTTTAAATAATCTCATCAATTGGATGTTTACTTTTAGTAGTTATTTGTGCCCATTTAGTTTTTTATTTGTTGGCATATTTTATCTCTTTGTTTTAAAGAGCCGTGTAATTTCCAGTACAAATTGCTCTTGCAATTTCTTTCTGTTCTAGCCTATGATGGGGAACTTTCCTTAGGAAAACAGTTATCCAGAAGAGTCAGATACAGTGATAATTTTGGTGCACAGTGGGAACTAGCAGATTGATTTGGTTGTCTAAATGTGGGTATCTGGTACCATTTGAGATGCCTTAAAGTATCTAATCTGACTTCCAGCTGTCACTGCAGAAGAGCTCAAGTCATATCTTGTGTCATATCTGCCAGTTTCACATAGATATTCTAGGACATCTAAAAATGGCACTAAGCATCTAACTGTAAGCAACTAAATCCAAGCACAGAGAACTGTTCAGCTCATCTTAAAATAGACATCAACATTTGGTCAACTAAGTATCTTTGCAGACACCACTGGGAGCTATTCAGTTATATGAAAATAGATGTCTAAGCCTATTTGAGATGCTGTAGTGTATGTCAGATGTGCACAGGACTGACAGATGCTACACTTACTACAGACCCAGACCTTTCTGGAGTGGCACTGGGAGGCCATGCAGGGTACTCTAGGGCCTCTGAAGGAGTAGAAGGAGGGATTTGTAAAAGTTAAGTAGTGAAAAATTAACCTCTTACTGATATGAGTCTTATTGCTCAGTGGCTTCAGTGAAAAGACTACAGAGACTCACTATTGTTAGGTACCTAAATTATGAAGCTTATGAACCTTCTGTGTTTGGCTTTGTTTCAAATGCAGTGGGGAAGATAGATACACATCTATCTTTTTACTAGTCATCAAAATAATTTTATAGAATTCACAGAATGGTTGTGGGTGAAAGGGCCCTCTGGGGATTGCCCAATTCAGTCAGAGGATAGACGCCATATGAAGGAGTAGACACAATAGTATACCTATAAAGTTCCTTTTGTGTTAGTGTGGAAACCCTGATTCCTCTTCTGGCAGGACGAAATATGAGCCCTAGGATGAGGCTTTCACAGAGGGAATTTTAAAAGAGGTCTTTGGAAGTACAGTATACCTCTCAGTAGCCTAAAAGTGAAGATTTAATGAGTAAGCTGCCATCCCTGGCCTTGTGGATTCCTAGGGGGTCCTGCACTGCTCCTGGCACCCAGTCCATAGGTTGGTGCTGGCCATTACAGCACCCTGACTCTGCCTATGCCTTCTATGACAGGCTGGGTGTCAGGCATGGGGATTTGACCTTTGGCTTGGGCTTCTGTTTGATGTTGGCTAAATTCCTCCAAGGGGTATTTTTTGGCATTGCTGCTTTCTAATTAGAGTGATCTGGTTGAACCACAAATGGCCTCACTGAGACGGATCTCTGTGATTTTCCACATGCCCACATTACCTGGGTGGTTATCTCACTCTGAATTCCTATTCCAAATATCGTAAAAAGATATAAATTTTTTATTTATTTTGTTCCCTTATTTCTTTTCCATACACACCTAAGCCATTAGACAAGGTCACATGTAGCCCAGTGCACATCAGTAAACCTTCTCTTTGTCTGTGCTCTTTCTGTTTTCCCAGTATACAGCAGAATTATCAAAAAGGTTAAGTGATGGGTCATTCTTTACTGCATGGTGCTATTTGCCCTGTGTCAGAGGTAACAGCAAAGCTTCTGAAAGTAGCAACAGTAGAGAAAAATTTTTCTCTTTTGCTTTTCCTTGCTCCAGTCCTTGTAAGATTTGGTAAACTTGATAGATTTCACTGGCAATTTACAAAACTCTTGAAATGAGTATTTTACAGTCAGTCCAGATATGCCATGTTTTAAATAATAATGTGTGCTGAATAAATACTGTAATCAAATATACAGTCTGCACACAATAAATAAATGCATTGTGCAGTACACAAAATTACTGGCTAAGCACTTGTCTTTATTCAAGGTACATTTAAAAATATTTTTGCAGCCAAGAAAACTATTAATAATGAAAATAACATAGATTAAGACAGTGCTATATTAGTCTAGAAATATATCTCTGACACTAACTCTATTTCTATCCTTTACTCCAAGGAGAAATGTAATTTTTCTTAATGAAATTATGCAAAGTAAGTCTTAGTTTCATTAACATAGTTTTCAGTCTTCTGTTTCTATTTGTTTACTGATAAACTAGATTTCAGCCACTTATGTACCTTTGTTTTAAATTGTGATCATGAATACCCCAAATCAATTAAACTTTGCCAAATAAACATAATAACAATAATAAAATGAACAAACACAAACATATCACACTTCCTTTCGTGACTGTGCTACAATTCAAGTTAATCAGATTATTGTATGTTTCTATATTTTTTTTAAATAATAAAAGAAAAAATGCATAGAACTCAGGTCCAGCCGCTGTCAAAATGTTTGCCATTTAATATTTTCTTCTTTTGCAATTAATAAAAGATTTTCAGCATTATGATTGCTCCACTGAGCTCAGACAACATTGTAAAGGACAGAGAAACCATTAGTTGTTTTAAAAAAAAGTAAACAGAGCAGCACAGCCATTTTCTTCAGATCATTCATCAGACCAATGGCAGAGCTATGTTACCATTTGATACAACCCTGAATGCTTCTAAAAAGAGCTGTTAGATATTTGCATTATTTGGAATTTGTTCCACAGCTGCTTGCAGCCAGAAGGTTAAAGGGAAATTTTGAGGAGCACAAAGAGAGCGGCTGGCAGGGCAGGGCTAAACACTGTCTTCAGTACTTAATAAACAGCATACAGGCATACACTTGCATATGTACCTTCTCTCCTTCCTTCTCTGTCTCTGAGATTTCAGGAGAAAACCTTCTTCCAGTTATTCTTATTTGATGCATCATGCTATATTTATTATGCAGCCCCTGAGGGCTTTTAAAATTATGAAGTGCTTAGGGATTTTCAATTCCATGGAAAAAGCTAGCACAGTTTTAATTGTGGCAGACAGGGCAGGTTGTCAGCTTAAAAAAGCAAAATCAATGGAAAGTTGACAGGTTTGACTCAAAGAGAAGCAGAGAGGGGAGTGGGAGCATGGAAAAAAAAGTTAATATGAGCGCTCTGAAAACTGGTGAAACTGCAGTCTGAAGAATTCCAAAGGGAACAGAGCCATGAACAATACTGGGAAAATTCTAGGTCTCCCCACAGAAAGATATATGTTCTGTCCTCTGAGAAAAATTATGATTGCACCCCTTATAATTTTGAAAGAATCCTTAGCTGGGAAAATAATTAAAATTAATAATGTTCAATATTTTGCATTTTATGAAAGGCGTTTGATTCTATAAACCGCATTGCATCAAGTACATAAAATGAAATATCCTTCCTGTCAACCATTGTTTTGATGTTTTATTCAAAACTGCATTTTCATCTCTCTTCAATATTTCTATAGCACAGTCTCAGTAGAATCTAAGCATTTAAGCATAATATTTGCTTTATACAAGCATGTGGTTTATACTTCACTTTTTTAAACAGCATATCATTGCACATTCTGTGGCAATTTTTTTCTGTTTATGAAATCAAAGTTAATACTTATTATTTTTATCATTCCTGTTATTTTAAGTAATATGATTATTACATGCTTAACACTTGGGTTGTTATATTTGCCTATTACCCAGAAGCCTGGACTAGAACATGTCATAAACCTATGGGAAGTGCTGTCTCATGAAAAAAAAAAAGACAGCTAAGGCATGGGCAAAAGGCCAGAAAGCAGAGGTTAAAGTCAAATAAGGGACTGTGAGCTCCTTTACTTTCCACAGTAAAGGAAATGGGCCTAACTAAAATGAGTGGCGTGAGTAATGCTCTGAGGGAAAAATGTGTCATTACAGGTAAACACTGACTTGATGAAACTAAAAGATAAAAACACCAGGCTGGCTCACTTCATTGTGAGGATGTGTTTGTGAACCCATGGAAATAAATCAAACCCATAGAACATACTAAACTTTATGAAATGAGAGCTAGACCACTTAATCTAGGCAAATAATTTGAATTTTATTTTTATAATCATAGTGGTCAGAAGATAAAGGCCTAGATGGTCTTGCCTGGAAAGAGATAATTATCATAGAAAGTCATCAGAATGAGATTCTGCCCTTGCTAAAGAACCAAAGTTAGACAGAGGTTTCAAATATCCAACTAGAGGTATTCTAAGATATTTTAGGTAGAAAGTTAAGGAAGATTAAAAAATATTCCATTCTTTGTGTATCTTGTCAAATAACAGGATGCGTAAGTTTAGCTGCTGCTTAAGAAAGATTTAATGGAGAAAGGTACTAAATAAATATTATTAACTTGCTGTTGTATTACCAAATAATGCAATTACTAATTGCCCAAAACTGCTCCAAGCACTCGAGGTCAGGCTGCCCCAGCGCAGAGCAGAGCAGGACGATCCCTCCCTTGCTCTGCTGGTGATGCTGTGCCTGAGGCCTCCCAGGACACACCTGGACCTCCTGGCTGCCAGGGCACTGCTGGCTCTTGTTCAACTTGCCATCAATCCAAATCCCCATTTCTCTTCCTGTGGAGCTTCTTTCCAGCCTCTCGTCACTCTGTTTGTACATATAAACAGTACTACTCTGTCCCAGGTGGAGAATCCTGCACTTGCTCTTGCTAAATTTCATACAGCTGGTAATGGCCTAGCTCTCAAGTCTACCCAGATCTCCCTCTAAGGTCCCTCTGCTCTCAAGGGAGTCCACAGCTCCAACAGAATTAGTACCAGTTAATTTACTTAATGTATATTTTATTGACGTGTCCTGATCATTTATAATAATATTTAAGAACGCTGACCCTGAGCTCTAATTTAGAACACCACATCCTCAGCTTTATTTCCATTTTGAGACATTTTCTCCTCTATTTTTCTCATTTTCACAGAATAAACTTGGGGTCTGTATATAATACCTCGAATTTTCCTCTTATTTTCATATTATTTCTCAGAAAATAAAAATAAAACATTTTGATGTCTTTATCCATCTTGCTTTTGTAATTGCAGAAAAGTGAACTGAAAAGCTATTAATAAGAATTTAATAATATGTAGTTAAAAATTATCCCTTTGATGTTGACGGGATTAAATTTTAATGACTTAATTTTCATTTAATTTAATGAAAAATAAGTAAGATTTTTCTCTGGAATTACAAAGGTTTGGAAGATGAGAGACACATGACAATCCGTTAAGCCTTTTGCATCAACTGATAGGAAGCAGATGGCCTGTGACAACCATATCAATTGAGCTTGGTACCTAATTGTTAATAGTAGAAGTATTGTTGATAATTGCCATAAAGCATAAACTGTAATCTTCAAGAACATTAATTTTTTTATATGTATCATGTAAATTTTAAAATGAGAGGTCCTGTTTCATTAGATATATATCTGCTGCACTGAGAGAAATAATGCAAAATTGTTACATCCACAGAAACCAAATATTCTTTCAAGAGCAATGTGATACTACATATGCTGAAAAAAGATTCTTTCTAGAGATTTTTAATTAAATGATGAAAAGTATTTTAAAAATCAGCCTAATTCCTTTGCCACTTGTGTTCTTAACTTTTAAACCTTTCACTATTTCCTTAGTTTGTTTGTAAAATTATAGCCATAAACATACAGACCTAAAGTATAGTATATTATTTGCTAAGAACGGGAGTATTTTTAGGTTTTGAAACACTTTAATTGTATTTAAATTCTATAATTCTATTTTTAATAGTAATTATTATTATTATCATAACCAGGCATCTGCTGTCCGCAGTTAACATGTAGCAATTCATGGCCACATTTCTGACTTTTCAGTCACCATTTACCCCCTTATGACTATTTTGAGAAAGAAAATTATAACATATACTTTTTTCCCCTGTGGCATGTTTCTCATTAATCATGACAGTTAAGGAGAACACCATCACTGATTTCACCTAGAACACTAAAGCCACAAAAAAATCACTTTTAGGTAAGTTGCTTCACTGTGTACACTAGCAGCCTCAGAAATACTCAGTAAGACTGCAGGTTAGTTTGCTTACACATCTGGTGTGAGTTATAAATGCAGCAGAAATTAGTATTCTAATCCTTATAAATTGCAAAACACACTTCCTTCAATGTCTGTCAGCTCCACTGGTCCCTGTAAGTTTGACATGTTAAATGGCAGATGCTCCTTACCTTGGTCCCTCACTACATTCCCACAGGATCAAAACAATCTGACATAACTGCATCAAACCTCCTCCTCTTAGTGCCTCATAATGCATACAAAAGACTTCCATTCCATTTACTATGAATACACAGCTATCACACTGCTGAGGTAGAAATATTTGTTCAAAATATTTCAGAACAAATTATTTGTGTTCTCAACAATGTTACAAATATAAAGTAATAAATTTCTATTGGTAATTTCTTGCACATCTTTATTGAACTATAATTTAGATTAAATGCTCCATTTGTATACTGGAATACACTTGTGAAATCCCTTTTTATCATCACTATGGTAATCTCTATTATTAATTCCTTGAAAGATAGATATTGTGGATAGGATACTTGATACAAAAAGAAAACAAAAATGAAAAAATGAGAATTCAGCTTCCCTTTTCCTTGAAGGGTGAACTCTCAAATTCCAGCATATAAGTTTTTCAAAAGGCAATAAATCACTGAGATTTGTCACAAAATAAAAACATACAGTTAAGAAAGCAATATAAATTTTACTCTTAAATTTTTGGAAGGAAGGGAAGGCCTTAAATCAAATGAGAAACCTTCTGAAAATTGATGAATACTGTGGCACTTTGGGGCATTTCTATCCCATGAGGAACTACAGTCTTGTTTCAAGACATGCTGATAAGACACTACAATATTATCTGCACTGTAAGGAGAAAACAGTGACATGATAGATCTAATTGAAATCAACAGAGAGCAATAAGGAAGTGGTTATTGATATGGTATGTAGGAGTATCTAATATAAGAAGCCAGTGATGAAAACTCGTAATCAATAGAAGTGAAGAATGACCAGAGCTCTAAGACAATAAGGATGACACACAGGTAACTGTGACAGTGAACACA
Organism: Petroica traversi; assembly: GCA_025920805.1. Lineage (NCBI taxonomy): Eukaryota > Metazoa > Chordata > Aves > Passeriformes > Petroicidae > Petroica > Petroica traversi. The sequence continues at coordinate 3,396,654 of JAHLSL010000023.1, forward strand.
AGACAGGATCTTCTGCTTACCAAGAGAATAAGGCAAGGGGGCAAAATAAACTTGGCATATGTACCAAATACTGAGAAGAGGCCTCGGTCAATGTGAGTCTTGTACTAGGAAATAAAACTAGGTTTGTTTCTCAAGCACATGCAAAGAACAGAAGCTGGCAGTTCCTTCCTGGAACAAAGTTACCAAATACAGTCTTGAGAGCAAAATTAAAAACACAGGTTTGCAATTTTTAAAAAATGGATATTACACCAACAAATTAATTTGAAAGCTATCATAGTTGAAACACTTCAAGAAAGATATGCTTGAACATATCTTCACACTGCATCTGTGAAATAAAAATATTTAAATAGCAGAATAAACTCTTATTTATTAAAAAATGTTAATAAATCTGTTAAAAAATCTCAACCAACCAACCAACCAACCCATTGAGAAAGTATCTAGTCTTGAACAAAGTTCAGAGGACTATTAACTCCATAGAAAACTTTAAATATGGAAGCATGAATAAGGGAGTTGCAACATCTAAGCTCTAACTCAAACTAGAATGTATGATATACACCAGTATATTGGAGGAGCAGTGCTGTATCTAGTTCATAAGCAAGTAAGATCTGAATATTTTAAGGTTTTCCCTTGTTCTGAATCAATAAGTGATGGACTGTGTTCTCTCTATCTGGAATACTGGAAAAAATATGAAAACTTAAGGATGTTGATAGAAAGCTAAAGACCCAAGAGGACCAGTTTTTGTTTCAAGTAGCTAGAAAAGAGCATCCTAGATGTTAGCATACGAGACCTATCGGAATCCCCTTAAGTTAAGGAAACAAGGTAAAAAGGGCTGAAAACAGTATGGAGAGAATAAACAACTAATATTTACCACACTTCTTTCAGGTATTAAATTTTTTAAAGACCTGACAAACACAAATGTTTCCTATTAAGTCTTATCACTCTATTAGCAGTTCAGAAATGAGGCTGTAGAGATAATGTGTGGCTAGCCTAAATGAGTATCATAACTTGGAGACAGATCTGGAATTGTGTTTTCTGGTTTATGTGTCTCATACCTCTCTTCAATCCACTTACTAAATTAGATCTTGAATCTAACTTTCAAGTACGAAATTTGGCAGGGCTGCTTATGTCTCACCATACTGCCTACACTTGCTATGATCTCACCAGGACTGACATCCTTATCACTGTCGGGTCTTATTAGGTGGGAGAAATGAAAACTTTATTGGGAGAAATAAAAACATTCTCCTGCATGTTTATTTCTCTCCCTTTAAGTGAAATGTCAATGTGATGAATCATACCTGCTATTCCTTTTACTGAGTGTTGGTTTGTGTTTACAGACTGGTCTCTCCCAGATGCTGACCTCAATGGCCCAACTTCAGTTCCCCGCATTGAGGGAAAATAGCTTTTTATTGAGATAGAGGAGAATTACCATAACAGTAAAAAACTCAGACAACTAACTTGGGCCTCTCTCTTTTCACCCTTTCTGGTGTAAAACAAGAGTTGTCTTTAGAAATTTAGTTATGGGAAAGAGAAGGTCACTGCCAAAGTGTCATTCAGTCTGCTACCATCTAGATCTCAGAACTCACAGAGATTCTAGATTGATCATCTTCTAATCTAAAGAAAAATGAGATTTTAGGGAAAAGCTTTTACATCCCCTAGTAGAGATGTAGAAGAACAAACTTTAGAGGAGGTAAGACAGGAAAGAGAAAAATTAACCTAAACCACATTAAACATATTTATTCTATTTATAATGTAATTACATTACTAAGTCATAGCACTTAAAAAGAAGGGATAGTTGTTCCTTGTGGAACAGAGGAAAGGAGCCATTAACATCTGGGACACATGAAAAATTATAGCAATCCATAAAAAGTTGCATCTGTCAAGTGTGTGGTTTTTAATATGAAGCAGAATTAATAATTCCTAGGCACAGCTTTTGAAGTATTTTGTATATCTCACTTGAGTTCAGGATTGTTATGTCAGAAGTAAAATGACAATTTCCTGAAAAATATTCTATGTTTTAATGAGATATCTTCATGAGATATTTCCATGAAGTATTTGAAACCACATCATGGGATAAAAATTCAACAGGATCTGCCATTATGAATGGTTCTCCACAGACAACCATTTGCCATCTGGCCTTGGGATTGTAAAATATAATACAATTGTTAAGAGGAAAAAAGATGAACTTTTTTTTTTTTTTTTTTTTTACTATTGCACTATTAATGGAAAAAGAGGAGCTGACAAAGAGCTGATTAGCAGTTTCATTATTTTTCTCACAATTTTTTAAACAAAAATTCAAGCAATTTTCTTTTCAAAGTGATCTTTAAGACCCTTGTAATTCACCTTCTTTTTTCTGTAGCTTCTCTATGTTATTTTCTCTTGAAGAAAGCATTCTGATTATGGAGTAAGGAGGTTTTGTTATTTTAATGTTATATATGGTTCTATTACAATTACACTATAAGTACTAATACACTACTGCTAAATGACAGTCAAGCTTTTGACTTTTCACTTACAATTGTAAAATATTTTTTTCTTTAATCTAAAATAAGGAGAAGACATGCCAGTTTCATCTACCACAGCCTTAAGAGCTGTTTCCTGTAATTTTTTTTATTTCAGTTAGTTTCGTTGATTTTGCATCCAAGATTTGTGTTATTTGCAGAATATGAACTTTAGTCTTTGATAATGAAACAAGGTCATTTTCAAACTTTTCTTTAGAGACACAAGTCTTGACAGCGTTTGCAACTCTAGTCTTTTATATTTCCTTTGATCTGCTTGCTCTACTTTTGCTGTGATTCTGAGCAACTGGTAATAAGTTATATTATTTCTTCTATTGCAGAGTTCTGTGTTCTGGTCACTGTAAAGTTCATCTCATGATTTTAAATAGAAGTAGTGACACGAAATTTTAAGGTCAACTGACTGATAATGTCAGCAGAAATATTTCTAAAAATTAACTTAAAATACAGCTATGCTGCAGGTTTCAGCATGTGATAAAGAATAAAGACATCAGAAGTAGCTTTAAGAGGTATAGGTCAGTTAATGGATACACTCTTACATCAGCAACATGAAGTTTGATTAGTTGTATAGTAACTTGCTTAAACTATTTATAGCATTTCCATGTTATTTTCCTCTGCATACTTTGTCAAGTTGGTTGACTGTTCCACATGTGAATTTCATGTTTTACTTGGGTACAACAGGAAATAAAACTTCTTTTTTTTTTTTTTTTTTTTTTTTAAACTATTAATCCTTCAGTATCCCACTGGTCTGCATGGAAAAAAAGAGGATGCCAAGGAAGTTGATTTGGATCATGTTGGAGAATACAGTTGAAGGAGGACATGAATCATCCTCAGTGGCCTGGAAGATGATTGCATACAAGATTCACTCTTCTTTTCAAGTGCAAAGCAAAAAGAGAAGAATTAGTGTACACAAAGTGCAGGAACAAGAATTCCTACTGCAAATAGGGAAAAAAAGGTCTTCACAGGAATGATAACTAAATAAAGAAGCAGGTTGTCCGGAGGACTTTAAATCTCCATTCATAGCGATTGTCAGAGGACCTCTTGCAAGCTAGTCTTTCAGCAGTGGGTTGGACCAGATGAATTCTTGACATCCTGACCAAAGCAAGCTATTCTGCTTTAACTGTTTTTCTTTGATGCAAAGTTTGCTGCTCCCCTGCACCAAATACTGAGTTAGTATTAAAGAATCCTTAAATGAGAGGAAGTATGAAAAATGAAAGGTCATTTACCCCTAAATGGGAATAAGAGATATTAAAATCCTGACGACCCAATGAGTTTCCAAGTAAATATTATTTCTTTATTTACTAATGAAAAACAACAGATTTCTGTTACCTCAACAGTACAAGGTTCTGTGAATTGACTGGATTTGTATTGAACTGAGATTTTTTTAATTTGTTTGTTTAACTGGCATAACAATGAACCAGTAACAGGAAACCATTATTTAAATTAGTTTGAGTTAAACTTTAATTAAACCTGTAGGGAGCAGCTATGTTCAGTTAATTGAATTGCTTGTGACTTTAGAATAAATTTTGTGGAGTGGAATAATGCAAATGTGAAATGATACCACAGATTGCAGATTATAAATAGAAATTGTGGTGGTGAGTTACGAGTGTGACCTTATACTGCTCAGCAAAAACAATTAGGAAGATAACAAAGAAAACAGTACCTCAGAGAAACAGGGAACCGAAAAATGTGTAAGGAAACTTCACTGAGAAAAATATATAAAAATAAACCTAAGCAGATTCTAGACTGATAAGGATGAAGAGGAAGATATTACACCAAAATTTTAAGCTTCTCAGAAAAAATGAGAATAAAAAAATGGATTAGGACACATCTGTCTTTGAAGAATGGAAGTTTCTGATCAAAATTAAAAAAAAAATTAATTTTTATGAAATAACTTGCACAATGGCAAGGTTTTATCTGTTCTTTTAGTTAGTAATTAAATTATGTGCTAAAATAATTTTTTTTCTGTTTTTCTTCTCTAATGTGGCTTTGAGTGTTTTCATCATCTACATAACTTTCTAATCCTTTTATCAATCCACCTCTTGTCTCAAGGATATATTGTCAATGAAAACGACAGGTTAATTTTGTATCATGTAAAGATATATTCTCTTTAATCAACTTCAAATCTGTTGCTATTCAATTTCACTGTGTCTCTTTGCTCCTGTAATATAAACTTTTGTACATTTCCTTTCACTAATAACTGTTATTAAGATATTTCATTTTTTCATTTTCAAAATGTATTATCATCTCTGTAACACAATCTTTTTCAGAACACTTAAATAAATGTTATTCTTACTTGACCCTCAATAACCCCAATCCCTTTTATGATTTTTATGTGTGAGGAGGTTTCTCTTATAATCTGCCTGCTCAGTTTTTTCCAGTGTAAAATTTTATTTCTATGTTTAGAAAATTTACTGGGTTTAGTACTATTTACTGGTTAGAAATAGATTAAGCCATTTAATTCATAATAGTAAAATGCTTATTATTTAATTATGAATGGATTTTAATTACTATATCGCTCTCAAAAATATATTTGCTTGATGACATGAATCAGTTCTATGCTTTTACACTGACTGTTAATATGTCATTAGATGTATCCAACGATGATTTTTATAAGCTGAGTCATGTATCTTGATGTACAGTTCATCTCTAAGCTAAATGGTTTTTAATGCAATTAAAAAGCTGCAAAATATTATCTTTAAAATATGGATTTACTATAGAATTGGTAACTTAAAAACCATTTTTTCCTTTTTGTGCCTGCTTCAGTTATGAGATTCAGTCTCCTAAGAAAAATAAAGGGCAAATCCAATTTGGCATATATATAATTTCTTCTCAAGTCAACAGATGTGTCATTCAATTAAACATCTGCTTGGCTTTTACTTCTAGGAAGAACTCATGTGTGAATTTATAATTTATTTTAAATTATCAAAGAACAGGTTGAAAATCTCTCAAAAACTAAACTAAATAAAGTTTTTCTGTAAGAAATGTTATTAAACCTACTTGGCTTTTAAATAAAAGATGTTGTTGGAGGTAAGACAAACAAACAAACAAAGTTTATCTGGACACTGGATAAAAAAAGAAGCAAAATATTTGAGGTAGTTCAATAAAAAAGATGCACTAACCTGGGATCTGGGAGTTTGCTTTAAATGTCAACTGTAATATCTACGTCTACCATGATGGAGACAGAACGTTCAATGTATAAATTGCACATAATTATTACAGGAATCTGTAAATGCATGACAGCTGTAGCTAAAATAATGTGTGACTATGCTTGCATAAATTCAAGCACATTTACATGGGGTGTTTCAATATTTATAATGCTATTTTCAGGTCAGATATTATCTATCAGAGAATTCACCAGAATCAATTTATGCTCCAAAAGACATAGTGAGTATGAACCAAACAGAAAGCTGGTATATAAAATTCAAACATTATTCCATAAACGTCTTTTAAGATATTTCCCCCTGAAATTTAGAGAGTAAGGAAAAGAACCAGTTAACTGACCTTTAGTCCCACCAACCAATTAAAATGTTAGCCTAGCTCCAAATATGTGAAATTTATAGCATATTAAGATCTTGAGATTCAAATTCTTATTCTGACTATCCATTTCATAGGTGTCTATGACTGAACCTAACCTCATTTTCTAATTCCTGGATATCAGAAGCCTCCACTGAGCAATTCTTTTCATAATGTAGTTTAGGTCTTTAACATAGGTCAGTTGAAGCATGTTCTGAGACAACTCATCTTCTTGACTCAAAAAGTAGCCCAGAATGAACAGCTTATATACATATTGTTTTGTTTTCTAACTTCTAGAGTAATATTTAATGAATCCTAGTCTACATATCTTCAAATACATGCATGAAGATATGTAGACTATGCAAACATGACACTTGACAGCAACTGCCACCTCAGCATTCACAGTTAAGCTACTACAGAGTTTACAAACTTCAGTGTCTTTATGCAGCTAAAATAATATGTATTGAAACAATTAACCTAGGTGATACTAATAATTTTAAAATGGATTTTGAAAAGAGTAATGTATGTTTTTTTACATCATAGTAGATTTCAAGGCATTTTCAAGGCAAGATGATTTGACAATAAGCCTCAGATTTTTTTAAAAAAGAAAGACATTCTACTAAAGAGGAAGGAATCTAAACTGAATAAAAGTTCTGCTTGAATATTTTCTACCATTCTGGTATCCACTTGGAGAAAAATGCTGACATACTAAGAGAAGTTAAAAGGATGTATAGACAAATTATTCACAATCTTGAAAAAAGGTCTTATAATTACAGTCAGAAATTCAAAAATTTCTATTTACTGAATAGATAAAAAGATTACTTGATTGCTGCATATCAGTGTTTTCACCATGGAGAAAAAGTTACTCAGTTGTTTGTCACTTGGTAAAAAATTCCATGCTACACAGGTAGTCATGATCTGACAGTGATGAACACTGCCATCCTTTTACATTTATTGCAAAATTTCAGATGTTATGAAGCAAAAATCCTAGATAAAATTGTAAAGGAATAGGGCCATTGCCCTTAGAAGGCCACATTACCAAGGTAAGATTGGCCAATTCATTTCTTCCAAATACTTTATTCTAAAATATTTGAAAAGGTTAATGGTCAATAAATGCCTCATCTTCCATATTTTTGCTTCCTGTTCCAATCTGCTATATTTTTAAATTCAAGTAATTTTAGGTTATGGTCATGATTCAAGTACACTATCAACAATATGTGCAAAAAATATAGTCTAGTTCATAAATACATAATTTCTATAATTTATTATATTTTTGCTCTGGAGCCATGCATTGTTCCTGTAATGGTAATATATAGCATTTCGCGTTGGCTTCCAAATTACCTTTATTCAGCAAGAAGGTTTAAAACCTTATATATCTTGTTCCAAGGGAAAATTTTCACCTGAAATATGTGGACATCAATTTCTAATGGATGCAGTGTAAGAGCATTTTAAAATAAAGTCTTAATAAGGGAGCATAATACATAAATACAGGGGATATACTCCTATAATTACTAAGAATCCACTATTATTTAAACTAAAAAACAAAAAAAAACCCAAACACACAAAAACAAATTTAAAAACAAACTAAAAGATCCCAAAAAACAATAAAACCCCAAGAAGTTTTAAAATATTACATAGTAATATTTTTAAAATCTAAGTTTCTGGGCATTTTTGCTTATGTTTGTAGCAATCTTGTTTCAAAACTGTCTTAAACTAAAGACAATACTAGAAAACACTGGGATGCATTTTCAGCTAGAAGCATTTATAAAAATTCATTTGAAGGCTGTTTTAAATGCAATTGTACTCTCTCCACTTAAGATCAGTGATGTGGCTGGGAAAGAAATTTTTTCAATTATGTTCCATGTACCTGACCAGAGAAAATGCTGATTATTTCTATTTAGATATGCTCTCAGAGGCAAGAACAAAACAAAGAATGCAATAAAACACTCATGGGGATTTTTACATTCTAAAATGGTCATCATTTTAGAATTTTTTTTAACAGAATTGCATGACTTCATCTGACTTAAAATATCCAGTTCCTACCCAACAATGGTGTGTGAACAGCTATACTTTTTTTTCAAAAGTGACTATGTTTCACTGGTTTACAAGCACAGAATTAGTTTGAGCAGCTGTTAAAGGGTTTGGGAATCACTGTGAATTTGTCTTCTTAACTCTGCTCACAAATGCCTTTATAAAATATATAATTTTGAAGCAAGACTCTAAATCTGAATTTGTTACACAAGTGCATAATCATGAAAAAATATGTTCGTGAGAGCATTCTGTGTACCTACACTCATAGTACGGTTAGCATGGGCCATATTATGATATTCAACTTTTAAAATATTAACTCATTTTTTATTGCTGTACATCTTTTATATTAAGCTGAGCAAGTTGCAAGGGTTGACAACCTCAATTGTACAGTAAAGGCATGTAAGGATCAAATGCTCTTACCTTCCTACTTTACAACTTCTGTCAACTGGACTATTTTCTTATGTGCCCTCATACTGTCTTTGACCATACTCAAGGACCAGAATGCCTGTAGGGATACAGAATAAAACAGAAGGAAAGGAAAGGGGAAAGACGAGGAAAAGGAAAAGAGAAAACTGCGACACCCTAAAATAATTGATTGTTAAAAAACCCCAAGACACACGCAGCGTTTAATTAATCTTGTTTTTATTTTAAAACAAAGGAATCATTGTGTAACAAAAGAGAAAGTAAATGCCACTCCTGATTTACTGTGAATTATTCTTTTCAAATAGACCAGAATAATTTAGGAGTATGTTTTCAGCTGAAAATATAAACAATTTCTGTCTGTTTGCACAGTAAAGTGAATTTGATCATTAATACCAGAACACCTTTGACCCACATGCTTCCAAAAAATTCAAACATCATGTCACTATTACTTCCACAACATTCCTGTGGAATGAAAAACATACATTTTCTTAATTTTGTAGGTGAAGAATGCAGAAATAAGGTGATAAAGGAATTTATTGAGATGCACAATACCTAATTTTAAAAATTCTTATTCAACCTTTATGACATTCAGGGTTTGAGACAAATTCTGAGCTTTTTAGAAACATTACAAAGAGACCTCAGCAAAAATGCGCAGGCATTTAAAGCTGTAAATTAATTCCAATTAGTCTCCTACTTTCACCTAACTGATAGTATTGAAATTCAGTTATGTTGGGCTAAAATGTTGCATAGAGCTGCTGAATTTGAATCACAGAAACATCTATTTTCCGTTTTAAAACCATGACAAGTACTTAATGTCATGTTTATAACAGAACAAGTTTCTGAAAACTGAAAATATAAAAAAAACCAGGTGTCTGTGTTCATAATGGAAACTAGAATTATTCTTTATTATTTATGCCAAGAATTCCTAACTTTACAGTGGTTTCCAAGAAAGCCAGATATTTCTGGAACTATTTTTTTTTTTGGTTGTATAGTTGGTTTTTTATTATTTTATTTAGTTGGTTGGATTTTTTTACTTATTTTCCTTTTTTCATTTAGCATCAAAGTTTGGCAGGTTTGTGGAATGGCTAGGAATTAAAATCTCATTCAATATTCCTGTTGAGATTAATTTTTTTTTCTCCATTTGCACAGCACAATTTGATGTAGATAAATGAAATAATGACTCAGATGGTTGGACAGGGAGTGAAAGGAGGCTAAACAATGTGTGGGTTTGCACTGCAAAAATAACAATGACATTGTCCACATGGGCCATTTCTTAGTACTCAATTTTCTAAATGTTTGAGGAGCACAAATGCTTAATTTAAAGCCATTACAAAAACAAACCAGATTAAATCAATTCCAAATCTGCAGTAGATGCATGAAACCATAGCTCCTCTCTTGAGGATTCAAGCTGTTTAGGTATGGTGTAATCCAAACAGAACTACACCTGAGCTCAAAAGAGATCCACTAACACAGGCACAGAGTTTATGAACCATGTTTGGTACTTAGTTTACCAGTTATCATGCCATACCTTCCTGCAGATATTCCTCAAGGCCTTATTGCAAATGATGGGTAGAAATTCCCTGTACCCACTCAAAAAACCAAAACAGAACATCAAAATGAGGAGCACTTAAGCATAAGTGTTGAAACACTCACAAATCTCCAAGCCTGAGCCAAGAATCCCACAAAACCACCAGAAATCCAAGCAAAGGAACAAGAAAAGCCCCTGAATGCCTCATTTTTCTGCAATATACTTACAGTGATTCTTTCAACAGATCACATTTGAATTCAACAACTGAATTGTAAGAATTTGTCTGCTATAAAAATTTAAAAAACAAAATTTAAAAATAAAAAAAAAGAAAAAATAAAAAAAAGAGATGAATGTTTTCTTAGATCTAAAATTTAGAATATATATATTAATATGTCCTTAATCCATGATATTTTAAACACTGAAACAGACAAAAGCATGCACACTGAGATAGCTTCCAGGATGTTGATAGCCTAACTCATTGAACCAAAAAATGTTACTTCAGCTGGCATTAGCATTCCATAAGTTGACATGTACCACTGAAGCAATACTCATTCCATCACAACTATCTATCCCATTGCAATATTATTATGCTATTATGCAATGTATCATATATTCACATAAACTGTGTGTTAGTTTAATCAGGTAATAATAAAACAAGTCCTTTAAACAATCTATTTCATGAATGATCATAACACGCCACCCAGAATGCTTAGCATTTCTCTCTTTTCTTTTAGCATCTCCGGTTTGTTTTACCCTTCGGACCCACTCATGTGAACTGATTCTGAAAAGTGAACAGCTCTTATAGAGCAGTGATACGTTTGTTTGGACTTGGCAATGACTTTCATTTGCGAGGGCAAGTTGGATTTGCTTTTAAATGCATGTAAATCTATCTGAAATAAATAGAATACAAAAAGAAAAATGAAATTGAAAGTTGTGCTACAACAACTTTTATCTGTCTGTGGTCGTGTTAGAGCAACAAAAGTTGCATCTTTTTCTTCTAGAATACATATAAAAAGAATTATTTATTTATAATAATTTTCCTGGACATTTAGGAGAATATAAAAAAGGCAAGAAAAAGTAACTAAAATATAATTCATAAAACAACAGAATTTTTATGGAAGGAACCTCTGGAAATTATCCAATCCAATATCCTGCCAAGGCAGGGTCACCTAGAGCAGGTGACACAGGAGCATGTCCAGGTGGGTTTTGAATATCTCCAGGAGGGATACTCCACAACCTCCCTGGTCAGTCTGTTCTAGTGCTATGCCACCCTCAATGCAGAGGAGTCCTTTCTCGTGTAGAGATGGAACTTCCGGTGCTTCAATTTATGGTTCTTACTCCTTGTCCTGTGACTGGACACAACAGAAAAGGGCACCATCCTCTTGGCACCTGCCTTTGAGGTATCTATATTCATTAATAAGATCCCCCCTCAGTCTTCTCCAGACTAAACAGGCCAACTTCTCGCAGTGTCTCCTCATAAGAGAGATGTTCTTAAGGTCTTTGTGGCTCTGCTGGACCTCTCCTGTAGCTTCTTGCCTTCTTGGAACTGTAGAGACCAGAACTGAACACAGCACTCCTGATGTGGCCTTATTTAGTCCCAAGCAGAGAGTGAGGATCACCTCCACTGACCTGCTGGCCACACTTTCCCTGATGCACCCCAGAATCCCACAGGCCCTCCTGGCCACAACGGCACTGCTGGCTCATGGTCAATTTATCTTCCACCGACACTCCCAGGTCTTTCCCAGCAGAGCTGCTCTCCAGCAGCTCCCAGTCTGTGCTAGTAGTTGGGGTTATTCCTACCCAGGTGCCAGACCCTACACTTGTCCTTGTTGAACCTCATTAATTTTCTCTCTGCCGAAATCTCCAGACAATCAAGGTCCTTCTGAATGACAGCAGAGCCTTCTGGTGTGCCAGCCACTCCCTCAGTTTTGTATCATCAGCAATTTTTGTAATCTGAAATTGAAAGTGTCATGCTTCCTTGGTATATTTTAGTTTCCCTTTTGTGCCTTAAAAAATAAAAATGTAAAAATTAATGAGACCTTTCTTTCATTGCTGCTTTACACAATTAATTTGCATTTTATTCAAGCAGAAATTACCGTTGTGTCAAGAGGCAATTTATGCATTTTCTCTTTTTTTTTGGTTGTTATTTTCTTCACAAACTTATTTGCCTTTATTCTGAGTAGGTAGGTTCATGTGCAAAAATATCTACTGATTAGTTGTACGGTCATAAAAGTAATGTAATTATTAATTTATCTACAGTGATGAAAAAATATTAAAGTAATTTATGAGCCATATACACTCAGGTCTGTATAACCTGTATTCTGCACAGAAAGAGGTAAATACTTTCCCAGGTTTAACATTCTGCTTTGGACCGACTAGTTTTCCTTCTTAGATCTGGATCCAGACAGAGAAGCACGTGTGTATCTTTACTTGCTTTTATGCTCTTCCTTATGTGTGCTTTTTTTTAATACTTAGTACTTTACATTACGTTATAGCTAACATTCAGCAGACTACACCCTGGCTCTGCTTTTTCACTCAGTCAAAATATTGTGTAACACCAGAAATGAAATTAGAATGAGAAGGGTGGAGGGAAAAGAAAGGAAAGGTATTGAAAGTTACTCACTCCAAATAAGGAACCCAGTGAAATTTAACATCTTCATGCATAGCAGGATAAATGAAACATATTTAAACTGTCTTTATGTCTCTTCATGAGGATATATGGAATAATTGTAAAGGAAGACAAGAAAAATGATTATTAAGATTTTTGGTCAGAATTTAAATTACACAACATGCATGAAGAGGAATTAGCTTCAGTAGCCTGAATGTAGTTCATTCAAGAACTAAAAATGAGAAAGCAATTTAGAAAGCATTTACGAGAATGTTAAAGTTTTAATTTCAGAGTTAGGGAATTTTTATTGTGGAACTCTAATTTTAACCTAAAAGAAACAAAAAGAATTTGTATGTTATAAAAAACCAAGCAAGCAGACAGGCAGCTATAACTACTAAAGATGAGTCAGCTAAATACTGCCCTTTAATGAAACCTGCCTTTCTAAGCAGAACAAAGTTTAATAACTTTACACTGAAATTATTGTATACTTGTACACAAGAACAAATAAGATACACATTTAGCATTCTTCTTTTTTTTTTTTTGAAAATTGTTTTCACAAAGAAAAGTCTGTTCTTATTTGCTCTCATATTCATAATTTTCTTGGCTTGGCAGGAAGCTGGATTACAGATGTTAAAGGCTTTATCTTGAGAAAATCAATGCTGAAGAGAAAAAACAAGTGTATCTTTTCACCTCTGATGTTCTATATTCAGAGCAAGCTGTGGCCATATATTCTGTAACATAATTGCAATATATCGGTTTGTTTGTTCAATATTGCCTTTATTCTACCTCAACAGCACTAAACCTACAAATGGAACATTACCATAATTTCATCTTGCAACCATCTTACAGTCTCTGGAGACAATGCAGCCTTTAGGAAAAATAAAAGCCAATTAAATAAAATGGGGTGCTGACACAAAGGCCAGAGTGACATCTGAACTTGATGTTGTGAAGAAAATGCAGACATATGACATACTGACATATAATGCTTAGAAAAGCTCAGACCATTTAGTGACAAAACTGTTCCCATGATGAGTATAGATGAGCAGCAAAAAAGATTCTTGAATGGATAAGATTTATAGAAGAATGAGGAGAAAAGGAATTAAAATCAAGCTTTTAGGTAGAAATTAGAAACAAAATAAATTTTCAAAGAAAGAAGGCAAATATCAGAAGGATTCTTTTTTTTAAAAAAAAATACTTGATAACATTATTGAGAGTTCTGTTATCTATAACTCAAAAACCATGCTGGAAATAAATTTAAGTTGAAAGAAAGTTTTTAAAAAACAGAAAGTTTAATTCAGATTTTTGTCAATGAGTATGAAAAAAACCACTTTAAACTGGGCTTATCCAATGCTGGAATATTTGACAAAATATTAAGACCAAGACAACCCAAATATACAACAAATACTGTTAAAATAATAAATAAAATACAATGTTTATATGATAAGAAATTTTAAATGTGACACAAAATTCAAGTAGCAACATGAATATTGAAGGTGATGTGAAAAAAAGACTGCTGCAACAGGAGACACGATTTTTGAGTACATAATGTCTCAAGATAGTTTTCTCTATTCCCACAATTCTTAAACAAAACCAGCCTTATGGGAAAGGAGAGGTAACACCTCCAGCTCAAGGCATCTCAGAGGTGCCATGGACCTTGTTGTCATACTTTGCATCTGTCATGTCTGCACCAAGTAGTCTACATCACAGAATTATTCTGTACATCAACAGCAAGTCTGACACTTTGAATTTATCATATGTGAACAGCTTGTCTAATCTATCTGGCTCCAAATGACTACAAACTGGCAGTGAGACCTGGGCCCTATGCCTTCATGCTTTCAGATGCTTCAGCTTTTCTTTAGGAAAGGATTAAAAAAGGTAGATTCTCTGCCTCAAATTTCAAAGCAGTTCTTATTACACAGTAGCCAATAGGCCAGATAGAATGATAAAATCTTGGCTGACTAGAGAAGAAAACGACTGAATGAGAAGTGGAGAATAAAAACTATGAGAGTATTCTGAGAGCCCAGAAAAGAAAACAATTCAACACCCAGTTTAGAACTGAGGATGTATGTGCTGCATTAAAGGTGCAACCACATTTTTCCCCTTTTAGAGAAAAAATAAAGCAGCAACTGATCACCTATTTCAGAAATGTAATAAATATTTATATAATACCGTTGCTTCTCCCCATTCAAATTTCTTGTTCAGTCTCACATCTGCTGTGCTACCAAACCAAATGGCATCAAATGTTCCTTGAAGAACATGTATATGTGTACATGCACATTGTGTTTGTGTTCATAAGAGACAATCTTCCCAGGTGAGCTTCCTTTCTCCTGTGCTTTTACTGGTCTTAGCAGAAGAAACACTCAGCTTTTTCCTGAGAGAGATGAGGTGAGGTTATTGAAAACCCTGCAACACTTTTCAGTAAAATTTTTTATTGCAGAAACTTATAAGCTGTAAGCTCTGTAATGTTGTGTGACTGGCCTAAATCTAGATAGTTTAATCTAAGGAAAATGTCCCTTTTCTTTAATTACACGATATAAAATTTTATTGGTTAAATATATTCATCCATGTCTTGACAGGGATTTTCTCCTTTTTCAAGAAATTTCATATATATTAACACTATGCAAAAATCATCCCTTAGTATCCTTTTGGGGACACCACTCTAAAAAATATAAATAAATAAATAAATAAAAACCTTTTCACTATTAAGCTGCAGAAGTTTACTAAGTTATAAAATATTAGAAAGAATAATAGAAATTGTCTGGAAATATTACAGAACAACAGTAAGCCTGCTCAAGACATTCATTAGACCCTGAAGTTAGATTACTTCTCCTTGTTGTGAGCTAGGTACATGTGCTTATAGAAGTAACATGACAGAATTAACACAGTAAATTATTAAGAACTGTTAACTGGATTAAGAGGTCATTCCACTAGTTACAATGATTCTACAAGAGGAGTATTTTTATCATTTCTGTACAGTACTTAGGACCTTTTAGAGTAAAAGTGCATCATAGAATGAAGAGCCCAAAGACCTTTCAGGATTTGCCTATTCTAGAAAACTTTGTTGCTTGAAAATATGTGTATCTTTGCAGTAGATGTGCAAAAATGCCACATTTCTAAAGTTTCTAATTATACAGTGAGAAACCCAAAATAATGTATCATGATTTTGCAGAAGTTGTGTCCTTTTGTGCTGGCAGAATCTGACAGATTTTGTTTTTGTAGTTATGTCCACAAGTAAAATAAGCATTACTGTAAAATATAGAACATGAAAATACTCCAGAGATTCATCTATCTGTCTGTCTTGGCAAAACAATGTGTTTCACACAATGCTTTTCTAAGTCAATTGATTTTAGTTTTTTAAAAGAAAATTAAAATTATTTCTTACAGACAAGCTAGAAGTTGTAATCTGAATAAGTCTCTTTATTTCTTCTACCTTCATCTGAAATAGTGAAATGAAGGGCAACACACAGACACCTCCTTGGGAGAACTATAGAAATTAACAAGTAATTGTTCCCTGAATTGGTCAGAAAATTCTCCTGGAAACTATTATTCAACTTTTATGGCTTTCTTTCTCACTCATCGGAGAAAAAAAATTTAATTATGCACAAAACTTGATCCACTGTTGACTTTGCTGCATAATCCACCTAAAACATTTTGACAGAGACATAGGTCATTTACAGTATAAGGTGTTAATTCTTGGTCTTAACGCAATCAATAACAAAATGGCTTTTATTTCCATCTGTTATTCAATATACTGTTGTTTCAATTTCTAGGAAACTGTGATAAGGTGATGGATAACAAATTTTTCTCCTGAAATATTATGTCAAGTTGAAAGAATTGTCAAGCTTTATTGTATTCAGCTGAATTTCTGACTTTTCAGAACCATTCCTGATAGAACTAGTCAAAACGTTACTTCTCTTTTACCATTTTTTGAAAACAGAATGTAGTTTTCTCTTTTTGACAACCAGAGCTTCATTTCTGGCCGTTTTCTGCAAAATCACGTGAGTAGTTGTTTTCTTTTGAAAACAAAGCATTAAGAAATATATGTAAACCCTTGCAAACACTCCTTTATAAGAACTAATAAACAAGTACAAAAAATCTGATTTTTTATAAATGTACCATTTCATTTTCCCAAGTCAAAAAAGGGTGGATGCATAAGAGTGGATGAATTTTTTGCCATTGAAAAGATACGTATTTAGTAGAAATTTACAACTTTAATTTCACTAAGTACTGCTAAAACAGCCTAAGAACTTGAATTCTGTCAACTACTAGCTCAACTTTCAGTGAGAAATAGTGGCAAAAAATGGTCCTTTCTTTCTCTGTAGAAACTTCTTCAGTTAGAGAAATATCTGTGAATATCACAGGAGAGGAGAGTTGAAGGTCAAGAGGTTAATTCTACTTACCACAACATATGTTCTGCAACTGACTTGTAGCTCTGTGATCTTCAGAACTCTCACTTAATAGGGAAGGCTTAAAGCAGAAAAAAACCAAACAAATTCCTTTTAATGATAGTTCAAACCACTAGGGTTTACCAAAGGAAGGGAAAACTAATGTTGGGGGAAGGGGATTGCTATATTTTCATTTTGTTCTTTGTTGTCTTTATGTTTAGAGGGACAAGAGAGTGTTTGAAAGCATTTTTTTCAGAGAACTCAAAGGAGAAATAATGATGGGGAGGGTGTGCTTTTATCCTTTACTGAGAAAACCTACAAAAAAGCTGCTACTCAAAGCCATGAACATACAACAAGGTGAAAAGCAATACAAACCACTCATATATAGAGAAAACAGAGGAAGTAACAAGTCTCCAAGTGACACTGAAAAAAAAAAAGGATGGGCATGGGCCATTAAATGTACTATAATCTGTTCAGTGAGTTTAACGTAAGGGTCATTATGAGTTTAGTGCTTTTCCAATGATTTATAAAGCAACGGCATCTAGAAGTCTCTGCTGGGGTAGACACACCAATATGCTATGTTGCTTCTGCATACTGATTAAGTAAAAGAGAATCAAACCAGGGAAAAAGTTGCTATCTAATCTAAAGAATCTAGAACCCTCTTGTGATAGTTTTGCAAAAGATAGCTATTAGACTGCTCTTTTCTATTTCCAAATTAAGAGGATGTACAAAACCCCCTGCAGATCCCTTTTATTCTTCATCATCTTTCCTATGACTTTGAAAATACCCAAGATAATAGTTAAATATTTCATAGAATGGGTTGAATGCAAGATTCAGATCGTATGTCTATTACTGCAGTATATGGAACATTACTTTTCTTATACTTTACACAGATTTAGATTAACAGAGCATAACAGCCTTTGAACATCATGCTGAGAAGAAATTCAGAAGCGCCAGCAGGGTAATATATTTGTGCATATATATGTTTCATACTATGCTTGACAGACACTTAAACAGAGAAGGCTAGGGTAGACCTCCCACCACCAGAACTGATAGCCTAATTTCAATATAACTGGGACATCCAAATCCCTTTTCTCTTCTTCCTTGTCACTGACATGTGATAAGATTGGCTTTCCTATTTTTTTTTAATTGCCTGCTGCCTGTGATCCTTTATCAGAAATGGGTCTTTCAGGTCACTCAAAGAATCACCAGCAAAGGTACTGGCAAAAGCAGGTTTAACAAAATGTGAAAGTTCACAAAAATTGTTGGCAATTCTACTACTGTTGTTCACTCTACTGCTTATTAAAATGTTACAGTGGTTTAGGCCAAAGGTTTTAAAATAATTTAAACTTAAGAGCACTCAGTCACTAGCATTAACAGAAGATTCTATAGAATTTACTATAAGCACAGCAGTAACTCACTTCTAAACCGAATTTACTTATGAATCTAACATACTTAAAAAATCTAAGGGAGCAACATTCCTAATTCATTGCTGTAGCATATTGACAAGCACATGCAGAGTTCTAAAGGTCCAAGGAGTATATATACCTGTGAAAAATTTGCCTTGCCTCTTTGCAATGTGTGAAGGGTTGAGCCTCAAGTAGTGGGGTTAGCCCAGACTCCATCCTTGGCTTTGGGTGATGGCCCTTTGAGTACAGCAAACTTGAGAGTTCACTGGCTCTGAGAGTGTTCCAGTAGGAGAGGCTTTTCTGGTCACAGCCTGCTGCAGTCCAGGAGAGCTCAAAGAGTCTCATTAAGGACCATTGTTTATAGGGTCACAAGAGAGTTTGTTCAAGACGTAATAATTTTCTATCCTGGATGCAATTTGCGTAAATAGCTTTCCTTGAAATTTTACTAACAAACAATCCACTTGGGTTGTTATTCAGGTAAGAAAAATAAATTTAGCCACCTCTTTGTTAGAAAAAAGGAGCCCATTGGACAACATTAGTTCTGAGGAACAGTGCTTCTGGTAAATGCAAGAGGAGCTTAGTCTGGGTGATATTTGCCAAAGCCAGGCCTGATGAACATTTCTAAGACCATAGTGCAGCCTGGAGGTGAAGTTAAGGTGACAGTTGTACTCCCACATTATGTTGTGTCAAATGCCTAAGGCCAGCAGGGGATCAGATGGTTCAGGAATCATGGTAGCTGGATGTCATGGTCATTAACAGGAAAAAGTGAAACAGGCAAAAAATGAGTGCTCTATTGAGCATCAGCTTCTACTGCATTGTGCCTGGCAGACTCTCCCACTTGTGCAGAGGTGTCACGAAGACAGGACAACATATTAGAGAAGAAAATATTTCTAGGGGTCACCAGTGAATGACTGATAGAAGGTGATGTTTCCCTGAGCCATGATCTTTGCTCTCTCCTGAGCACACAGCATAAAATGAAAGTTCAATATCTCATACACTAACATTTGGAACAAAATCTCCATTTTCTTCTAATATTTAAAACTTCTGTGATTTCCTCATTTTTGTCAATATACTCATTGTCTTCTGTGTGAAGATCTGCCAC
Organism: Petroica traversi; assembly: GCA_025920805.1. Classification (NCBI taxonomy): domain Eukaryota; kingdom Metazoa; phylum Chordata; class Aves; order Passeriformes; family Petroicidae; genus Petroica; species Petroica traversi. The sequence continues at coordinate 3,416,166 of JAHLSL010000023.1, forward strand.
TCATAAGTGTCTACCATCTGGCTCTCATCCTATTGATCTTGGCAGGCATGAGGACAGGAGATAGCTTACAACACCTACCTTCAGTAAAACAGACGTGTGCTACCTAGATTTATAATCTGGCTTTGGGGCTCTTGTTTTCCAGTTTCAGTTCTGACTTTGACAAGTCAATGTGATCTGAAAATACTAACTGAAGAACAGAAAGGTCATCCATAGCTGTGAAAATGTCAATTGGATAGAAAGGACCTTTATTTAACCTGTACTACCTTCCTCTACATACTTGCAAAGGTAATGGAAATAGAAATAAAAAAACTATAAAAATTTAGGTATGTGTAATTCCCATTTTACTATGTAGTTGTGGAAAGCAGTGGTTTCTTTGCACGTCCCCATTCTAGTATACAATCTGGTGAGAAGAAAAGTGGCGTAAATTTCTGTATGGTTTGGCTCAGAATAGTGCCAGATGACACCTGTAAGTTCACTTTCGTGGCTGTAAAACTATGCAAGCCCAGTAACTTAATGACTCTCAGCATCATTGTTATAAGGTTATCTGGAGTGCAGGCTGGCTGAAAATCCCATCTCTCTTCTTAATGACTAACACTGAATCTTTCAAAAGCTTTGTCTGCACAGCATGTGGAGTTGCTGAGGATAGTGGTCAAAATAAGTCATCCTGTGCCTAGTCTGTTTACACTACAGGAAGATTTACACATAAACCCCCAAGAAGATAGAGTACATCTGAGCTTTCCTTCCTGAAAGCCTCAGAGATTGTTAAATAAAGACCCGTAAACATGTCTCCCTCAGTTTTTAGTTTTAGAGAATTTTCAAATTGATACAGAATTTCTTTCTTGATTTGTACATATGCCTCAGAAAAAAATAATTCTCTGACTGCTAAATGAAGATGCTTTCTTTTAAAACATTCAGGAGAGGTAAAGGTACAAAACTATATTTCTGTCATGTATTTATTTTTGTAAATCTTAGCTAGTATAAAATGCAATATTTCATCTCTTTCTAGCTCTTCTGATACATTTAGTGCCATTCTAACCCACACATCACTGACTTCTGTAATATAAAGGTCATTTGGAAGCTAAATTACAAAATGCATTCCACTCAGTATTTTGCTAATTAAGTGTCATGTGGCCGTCATCATGATCTGTAATTTAAAAGACAATAGAGAACACTTTTTCCCTTTACTCCTGAGAATATCCACTCAACCAAGTGATCATCAGATTTAATTGGAGTGATGGATATGTCACGAAATGTTGTCTAGAAAGAGTTAAAGGATTCTAGCAGGTCAGTGAAAATGTCATTGGCATTAATGACTGTGACAGATTAAAGGCCTTAGGGCACGTGCTCGTGTAATATCAAACACCTTTTTTGTCTGACTGGTACTAGATCAACAAAATATCTGCTGACTATGGGATCACAGAGGGGAATAATTTCTTTTCCTTTTCACTGTGTATTATTCGGGGCAATACAGCTTGAAGAATGGCAGTGACACTCCCTGTAATCATTTCTTTGTGTATTTATCCGGATCTCTGCTGAGACGTGTATGACAGCTCCTATTGTTTATTGTTTAACTTTTATTTCATTTTGCTCTGGAGAGATAACTGCATCCCCAGCTACACCTCCAGATATTTTAATTGATATAGAGCTAGAAATGCTTTTTTTAATAAAAAAAGTATGTTCAAAAAAATATTGTTTAATGAATATAGTGACTTTTTCTCCTGATTCACTACTCTAAAACAAGTTTTCAAGAAACACAGATATATCTGGCTTTTGTTAATTAATTCCCCTGCACCTGAAATAGCTATTTTCTGAGTTCATCAATAAGACTATCTCATCTTTACCCAAGTGTCTCTCTGACTAGCTGTTGAAAATACAGTAATTTGTAACTTTATACCAGAATAAGGAGCAGAGTGCAAAGATTATTTGTCTGACAAAAAAACCCCACACAAGCCCACCTGACCATGTAGCTTAAAACATTATCATATGAAAATACCGATGACAGATCTTCCATTTTCTTAGGTTGACACAACTTTGACTTACAGAAATATGTTTGATAAACATCATCTTGTAACAATGCTGGTTTTATACTGATTCCTGAAGCTTCCACAGTTCTAGATTTCTTTAGAGTTTTAATATTCCCTAATCAATTTACTTCAAAAACTTTCAGTGGTTTGCCTTGAAATGGACAATATGAAGTCTTTTCCACAGCCTTTGGATAAACTTCTATTTTTTTTGATGTATAGATCTCATTCTGCTTTCCCACATCTTGTAGGTCTACTGGTCTACCCAGACCCCACTGCTTTATGCAGCTTAGCCCAACATGGGTATGAACTGCTCCAAGGAATAACCAATCAATTCAAATGGTTCAGTCATCAATCCCCAGAGGAACTAGCTTGTGCATTATTTTACTTATTTCAGTGACAGGTGATATCACAATGAAAAAAGCTTGCAGAGCAAATTAGTAGAATAAAAGAGACTCACCAGGCGAATGCCACCAATTGGCTAAAGAACTGTATATTTATGTGACGTGTGTTTGCAAACAGGAAAGTAGGAGGGAATACAGAACTCTGTTCTCCTAAGTAGGTAGACTGACCATCATGATGGCATTTCTTGGCTCCAAATTTATTTCTGAGGAAAAAACTTTACCACTTTATGAGGCTAGTGGTAAAGAAAATTTGAATAAAGTAAAATAAAGTACACAGAAAATATATATAACCACAAAATAATAGAATTATCTAGATTGGAAGGGACCTTTGAAGGCCATCCAATGCAAACCCCCTGCAATAAGCAGAGACATATTCAAATAGGTCAGAATCCTCAGAATCCGGTCTATGAGCTTGGATGTTTTCAGGGATGGGAAATTTACCACCTCTCTGGGAAACTTGTTCCAGTGTTTCACTACCCTCAGAGTAAAAACCACTTATTTTATATCTAGCTTGGGACAGTTTTAGCAAATGTGCAGCTGCAGCTGCATGGTTTATTTGGAAGGCTTTTGACTCTTCAGTAATGTCATGGTTGAAGTCCAGCTGGTGATAAGCACCACACAACCACTCACTAGACAATCCCTCTCCACCCTCTTCCCCCAGTGGAATGGGAAGGAGAATCAAAAATAAAACTTGTAAGTTGGGATGAGAAAAATTTAATAATGGAAAACCAACTAACATGCAATAATAGTAAATAAAAATAGCAATAATAATGACAATAAAAGGGTGTCCTGGGTTAGCCATATGACCTGTTTGTATCCCCAATCGTCCCCTTGTTTATGCTGGACATTAAGTTCTGCAGCTTTAAGTTGGTCCAAGGAAGACAGTGAAAGTGAAGGTGGAGGAAAAAAAACACTCGCCGTTTGTCTGCAGGATACTACGAACCAAGGCCAAGAGAGCGGAGAGGCTGCATTCCAGCGGACAGCGTTATCTCTTTTTTTTTCTTTTTTTTTTTTACTCACTCTGTTGTGGGGGGTGCTGCCCTAGCTCACAGCGGAGGGTTTTTCCTCGGATTTTTTTTTTCGGTTTTTTGCAGGGAGAGACTTTGTTTCTTTTGCTGGGAATTTTTTTCTTTTTTCCTCTTCCTGGGACTGGTTGGCATCGCGTGGGCCCAGGACACCAGGGAACCCCCGGGGGGCCCCCCCCCCCACCCTCGCCGACTTCTACAGCCGGGCCCGGCAATCGTCCCCCCACTGGAGAACTGAACCGGACTCAGACGGACTCTGAATCTACCATCTCTTCAGAGGAAGGAGAGGTTTCATTGTTTTCATATTATCCAATTTTTCCCTATACTTGTAAATATTGTATGTGTTAAATAAATAGTTTTTTCCACTTTTCTCTAAGGAAATTCTTCCCGGACCGGTAGGGGGAGGGGCGATTGGAATCGGCTCTTCCTAGAGGAGACCCCCCAGAGGTTTCCTCCTAAATATTTGCCCTAAACCAGGACAAAGGGGATAGGAAAAAATCAAGCAAGTGATGCACTGACCTGCTAACCAAAGCCAGACCACATTTCTAAACACAGACTGGCCAGTCTTCTGGGAAACTCCCTCAGCTCATATACTGGGCATAACACACTGTGGTGTGGAATATCCTGTTTGCCAATTCAGGTCACCCATCTCAGCAATCCTCTTCCCAGATTTTCTTAGGTCTACCTTTTTACTGGCAAAAGACACACACAGAAAAGCCCTTTCATCAGGATAAACAGGACTTAGCAAAAACCAAAATCTACATTAATGTCATCAACATTATTCTCATTCTGAATCCAAAACACAGCACTGTACCAGTGACTGAGGAGAAATTAACTCTATCTTAGGTGAAACTAGGACAAGTAACAAAGCTTGAAGCCCTATTTCTGAAACAGCAATAATTTATGATGCTTTTAATGGATTTCTGTTAGAACTTTTTCTGGTTTAAACCTTGTCAGAAACAATCTCCTCTTGGATAACATAAATCCACTTATTTAAGTCATGGGACTTGGCAAAACCACAACTATTAATTCAATATTTCTTTGTAAGTTTTTCATTCACTGACTTTTGTTACTGTTAAAATTAAGAAATTGAGGTACATCAATTCCAATGAGTATAAAAGCTCAGGAAGTTTTTAGGTCTTCTTCTTTGTTCCTTTGACTAAATTGTTTATTTAATGCAAGTGAATATAAAGTATTAAACTAGCAGCAGAAAACATCCTTTCTACTAAACATAAAGATATTTTTCTGTATACAATATTATGCAAAGTCTCTCACTTCCTTGTGGAATTACCTTTGTGGTTTTTATCTAGGTCTGGATATGGTACATAGGAGTGTCATCTCCACAAGCTCAGAGCTTCAAAACTTTCCTTCTTTTCTTTTCGTCTATAATTTTCACAGAAAATAACTGAATACATCCTGCACATATTCTGATAAATGCCTGACTTCAATGCTGGAACTCAGAATGCCAAGAGAACACTCCATTATGCAACTTAGTAGCAAGGAAAAGACAAAATCTTTTCTGAAGCTATTATTGGTTAGCCCGTTAACTGAAGTCAAGCTACAGGAAAAGTGTATGAATGTTCATGCTATTTAATATCTCTTTGCATTCCACTGCTCTCTAATTATTTCTAGGGAAGCATGAAAATAAGGTATTGTGAAGGTCAATAAATGGTTGGAAATATGAGGAAAGTGCCTGGTGAGTGGTATGGTATCACAGCATGAAACCTATCCAAACAGATTTCTCATGTAAGTGAGACCTTCACCACATCTTCCTGGACAGAAACCAGAGCTATAAATAAACTTTGTTGTATAATTGTTCCCAAACTCACACTAATATCATTTATTTGGGGCAGAAAATTAGAACATGTTAGAAAATCCTTTAGTAACCGGTGAATGACCAAAGAGAGAGATCTACTGCTGCATGATAAGTAAAGTCTTCAAGGTTTAAACTCTCTAATTTAGAAGGCAATAAGTAATAAAACAGTAGCTACCTTCTCAGGTGAACATGCTTATCAGATAGTATAGAAAGCTGAGAAGAGGTGAAACTGCTAAATGCAGAAACTGAAATGCCAGTGAGGACAAGGACACATCACCAAATATTTTGAGCGTCCTACTAGGCTGAGTCAATAGTGCTGAGGAACAGGAGTGCTTCCACACTAGAAAATAATTTATTTTCAATACTTTCTGTGAATGGAGAAATATGCTAGATTCTACTTTTGATTAAGATGTGTTTATTTCAGATATATTTTCATGAAGATATACTTGATTTTTTCAATATAGATTTTAGCATGCTAAACAGTTTTAATTGATGCACTTACCAGTGCATCAATATGTCTATTCTTGTTTCTTTACCATTTCACAAGATCTGGAATATTTTAAGGAAAGAAACTTCACCTTTTCATTGCTATTCACATAGAGCAAATTGACTTCCTATTTTCTCTTTTTTCACTTACTGCTTTCCTTCTGAAATTTAGGAAAAGGATTCTGGATGAGAAAATTAATGTAAACCTTGAACCTGAGGATTTGGTACAAATAAGTCATGAGAGGACCATAATTGAATGAATGTGGAAACGGTCAGCAGAAAGAAGAATTCACATAGACTAAAAATAAAATTGAAATGGCAACAAGAAAGAAAGGAGAAGAAGATCAATAAAATTCAAACCCAGCTGAAAGAGTAAGTGTTGTAAAAGTAGGCTCTGTTTCTTATCTTCCTCTTGGAAGACTGACTAGAAAATAATAACTAAAGATTTAAACTCATCAGAATATGGTGGGCAGGGAATGGGGAGGATTGTGTCTTCATACATGTGTGAATATTTCAGTGTAAAATGTAACTTTCATTAAAGTTTCAAAACAAAACTTATATATTCCTATAAATATATTGAAATTTATCCCTTTAACTATTTATAATCAAGAACCAGATCTTTCCCTTAGGCTTTAATATAAGCCTCACAAGTGTTCATGCGAAGACTAAATGTAGTCCTTTATGTATGTAAGCCCTGAAAATAGGGTTATATTGCCTTGGGAAATTTCCTTTGCACTAAATATAATCTGTATCTTTTTCATTAAAATGGGAAGTCATAAAAGCAAGTGACAATAATGCATCACTCCATAGCTTTTAAGGTTTGACAGCTAGCAATGATTAAATCTTTGTCGGTGCAAGCATCTATCATCTTTAAATCTCCAAACAATACAACAATATTTGGAGTTTGTGTTATGTGTTTTGTACGTGAAGGAGTGGAATTCCGGAAGTTGTTTACATTATTATGCAGTGTTAGGTCTTCTGCCTGACAAATACTCAAATTCAGCCAGAATATGCAGGTTGAGAAAGGACATAAGAACATACTTTTCAAGCTTTCCTTTTACAGCATAATGCTTTACACTGGGCCACTCTCTATTGACATTTGAAATTACATGATTCCCCTTATCAGTGACTGCATTTACAGTTTTTAACAGGATATTTTTTAACAGGAAACAAGAATTTGAAACTTTTATGATTTAACGCTCATGTGTCATAGAATGTGAAATTTAATTGGGGAGCAGAATAGAGCTCTAAAAACTTTTTTGAGAAAATAATATCCTCTTCAGTTTTGCATATTAAAAAAAAATCATGGTAAAGAAATCTATTTCACTACAGCATTAGTCTTTCTTCCTAGGGATATACTAATTACAGATTTCTGAGCTTTAACATGAAGTTTTCCCATGTAAACTTAAATGTAGTTATTTTCTCTCAATGTGAAATGCAGATATTCCAAATTTAAGTGTATAGATAGAGTCATATCCTGTCCCTTTGCAAGGAAACTATTGTGGCATCTCATTCTTGCTACAATACAACTAAGAATCGATTATTATAACTTTGTGGTGATTTTGACACCATCACATCACATGCTAGTTAGTATTCACCTGTTTATTCATAGGCTTGTGAAAACAAGATTATGAATGAAAAATTATTAGAATGATATGGTGCTTACACAAAATAATTCAATCCTGTGTAAAGCTGCTGTGTGTGCTCAGAAGACAACCAGTTATTAAGTATCTGGAATTTTTTCTACTGTTAATATAGATTTTAACTCACCAGTATCTTCTTATTCGCCAAAACATTTAGACATCTGCTTAATTAACTTAACTGGAATTTGGTAAGATTTGAGCAGAGATTTGAATACTTTTTAAAACTGAAGCTTCAAAATTACCTGTGTGTAGAGACAGGGGGCAAGTAAATGGAATGTTGATTTTTTTCTAATTGTATGCCTGATGCAATGAATCTTGCAGCAATCAATTAGGCAAACTGCTCTCAACAGTGATCTTAATCTTATGTGTTGCCTTTTGATCTATATGCAGGAGGATATTAATGATATTATGTAGTGCTGTGCATATACCAGCATCATTTGGAAGAGCTAAATTAATTTTTAAAATATATCTAAATGAGATACAGAAAATAATTTCTTTGCTTCTTAAAATCACATGTTAAATCCTACTACAATAATGTTAAATTAATAAAATATAAGAAAATAATGAAATTACATTAAGAAACTTGCCAAAAATTTTAATAAAATACATTTGTTGAGCTCATATAGCAGTAGTGTTCATAGGCTGAACACCATTGGGTAGTCCATTGGGTTACAATTTTTTCCCTTTAAAGGAATTTATAAAAGTGATTGATTTTATCACAGCTGAGAAAAGCTTTTCATCGTATCCATTTTTTGGATTTGCTTTAACGTTAGCTCCCTGTAATCTATAATTAAAATACTTCAAATATGTGAATTAAATCTTTCCCAATGTAATCACTTGAGGACTTAAAGAAAAATATGTGTTCTTATGACCACTGTTCCTATTGACCCTAAGATTATTTCCCTTTGATAGAGCATGGTGTTAATAATATCGGTGTTGCAGCCTTGATCCCTCTATGGGCCATTCACTTTAGAGTTGGACTCATTGATCCTTGTGGGTCCCTTCCAACTCAGAATATTCTGTAATTTTCTGTGATTTATTTTGCAGAGCACAGAATCAACAAAAGGCCCTAATTTCACGTTTACTGGCATCCTCTAGTAATTCTGCTTCTATTCCATGATTTTATTTTTATTTTTTCTTCAGCAAAATTACCACTCTCCTTCTTCTGCCATGCTAAAATCTGTCTGCAAATATTGGTTTGATATTAATATCATACTTCCCCGAGGCTTCTTAAAATTTCTACTCGGCTGAACCCCATGCTATCAATCAGTGAGCTGTTGCCTATCTAACTTGTGTGTTAGCAACACCACACTGTTCCGGAAGTGGGACCGTAAAGAGGATCAGAATATCATGACAGACAAAAGAAGCCAAATCCCCCAGCATCTGCTATTGTCTGTGACAAAGTTCTGAGAAAGACTTGTGGTTTCAGTGATTATAGTGGAGATATTTTTAAAGTATCCATCCCCTAATAATAAAAAGTGTGCATCCTCTAATGATAAAAACAGATATTTGTATTATAGAAAACATAAAACCACTAGGCCAGATTTGCTGGTGGATATTCATATTTTCTTCTTCTCTCTTTTCCTTTTTTTTTTCTTTCCCTAATATTGTACAGCAATGAACTCAACAAACAGCATTTTCACAGCCAAGGTGTTGCCCACATTTTATGCTGACCATAATTGTGGTTGCAGGATAACAGGTAGGATTTGTGAACAAATGGCCAATAGATTTGATGTTTTGGAGGCACTGCAGGGAAGTATTTTAGATCCTGATAAGAACAAACTATTTTGATATTTTTTTCCCCGTCCTCATCTGTCTACTAGTATTCATGATCTAAAACAGATTTCTTGTACTCACTGAACACGATTCTTAGTTCAGTAGTCTTTACTGCTACTAAGATACAGTAGTTATTACTAATATATCTTTGAATATTTTTTTGGAGAGGGGGGTGTAAAGGCTGAAGAAATGGTGGAATACAATACACATGAGAAAAAAAAAATGGCACCTTTTGGTTTTTTTACAGTTAGAGAAGAAAATTATAACTTCAATTAGTAATTGAAGTCACCGGCAAACTCACATCAATTGCCACGGGGCATAAGTATGACATGTAATAATAAATACAGCTTGTTAGTTCATTTTATTCCAAGAAAGAGAGAAAAATCATCATATTCTTGTGAGGTTTACAAAGATTCAGTATTTATTAGTTCCACAATATTGATTTGATCTACCATACCTAGACAACACTTTGCCTACGAGCTGTATTCTTGCATGATTTTCCCTAAACAAGTTTTCATTGTTGAATACAAGTTGAATAACTCAACAGGTATAGTCTATAAGAAGCAGAAATCCATCTAAAAGTTTATTGTCATGAAAAAGAAAACATCTTCTCCCTTCTAATTTTGGGGAAGCTGTTATTCAAATTTTAGCTGAGACCTGACAACAATGAAGCAGATTGATAGGAAAATGCTAAAAGTAAATTCACACAGAACCCAGGAGTGGGGAGGAGGAAAGTATTACCTTGGGTACCAGGCTTTTTTCGGTGTTAGTATCTGCCATACTAAGAGATCATAATTGGAAGAAATAATGGGAAAAACTTTCCCCTTTCATTTATTCCATGTTATTTATGATTTTATAACTTCTTTTTTATTACTTCCCAGCTGTCTGCTTTTCACTCTGAATGGTGCTAAATTTTTATTTTGGTTCTGTATTTGACTACTTTCTCTTTTCCTACTGCTTGGAGAGAATATCTTTTTGGAGATCAGAAGAACAGAAGATATTCAAGATGTTTTCATCTCAAAGATTTGTAATAGCGAGAAGTTTATAAGGTGTTATGTTATTCTATACAGTGTTCTTAAGAGTAAATTTGCCTTTTTTGCCTCTACAGAGCATTGAAATTAAATTTTCACCAAAGTATCTAATAAGGGAATAGATGAAGCCTACCCTGAACTGAATAATTATAGCACTTCTATATGACTTTTCTTCATTTTTTGAGAGCGAAAACATGTAAATGTGCTAGAATATAAGAGAAAGAAATTGTGCAAATAATGAAGCTAACTTTTGTAAGTTACACTGCTGATAAAATACATACTCCTGAATTCTTCAATTTCTATGTGAAAACAAATAATTTTTTAACATATTGGTCAGCATAGGGCTCAGGAAAACAGAAAGGTATTACCTGAGTCCTTATAGAAAATCCATCCAGGATTCAACATATTTGGAAGCAATCATGTCAAACAGAACTGCAAAAGAAAGTTTATATGTGTGTTGAACTGCTGCTGAAATTTCATGTAAATATTTATACATATGAATTCGATATGATTCTGCAGAATTTTTATAGGATGGTAAACAAATTTATTTTAAGCCTTTGTGAACAGAATTACCAGTATGCTTTGGTGCTTTGTGTCAAGTAAACACAAATTTATTAAAGGAATGTTAAATGCCCATTCAGCTTAAGTTTATGGCTAATTTGTGTCTTCAGAATGGTAACAGGATCCTGGAAGTTATGGATAAATCATACACAGGTATTCAGCAGAGGATAGTCTCCTTCTTCATGTATCTAATCCATCCTAGTGATCTCCACAGATAAAATTTTACTCATTACTATTTTATTTAGTGTCTCCAGAAATCCTAGTGACAATATCAGTTTTCTAGCTCTATCTCCCAATTGAGTCTACAGCAGTATTATAAATTCCATAGCAGCCGCTCATAGGAAGAGCAACTTGGCATTTAAATAAAATGTTCATTAATTAATACATGGGTATTATAAGGCAATTAGAAACCATTCAAATCCAAAAAGAAAGAGTTTCTACATAAGCAATTCTTCTGTGAAGAATTACTTAGATAAAATAGGTAACATAGAAAATTTTTGAGTTTATATGACAAGAAAGCATGTGCTAAAAATATTCTGCAATCCATTACCCAGAGAGTCTTAATTTTAGGTTTTCTTGTGATTCCAAGTATACCTTAACAACAAAAAGACTTTTTTTTTTAATGGGTTTGGAAGTGGGTTTTTTTGGTAGCATGTTACTTTCTTTTAAATTAATTCATCAGAACAAACAAAGAAATATGCATTTAAATGTAGTGTGCAATTCCCTGTAAAAGCAACACACCTTGAATCTAAACCACAATAAATTAGTAGGGATTTTCACTTCGCAAGTAATGTTCGAAAGACTGACAAAGAACCTTCTTTTATCTAGTTTAAAACTGAGATCTCTTCATTTGGAAAAGCCTTAGCATGTAATGCAAGAATATTACTAAACTTATACCCATTTATATTTCATGTTCTGCTTTTATTTATCTCTTTTGTTTATTATACTTTGATATCAGAGAGGAATGAAATTTTCTTTGAGTGGATTGTACCTACAATTGTTTAAAAAATTAAATATGCTTTCAACTTGCATTACTGAACAAAATATTTGGATTTATACTCATTCACTTTTGTCTTTCAAAGGTGTCTGTTCTTCTATTTAATATTTTCAAAAGAAAATTTCTTTCAACATCTCTGCATCTGTTTAATTTATTCAGACTCTATCCTTTATAAGCTAGTGGCTTCCCTCTCAACATTTTTTCTATCCCATTGTATTTTTGTAGAAGTTAGAATGTGTATAGTTATGTTGCTAAATTTAATAATTCAGTAAATATTTAAACATTCAATGACATTCAATATGCACTTAAAAAAACTATTACTTTTTAATTTATTTGTAATTCCTTTAGTATTTCATCAGGCTTATTTTCCTTTATAAATGTATGATCCTGATTCTCTAATTTGCTGGAAGAGTTGTTACTATTTAAAATAAAAATAATTTTAAAGTATAAAGGTAAGCAGACAGAAGGTCTTAAAGGAGTAACATGTAAAGTATAGAACCCAGTTCTACAAGGTTACAAAGTAGATAGGAATTATTTATTTAAGTAATATTTGCAAAGATATAATTTGACAATCATATACTTTCTATATGAAGAGCACTTGAGAATAAAGTTTGTATAGTCAAAGAAAATGTTGAGAGTTTTGCTCGAGTGTTTTGACAAGAAAAGAAACTCTAACATAGAGATAAGTTTCCAAAATGTGACTTCACGTATTCCACATACATTATTTTAAGCATATTCAAAATATATTCTTTCCTTCTGCAGTGGTTCTTTTAAACTGTGAAGACAAAGGTTGGGAAGAGAAAGGGGTTCCTTTCTGAAGCCCAGACTACAAGCCATAAAATAGATCATGTACTCTCCAGATAGGATCATCTCAGAAGGTTTTTTGCTGAGTAGATTTTTTGATTATGCCTGGGAGGCTGAATGTTTTAATTCTTCCAGTTATTTTTGACAAAGAGGATAAATGACAGATTTATAATAACCTTACTTCCTCATGTGAAGTGAAAAATTTATGGTTTTGCCTAAAAATGATAAAAGTTTACATAAATATGTCAAATTTATTCACCTCACTTTAGATTTTATCTTCTTTTTTATGTTAACATAAAAACTTCAGACAAAGGTATTGTTTTGTGTAGCAAGAGCAACATTTATGGTAGCTACCTGGATGTAAAAGAGCTAAGATAGTCTCGTTGCTCACTAGGTGATCAAAACACAAAAACCTGCTTTGGAAAACTTAAAAATTTAATCTTTAATGACATGATCCTTTTTGCACTGATTGCTTACCAATACTTTTTCTCTGTTGAATGTATGTGCAAGTGTAAAGTACATATTCATTAGCATTCTGCCATATGTCCCATGGACAACTATCCAGGCATGAACTCTGCATATAGATTCCTTCAGTTTTCCCTAATTAGGAAAAATCATTCATGACCATCTGTCAGCCTCTGTACCCAAGTCCTAGGTACATCCAAGGACTTGGATGCCTATAAAGTCAAATTCAATCAGCAATTACTCATCCTGCCATGCCAATAAAGCTAATAATGCTCAAGGTAAATTAACACAGTGTGTTCCCTCTATTTCTGACTCATAGCTAAGATGTTTTACACTCAGGGGGTCTGCTCTTCCTGAGCAGCCTTTGAGGAGCACTGAATTAAACAGAGGTCTTTTATTGTATCTATTGTCCCAGAACAAACCTTTTAAACAAAGAAAGTTGCAGTAAACTTCCCTCCACAGAGGGAAAACATAATGCATTTTAATATATAAGAGGAAATTTTCAGCTCTTCTTTAGAGTTTTGGTGGTGTTTTATCTGGGGGGGAAGAATTGTTTGTTTATTTATTTAAAACTGAAGTAACTGTGACCTTTTATTAACTGCTAGAAATAAGTTTAAACTATATTAACATTAAACTAAAGTTATGAAGATATTATACATATTTTCTTATACTTGCAAATCTTTAGTAATGTTGATGATTGTCCCAGGATCCCTATTACAACTAGAAAGTCAAGAAAAAATCCCTTCAAAGTTTCAAAAAACCCCTTTCAAAATGAGATTGTTCAAGTTTTTTGGTCTGAATTGGAGTGCATTTGTTTAAATTCCTGTTTTCATTTTTAAATAGAGTATTTTTAACTGAGTTTTGTTACTTGAATAATTTTGAGGGGTAAATTCTCATCTGATACAGATAAATAGAGTTACTTTAATTTATTTGATGTCTTTATTTACCTTAGTATCAGAGTTTCTTTTCCAGTGCCCTGCCTCAAAACTTCTCCATCCAAAACTGGGGAGTTTTCCATATAAATGTATAAAGGAATTTTAGGTTTTTGTTTTATCCTTTTGTTTTATCATATCAATTTCCTTGTAGAACAGCAGCAGCAGTGTAACTTAGAGGAAGGAATATAAAAATAATTAGGTGTGCAATGGGTGCACCTTGAACTGTTGTAACCCACTACTTGAGTTGCATGCTCTGGGAAGTACTATAGTAGAAAACACATGGACTAGTGGAGGATATGCCTCACAAGAAATGTGGAAACACAGCACTGTCCCAAAGCCAGCTTCGGTGCCTTGTAACTCTGTGCAACACCCTGTGCTTCCCATCCTGAGTGACTACCATAATGGACAGAACTGAAACCATAGACTAAAGGACCTCAACGAGTATTTTATGGACACTTTACAGGAATAGCCTATGGACTGAGCAAATTATGTCAGTGTATGTATCAAAGGATAGGAAGTAGAAAAATATCTAATGAGAGTGTATTGGACATGGCATGTATTGTATGGACTGAGGAGTGTAAGTTGTAGTCACATTGGTTGGGGGTTTTTTCATGGTAGCTCATATGGTCATATTTTTTTGGTCTGTGACCAAAGCAGTGTTAACACAGCACTGTTTCAGCTGTTGCAGAACATTGCTTACAGAGAGTCAAGGAAGTTCTTTTGTTTTTCTCACTCCATTCCCTAAGCGAGGAGTCTGGGTTTGCACAAGAACCTGGAGGTGACACAGCCAGGAGAGCTGACCCCATCTGACCAAATGATCATTCCATACCACACAGCATCAAGCTCAGCACTGGAAGCTCAGAGAAAGAAGGAGACAGAGGTGCCATACATGGTTAAGATATTTCTCTTCCCACCAGCAGGCAGATGTTTAGATATTTTCAGGAAAACAAGGCTCCATCAGGTGTGGTGGCCACTTGTGAAGAAGTGAATGAATTCTTTTCTTTTTTCCTTTTTTTTTTTTCATTTGCTTGCATGCACAACTTTTGCTTTACCTATTAAATTGTCTTTATCTCAACACATTAAGTTTTTCACTTTTACCCTATCCTTTCTCTCCCCCATCCCACTTGTGGGAGAATAAGTGCAAAGCTATGTGGGGCTGAGCTGCCTACAAGTGCTAAACCACAACAAATTTTATCAGCTATTTATGAGAAAACAATTTGACACACTTACTAAACAAAAAGAACTGGAAATTAAATTTTAGTCTGAGAAGGGACCGGACCAAGTCCTATTACAAGTAGTTGACCTCACTGGTCAGTTTCTCAGGTTTTAAAGAATACTAGCACATGTCATTTGCACAAATGTTTCTAGTTTTCTATGGTTTGGAATTTTTTGGGGTTTTTTTTTATTTGCATTATGTCCTTTTAAACCAATCATTATATTTAAAATACATCAAGAGTCAAAATAGTAATAGGAAATGTAACAGCCACTGAAATCTAGAACTAGTCCAAATTATGCATCAATTAAGGAAGACTACCTGCTTTTATACCTGCGAAACTGGCACTTGATTAGATATGTTCTGCTTTGCTAAGCTGGATACTCTTTTTTTTTTTTTTCCCCCAATAAAATAGTCTACATATTGTATGGGAGAATCAACAGCAGAGTTTGAATTAAGAGCCTGAAGAGATCAATTTATAGTGAATTGAGGCAAATGGCACAGATGCTTACAGACGGCACATATTGTTGACAGTGCTCATCTCAAAACAACATCCCACAATAACCAGAGGTTATCTTACAGTCAAAGCAGGAAATATGGGAGCTGGTAAGAGATATGACACAGAAGATTTCACTGCTCGGAGGCTGCAAGCTGAGAACTTCTTATGGTTAGAGACATTATAGACAATTTGACCTTCCCTCTAGGTCCCAAAATTTTCCTGTGTCACATATGCCATTCTTTCCTCTTAACATCCAGCTTCAGTAGTGCTCACTGTTCAGCTGCTGTGCCCATCTTTTTGCATTATATTTTTCATAAAATATGTGATTATACAGCACTCGCTGATAAACAAGCTGAGCTTTCTATTCACATATTACTCTTTCTTACTGCCTCAGTTTATCATTATCCTAAAGATTTCATAGTTTTTATTTAGCTGCAAAAATACAAATGTAAAAATAAGTTTTGCAAGGCAATGTTTTGGTTAAAAACTCTTTAGATCAGGAAACAGGTACTAATTAATACAATTATTCACGAAATAAATTTTACTTTTTTAGGGGAGGGGAAGGATTTCTCAGTGATCCTATACATGTTCCTGTGGAGAAAACAGAGAACAGCAGAATTTGGAGGTGGTCCTATCTGGGCACTAGCACAATGCTTGGTCTGTTAAAGCACTTTCTTCCTATTCATTATTGATTTTATGGAAATGTAAAAGTCTGAGTCCAGTTGTGACATTTGCTACTTCTGACTATGTATTCAGTGCCGTGCAGATAAATTAATTATCCTTTTGAAATGAAGTATCATTTCTCCTTTTTCATAAACCTTGAAAGTAGTGAAATTACCTGTTGGAATTCAAGTTAAATCTGAATACATCTAGTCCTCTGAATAAGGCCAGATTTCTGAGGGCATTTAGGCACCAGGTTCTGTGATAACAGTGGGCATTAGATGTCTAAGCATATTTATAAGTCTCCTTCAAAATTAAATTGAAGAATTAGGAATAAACTTAAAAGATATGAAAGACAGTTACTGGAACATCTGTTGGATCTCAAAGGTATAATTGTGACACATGCCACATGTCACCTTCAGTGACTATGTCCCACCAGCACTGAAAATTAAGAGAACTGGAAGGTATATCCATATGTCAGCCAGAAGACAACAGAGTCTTGGGCAATAATAAACACATACTCTAATTTTATCCACTTAGATGAACAGTTTGTACACTGTTTATATGAGATGATAAACTATATTTCATCTTTTGTAATTTATTTTGTGCTGTTAATGAGAGATTAGATTACCAAGTCTTCCAAGAACGTGTACTCATAAAGATGCAAAATAATAGTCCCTGAATCAGAATAAGTCTTAAAAAAAAAAATCAAGGAGAAAAAAAAAAGTTCATCAATACTTTAACAGATTCTAGAGTATTTTCAAAGATAACAGCTTCTCAGTAAGTTGAAACTTCTAAGGAAGCAGGGAGAGCTGTGCTTTATAAGCAGAGTGTATCTGGGGGTGTAATACAAGCAACTATGACACAGACATATGTAGAAAGAGGGTCAATAGAAGGACTAAATGACACTAATTCCAAAGTCAGGAAGGACATTGTAAAACTCTCTCTCTCCAGAAACACAAGCTAGATATTTTCTCATTAAAATTAGACTAAATATATGCAGAGGGAAAAAAAAAATCTCATTTACCTTAAGAAAGAAGTAAAAACAACTTTTCTCCTACTTCTTTTGAATGAAACATTCCAGAGCTGTGAGAATATACCTCAAAGGTACTTAGAGCTTTTTCAGCCTCTCAGCACTGAATTTTGCACTGTTGTCAGTGACTAGACTCTTTGTTATCAAATATTTTCTTTTTGGAATCATATAAGCTACAGTCTTTTCTGAGACAGCCTTTAGACAGTAGTTGATTTTCATAAGCCTCAATCACTCATTTTTTTTGCCAGCTCTGAACTACAATGTTTCGGATTCTCCAAGGAAAACACCTCTTTTATTTTGTTTTCCAAGTTAGGTATGAAATTTATTTTTATAGTGGAATGGATATTTCTACAAGATTTTTTTGTTTTATAAACAAATAATTTATATTCCATGTATTCATGATCTGAAAAAGTTTAGAGTAATAATATGACCATTTTTCAGTGCTATTGTCTAAAGATTATCACCTAAAACCTATTCCAGATCCCTGACATGAAAAACTTATCAACATTTCATTGAAGTCAGTCCAAACAATACAATCAGCTTCATTGGGTTTTAATTTGCTCCTTTTATACCTTGATTCAAATCAATTTTCTAGGAATATTTAATGTCTTCTAAATACATGCAGTCCTGGATCTGCCATGATTCAGCAGCAGATATACATACATGCATATGTGTTTCAGAGATATTTAAGGTAGGAGTCACCACCAATTGTACGAGACTATTATAATTATCATTACCATATATCAGAAATTTAAAGAAAGGTTCTGTAGGAAAGGGAAAAAAAATTAAATAGCTAGTGAGTTACCATTTTAATAGCCTCATGGCATCCTCCTTTTAAAGAATCTGTATAATTTGTCTGACTACAATGTATGTGGGATTACAAAGAAAAAAATATTATATATAAATGTCAATTTTTTCCTTAAAAAACAGAAGATATTTTATATTTTGCTCTACCAATAAGCACTCTCTTAAGAAATAACTATTATTAATGACTTTTTCTTAATATTCCCATTAAGTGATATATTTAAGCAATTATTATTATGGTTAGGAAACCTGCACTATGGGGTGCTATCTTTTCATTCATTTTTTATTACAGTTCAATTTTGAAGAGCATGACTCTTTTGGTTCATTCAATCTGTGCACTAACACTATTTTCAGAAACTTCAGGCATTCATTTATTCATGTTCCCCCTGGACATAGTAGTTAACAAGTCCTGCTTATTTTGATGCAGCTAATAAGAACTGATTTGATGATAGCATAGTTCATTTGTTCCAAGTGAAACGAAGTCATTCGTTGGACAGTTTGTGATGAGCAAAAACAACACCTCAAAAATACCATCTGGGTTCTTATAATTAAAAATAACCTTCAAACAGTTTAATTTTTTCAATATAAAATTGTCCTGCAATTCTTAGGAAGGAATTAATATGTTGTTCTATATTTTCGTACCTGCTTCTTAATATTAAAATTCTTGCATCTCAGTGTTCCCTGATTTTAACCTTCTCATTACAACTACTTTTGAGATTTCAGCCTTAACTTAACCACTTTGTTTTAAAAATGAATAAACCAAAGGCTTTCCAGGAGAGACTGCAGGGTGGTGGAAGAGAAAACGAAATGCTAGAAATACAAGAACAAAAATAATAATATTGATATAATTCCACCATACATTTTTTATAATAATTTGAGAAGAGTCAGAGTAAATATCCTTACTATTCATACCTGTCTCTAAAGATAGCTTACAAATTTTAATTTAAAATCTAAAGGACAACTCTTCCTCTGACTACAATAATTTGCAGATCAACAACTTCATGAGCCAGATAAATTGTCACTGGAATTTCTTTCAGTAATCTCTCTGTTTTCTTTCTTAAACCACTGTAAAATTTCACCATACTCAGCATTCTGCAACAAAGAACCGTGCAGTTCAAGCATATCTTATGTGAAAAAAATACCTTTTTTTCCAGTTGATTTTAGTTTGCTTACTTAGTCATTTCCAGCACAGAAAACGTTTAAAACATAGGTCATCTTTGTTGTCTTCTATAAATTTTTTCCTGTTCTACCAGCCTTTTCAGCCTGACAAGGATTGCACACAATATTCCACATGCAAGCCAAAGAGGGACTTGTGGAATGACATTGTTTAATGGTTTCTGTTTATTTTCCTGTGTTTTAAAGGACAGGAATTGGTGTTGACCTTTTTTCTTTTTGTTTTGTTTTCCCACAGATCTCTAGTCACTTCAGATAAGTTATTTTCATGGATTATCTAAAATAGTGCCAGCACTGCCTATTTATAGTAATTCAAAATCCAAGACTGTTATGTCTGAAATAAAGATTTTTCTTGTATTCATGATTTTGAACTTAATTACAGGAATTCCAGTGCTTTGTCACTCAGCCATGTCCAGTTTTCCACCATCCTCCCTCCTCTTTATTGCACTGATACGTATAGGAGCATTGCATCTAGCACAGATTTTTGAAGCACTCTAACAGTGTCAGATGCTGAGATAAAAATAAATAATTATGTTTTGCCTTGCCTTGCTTTGGATAGAGATGCATTTCTTTCCCTTTTCCCCCCTTCCTTTACCTTCCTTTTCCTCCCTGACACTTCATTTTCTCTTCCTATTTTCCTTCTCTTTTCCTTTTTCCATTCAAGAACTCATCTGTCCTTGAGGTCTAAGATGTTGTTTAGTTTCTTCAAGGACTTTTGGAAAGGAATTCTAATTAATCTCTGAATAGTATCAACACAATCATCTTACTGCCATGATTGTCTCAAAGAATTCCGAAGCTGTTGTAAAGCATAATTTCCCTGTAGAAAATTTGTGGTTATTTTTCCTCAATTTATTGTATTTATCTAGACATCAATTGATTTTATTCTTTATTATATTTATTACTAATTCATTGACTGTAATGGTGGTTCAAGCCCAGAGAGTTACATATCCCCTGAGGAATTTCTGGGGGCCTAGAAAGTGAGGCCCCTCTAAGGTAGAGTTAGGTTTGGCCTTGGAAAGGGGGTTGAACTTCCCCCTCCCATCCTTCAGTTAACAATGGTACCTTGTGTCTCAGTCTCTCCTCCCTTACTCCTTCCCATTAGGCCCTGACCCTCTGACCCTTCCCCGTTTCCTCCTCTGTATCGTTATGAGATAAGTTGTAACCCTCAGATTAAAAGTCTGAGATCTGGGCTCACCGGGGTTTTCTTGCCCCTGAACCCAAGCAGAGCAGACCATGGTGTGAGCAGGTCTGATTTGGGTTCCGGGCGAGGGAACTCTCTGCAGCTCTCTGGCTTTTGGGACAATGGCCACCATCCCAGGGAAGCCCGGCTCGTGGAAAATAAGTCCTTAGCTGAAGTTGTCTTAACAAAAAGGAAACTTTCAGAACAAGCCGCTGAGCCACCGGCTGTTCCTGTGGTCAACTGTCCAGCCCTCGCCACCGGCCACAATTGACTACATGGTCCAGGTCTGTATTTTTCAGACCTCTCCAGCTACAAATTTTGTTACAGTCATTGTATTATCCATAAAAAGTTGTCTTTAAGTAAGAGGTTATAAACTGCATGTAGCAGATGGGCTGCTTCATTCCTGAGCTCCTTCCATTTCTTGCAGAGCATATCTGGAGGGCTAGAAGAGGATCTTCAATTCAAGGAACTTCTGCCTATTTCACTGCATTTCTTCTTTCAATTTACGGTCTCCAAAGATGACTATCCCATTGCTGATGAACACTTAGTAGCATAGAACACAGAGTATGCATTTTGAATTCTTGGACATTATGGACCATTCAAAATGTTAGACCACGAAAATGAAGTGGTTAAAATAATAAGTTACCTGTAGCCTGGATAACAAGATGTTAGTAAAAGCAAATGAAAAAAACAAAACAAACCAGCAGCCACAACCTCTCTATTCTTTTTTATAATCCACTATTTTCCTAAATCTCAAAAAACCCAGAAACTAAGAAAAACCGTCTGAATGGCAATTTCTCTCCCTGACATTGAGGAAATGTCTGTATTCAGAGAAGTGAATTAAGTAGATGGATTAGATTGTATTTTTCAAAATTCACCTGCTGTGATCATGAAAATGGGAACTATCTTTGCATTGGCAATATCAGTGGCTTCCTTCCCTCATTCTGAAACCTGCCATGTTATAATACATGCAGGAAGGAACAGCTTTTTTTTTTTTGCAGAAATAGGTTTTTAACATTTACTTAAACATTTCATGTTGCTACTGTGTTGTACCATGGTGAAATTTGAATGCTTAAAAGTTATAAAGAATAAAAATATATTTTCAAATAGCCAAGTTTGTACAGGATATAAAAGCACCAATGAATCAAAATGTTTCCAAGTTGAAATTGCTGTTTCAAGGTGACTGCCCTTTGAGACATATTTATTCCTTTCTGGACTTCAGCAAAGCTTATGACACTATCTCTCCCAGTATCCTTCTGGACAAAATGTGCAGTGCACAGCTATGTTATGCAATGGGTGAGCAACTGGCTCACAGGTTGGGCACAAAGACTTAGAGCGAATGGGGTATCACTGTCCCTGAAACTGCAGGAAAAAACAAAAACTCTACAACAATATTTTTTAGTGTTAGGGAATTAAGACATTATAGGATGTTGTTCTGGCCAGGATGTGCAACAGAAATCATTTCACATTGCCTGGATTTTGCAGAGAAAATAATTCTATCAAACATGGCTTTCACTAGATTTTTCACATACTTATACAGTCAAAACCCAGAGAAATTAATTGATTCAATGTTCACTGGTCCCAAGTTACAGAGTTCTTAGTATTTGGTTTCCTATTGGTTATTGATCCCTTCACCTTCAATGTTAATTAGGTTCTCATTCTTCTGTTCTCTTAGCTATCTTTTCCCAGTCCAGTAGTCTCTGACTATGCCAGGAGCGATGTTTGGAGTTGATGTGTGTTCATTATCTTTTGTCCATCTTCTGTGCTACTCCTACCTGAGATGTTAAGCTCATCAGGCCTTGAGAAGTGAAACAGCTCTTTGAAAAGAAACTTCAATTTCTTCTCCCCTGGGTAAAGGCAAAAATATCTCCTGACTAAAGCTATATAAATATATCTAAACTTTGTGTCATTTCCAACGTCAGACTGGTGACCTGTCAGTAGTGGGGTTCCTCAGGGCTCTACCTTAGGCCCCATTCCCTTCAGTGTGAGACTCAAATGATTCATAGCTTAAACATTGCTAAAATCATTGGGTTTTGCCCATTGCAGCAAACTGCAAAGGAATAGCCATTCATCTGCAACCACCAAAACACACTCCTCCCCAATATGCCCGCTACCTGGAATTTGGAGTGTAAGAAGAACTTGAGATAAGATAAAAGCAATACTATTGTCTAATCATCCCAGGTCTGGGGCATCCATAAATGATACTGGAAGAGTGACCAGAATGGAAGATACTGGAAGAACGTTAATGGCTCAAATAATCAGAGGTTACAGAGGGTGTTGAACAAGATAAAGAAAGGCAAATCCTTCAAGGCGGGTACTATCACTTTGTCCTTACTCAGGTGAATTCAGCTGTGATAATTACCTTTTGTGGGTGGTAGTTGGAGGGACCGGGACATTCGCACAAAGCCTGAAGCTATCTCAGCTGCTAGGCCATGATGGACCATAACTGACCCAACTGCTCTCATGTAGCAGGCAGCTGTGTCATCCTAGTAGGTGTCAAAGACCCACGCAGTCTGCAACCACCACTTCAACAAGACTTGACCAACAGACATCTAAAGTGTAACAATGAAGTCTTGTCACAAGGCCTTCTTATCCTTTCCTTCTCTTTCTTTCCCTTATACATTTTCTTCAGTTATATCTTATGCTTTTATATATATTACTAGACAGAATAACTTAAATGTCTATACACTTTTGTATATCTATATTACTGTAGATAATAACAATGAAAACGACTACACACATGTTCTCCTTTGCAGCCAAATTGTTCTAAAATAATCCCTACATATATATATATATATAATGTATATATATATACAATCACTGATCATTCACAGTTGTTTCACTCTAATTTCCCTCAATGGATCTACTAATAAGAATCTGGGTTACCATCCCCACATGGTGTTGGGTCGTAACATCTACAGTATCTTAATTAGTCTCTTGGATGCAGAACTTGAAGGAATACAAAGTTTGCTGATGCCCCTAAAGTGGGACAAGCTGTTGACTCCCTGAATGGCAGGTATTCTGATCCAACTACAGTCACCTGTACTATTTTGAAATCCAGTTTGACTAGAACAGTGAAATGTATCTTGACATACTACCTGGTCTACATAAAGTATCTTGAATTAAATATGACCTCCAGAGTATGAAGAGAGATCTGTGCAATCTGCAGGTGTACAGTATAATTTGGAAAGCCACAGATGTAGCATATATTTATTTATTTACTTTCAGTAATTTCCATCTATATTAATACTGTGAAGCCTTACAAATTCTTCCAGTTCCCATGTGCACGTTTTTAGAACTTCCCATATGAAAACTCCTTTGAAATGTTAAAAATCTTAATAAAAAGAAGTGGAACCGTCAGAAATACAAACTAAATTCTTTTCCAATCTTGCTTTGCCATTCATTTAAGTAGAGATGGGAAGAGGAAAGGACAGAATAACTTCTAGATAAACTTCATTGCTACTTCTCTTAAATAAAAGCCTTTATCACTTTTACAGGCAGCACTTTAGATTGATGAGAAATTGTTCCTTGTTGCTGTCCTGTGATGTGGTTCCCACATCTCCTCTGCTACACTGATCACAACAGACAATATTGGGATCTGCTCTTTCTAAAAAGAGAATGCAGTAAAGGAACATTGGAAAGAGAAGATATCCAGGTGGTAGGCTGTGATGTGTAAAAACAGGAAAGATTGGGATTCTAGTTAAAGAAATTGTGCAAAAATGCCAAATAAGATAACAAATATCCTTGCAGAAGATTCTGGATCATGTAACATCATAATGAAGATAAAATCACATAATGAAAGTAGGGGGTTGAAAGAACGTCATTGTTAAGGGGAAGAACATAATACAAATTTACCTTGCATTATCCTACTTTTCAGTCTTTAAATTATTGCCTGTGCTTTTGTTGGCTTGAAACAAACAAGGTTTCATATTTATGGTCTCAGAAGTATTCCATGCACATGCTGAGAAACCTGTTTTGAAGCTATTTTGTCTATACACCCCTTTCCTACCTGTTGGAAGTAAACATGTGGGATCCATATTCAGGCAATGCAGTGGTTCATGGGGCTTCAAGTCTGTAATTTTCCAAACTCACAAGCCCAGCAATAATAAATGAACCAGAAGAAGGGAATGTTTTCAGTGTTAAATAGTTTAACCCTTACTCACCTAGAAAGAGTGTATACATTTTGTAATTTTGCCATATGAAAAAGTAATATTACTCTCACCTGAAACTGGATGTTTGTCTTAGCTTGTCACTGCAAGAGATCTAGCAAAAAGCTTGCAGAGTGGGGAGGAGTAGGAAAATGATACAGAAGAGCAACAATTCCCCTTGTCAATCCCTACACAGCCACAGGACCACCATTCCCCCTCCCTTAATGTGACAAGAGTCCTACCCCCTCACTTTCAGTCAAGAACATGAAGACTATGAGACATATTTAGCTAAGAAAAAGGAAGAGAATAAGACACTTTGATCAATGCCTCACATACTAGCAACTGATTGTTTTATAAGACCCAGCTGATGTTTTCTTCTTGCTCAAGATCATGTCAAAGTGTCCCAGTCTGCTAAGTCTGAGAAGAAAAAAGCTCTACAATACTATCAGTAAATACACAAGATCTGAGATACCTTATTTTTGATTTACATCCAGGGCCACACGACAAAAAATATTCTGAGGGAAACAAAAGGTCCTTCCCAGAAAGCTTGACACTGCATATGGGCTACCACTATACTGACAGACTCAGTTTCTGATTTCCAGATGAGAAAAAGGCCTCAAGAAATTATTATGCAAAACATAACCCATATCTTTGTGATACAACAGGAATCTGCAGTGGCACTCTGTATTGCCAAGGGTTATTTGTGGTTTTATCCTAATTCAATATTCAGCTAAAAGCATGATAAGAGACAAATTCTATCTCTTTTTATCGAACTATAGCCTCCAATATATTATCTGAGAGTTTTTATCAGTCTTAAGATTACACATAATAGTAGAATTTATAGAAAGTAATTTTCAACAATGCTTTAAGTTTTTTATAAGAGACAGGTAATTTGCTCTTTAAATATTTATGAATGTCGTACACTTCAAGGAGCTAAAAATCATTCTGCAATGTTTTTTCTGTCATCCTGTACAATACATAGCTTAAATACGAAAACAAGTTTCCTGAGTTTAAGGAAATTATTCTTAAGCAGGATAAAAAAGAAATGTTTCGCCACCTTTTGTAACAGGAAATATTAGGGGGAATAGATAGGAAAAAAGAGAATATGGTAATATTTTCAAAATTTTGGTGATCGTCAATAAAATTTAATTTTTCACAGTAAGAAATAGTCTTCAGTCAATATATAAAGGTTACTATAATCCACTTTTATGATCAGCACTTACCTCTAAAGGCAAGTTCCTTTAGAGGTAAGGATTCTACTGTAGGCCTTTCTGTCATGGAATTTTGATAAATGAGCTAGAAAATATCTTATTCTCTCATGTTTTAGGAAGCAGGTCTAAGCAGAAATCTTTCTCAAGCAAAGTATTCTGCAGCAAACTTTTTGTTTTATTTATTTTCTCATAAAGACAAAGCACGTCGAAAGGAATAAAGGGAAATCACTTGGCAATTTCTGTTTTGCATTGAAATTACCGTAGCTGTGTTCAGAATTTGTTTGGCAACTTCAGAGAGCCATGGAAAAATGTTCCATGTTCATAATGAGAAAATGGAATGAGAATGAAAAGAACCAATACTTAAAGAGCTTAATCTTGTAACAGTCCTTATTGCACATAATTCAATTACCCTTGCCTTCTAACAAGTGCATAGCCAAAAGATGGCTAATATTTGTTTAGCTGGTTAGCGAATAACAATAAAAAAAATAAAATTGCTTTTTTAATAGTTATATATAAGTATATCAATGTTTGTTTTCTTGACCATATATTTGAGATATATATGAAAGAATCTTGAAAACTATCAAACATGGAATAACTGACCTTGACCTAAAATTATTCTAGTTTCTTTTTTTTTTTAAATAGTTTCCATTTTAAAGACATTATTTTTTAAGAATTCATTTTCAGTTTGATTCAATGAGATTAACACAGAGATTTGTCTGCAAGTGACTTTTCTGTAGATAACACCAAGAGTAGGAGGGAAAGTGGAACAAAAATCCCCAGCACTTCATAAATTAAAACTGATTTTTTTTTTTTTTTCATGTTATAGATCCTTCTGATTCCCCGGTGATGCTTCAGTGAAGCCTCTTGAGATTCGTAAAGGGTTGTGTGCTGCCAACAACTATTCTCAGTAGCAGCATCTGCTCTGCCCTTTCTGCGTAATAGCAAAGAGTAGCAACTTTGCCACACCCACATGGTGCTAAGCTCTGCCCCCTCTCTGCTACCTGGACACAGTTATTTGCATAGCCAAGTCCAACATTAGCAAATCACTTCTGTTTACAGGAATGGAAGATATCTGCCCATGGTTAGTAAGAGCCTTAAGCTCTTACTGGGATAACCAATTTAGCCTCAATATGTTTTTATGAAAGTGATCACATTCTTAAGGTTTTCCCAGATCAGCTGTTACAAAAAATATTTTTATGTAATTATCAATAATTGAAAATTTTGAATTTTGATTTCAGACTTCAAAAAGTAATTTTCCCAACTTTTACATCCCTCTTATGAAAACAAACTGGGAATCATAATGATAAAACAACACACATCACAAATGACCTGTTTCAGGAATTACCATCTGCGATCCCAAGTGATCCTGCCTGCAGTTATAGCTCTCAGCTATTTGTACACAATATGCATCTGCCTGTCATCTGACAATTGTGCCAGCTCAGATGACACCTCGAAGCAGAGGTTTCATGTGTCATTCCTTGCAACACAAACTGAACTTTGTAGGGAACAGCAGCCTGCCATGAGATCTCCTGCTCTTTCCTCAGGCTCTGCTGTGTCAGTAACACTCTTTATAACGTCCCATGGAAATAAACTGCCTGATGTTTTCTGCAGTATATGAGAAACGTGATACCTGAATCACTGAAAAAGCAAATTTAGCACAGACAATTCCATATGTAGCACCAAATGGAATGAGCTCCAAAGTTGCAATAAAATCTTAAAAAACATATGAACAGCAACAACAAAGCCTTCCTGAGAATAAAAAGTTGTAATATTTTCTATATACATTCTGCAGCAATGTCCCTTACCCAGAAAAATTGAGTTCATCTGGTTTTTTTTCTGTTTTGTTCTCTGCTCCATAAAAATACCACCTGCCAAGTTGCTGAGTATTTACAGATCTACAATAAATTCAGTATCTTCTTTAAATTTGCTAACAGATGTTGAATTATTCTGGAATTAACTGATTCTTTGTGGTTTCTTGTAGCAATTAAATGTGTAGCAGTTCTCTGAAGTGTTGAAGGATCTAATTTTTCATTTGCATAATTGTTTGTTCTAGTTAGACAGTAGTTTAGAATCAAATCTTACAAAAGCAGTGCAACAGAAATGAAAGAGTAATAAATAAGTAAGTACATTGCTGTACAGCTGAAAAGATACTGGTTAAGCCTATTTGTATCATACCTAAAGAATGAAGATCACAGAGATTTCCGAAGATGAAGTTTTTGGGAGTTTCAATTAGACTTATCTCCAAGTTACACAGGAAATCTCTAATTGGGGAAGCAAAGACGAGGAAGCAGAGAGATCTGCATGTCTGATTCAGAAAAATAGAAAACCTAGAGATTCTTGAGATCTACATATGTCTCCTCATCCTTCTCTTTCAGTCCTTTATCAGCAACATCTACTTCATATATTGGATCCATTGGTCCATGAACTCTTACAGTATTCCCATTTCTTAAAGAGACAACAGTTATTGCCATTTCATAATGATATCTATTTCTTCTACAAAAAATAAATCTCACTTTGAATGTTATAAAATTCTTTTTACTACTTTACAGACTTTGAGTTTTATGGGAAGAGTTCCTGAAAATTTAATAATTGAATTAATAAAAAATCAAAATGGGGATTATAAAATCACACACTTTCTATTTAGTTTTACCAGACATACTCTTAATTTTGATAAACTAAATAAACATGGCTAGTCCTGGGTTAGCAGAATATTCGATTGCTTTCTACTCTTCCAAAATAGCCTTGAAACGATGTTGAACTGGACATTTGCAGTTTGGCCTTAGGACAGAGATAACCTTCCATAGCAAAGAGTCTTCACAACAGATATCATAGACTGCTGGAGAATCTGAACTGCAGGAAAAAACACACTGGCAGCTTATCCTCCTGCTGTGTCTATCCTCAGTTCTTTCACATGTTCAGAGTTTATTGGCGTATGAACTGAATAGACTTCTGATATGCAAAAAGTCATCTTAGGAGTCAAGATTAATGTACCATGTGTGTCCCTTAGAGGTATTGTACCTTTTTTGTTTGTTTGTTTGTTTTGACTCTAACTGATGAACAAAGTGAATACTTCCTTGTGCAGAAACACATCAATGCTTTACATTGCCAAAGTATTCTACAAACACCAGATTGGTAAAATTTACTACTGGCATATCTGCCAGTTTAAATTTCAAAGTAAACACTAAAACTATAGATCTTTTGTCCATCTCCCTCTAAAATTCTGTCTCTATCAAACTGCTTAACATCTCATTGCAAAAAGTTTACAATGGGCTACAGAGCAGGTTTTTTTATGGAGCATAAAATAAAAAATCCCACTGACCCCAGATTTAATTGCATCCCCTTTATTGCAGGGCACTGTATTTCCTAAATTAGCCATGATCCTGTGTTATGCAGCCATGATAGTTAAAACTATACCATGTCCTCTGCCATAATTAGAATGATCTAAAGGTTCTGATAAATTGATTATCTCAGTGGTATCTTGTTCGAGAATCCTCTTGAGCTCTTTATTTTGCATTTAAAATCTCTAACAAATTATCTTAGCAGCTGGAAACGCTTTGCCTATATAATACAATACCTACAATTATAAATGGAAGCTGAAAATTCATATAAACTTATTGAAATAGGTTTTTAATTTTATTTATTATTATTATTTTTATTTTTACAAATCCACCAGCTTTTATACCGCAACAGACATCATTGCATGTTACTCACTCTAGCATATCTAATTTTAGATTGCAAACTGCTTGGGGCAGGTGTCATGTCTCTTATGTGTTGTGAAAACTGGATAGTGAACATTGTATAACCTATACAACAACAACAACATGGGGCTGGATCATACCCTAAAGTCATATGCACAGACTTCTTTACAGAGACTGTCTTATAGTCCAGTCTGGGCAAAAGGGATATGTCAGCTGGTTCCTCAGTATTGCCCTATAACAATGAAACCCTGCTTGATACAACAAAAGAATTAGCTGTAAGGTTGAATGAAAAGAGGCCAGATGAAAGAAAAGAGTTTAAAAGGGCAGAAAATCTATTATAATAGCTAAATGCATGTTATCAATAACTTCTACTCAAAAGGAAAGTCCTGAGCAAGTTCACTAGGCCACAGACATTATTATTACTTATTTTTTATCTATAATAATAAAAGGAAGAAGTTATATTTGATTATGTAGGGATTAGCTATCTATTTCAGTGGAGTCACTCCAGATTTATGTTGGTGTAAAGGAGAGCAAAAATTACCCTAATTAATTCTCCTGAGTTTTTATCAATGTGACTTGGAATAGCTTCTGTCTTGTCCTCAAGTTATTTTAAAGACATCACAATATAAAGATTTTTCTTTCCTGCCAACCTGCCAAAAACTGGATGTTTTAAACTAGCTCCTCCTATTTACTAACAAGAGCATACATTTTAAACTTATGTGGAGGCAACTACAAACATTCCCACTGACCACAAATTCTCCAATCAAATTACCAGAACTTATCCAGTCACTCAAGAAACAGTATCATCAGAGGGTTTTCGCTTTGTGTGCATAGGTTATTTGATTTGCACAAGCCTTTTTTAACATTCTTCCTTGCATAATCCAAGGAAAACAGATACTTGAGCATCTACTCTAAACCACAGGTAATAGAAGGGGAAAGAGCTCTAGTCACTGTGCAAAGCAGAGATCGTGTAGATCTCTGTTAGTAAAAATCACCCCAGAAACAAAAAGGATTTTTTAAGGGGACAACAAAACTTCATTTTCTTTCTCATACCTGTGAGCCTTTAAAAAAATATCCATAAATGTATAAATAGAAAGACATAAAACAATTCTTTAATAATAGACTATTTTTATATTAAATCTTGAGGTTTTGAGTAGGAAACAGAAGATTTAAATGCATTTCTTCAAAACTTCAAAAAGCAGGACTTAGCCATGCCACTTTTATTAATCTTCATTACATTGCTTCTGGACAGAATTGTGCCTCACAATCTCAGTAACCAAGCTTTTCAGCATCATAAAGGTAATTTATATTCATTTTAATCTATTTTATCTTCAAACCAGTGACCTTTCCTTCCACTATTTACCACTAGGTTAGAGTACAGCATTTTCAGTATTTTTGTACTTCATCAATTATCTGGAGGTTCTGCTTTAGTTTTGGATACTCACAGGCTCTCAAAGTACTGCAGTGCTTGTAATATTAGTCCAACTTGACATAATCAAGAAATATTTATTTCATTTATATTGTAAGAATTAACCTGTGAGGATATAAATGGTAAAGCTCATGTCATGTTTAAAAATATGCACTTTTGTATATACTTTTTAAACTTTTCTGAGATTATGTTCTGGTGAAGAGTTGAATTGCAGTATCCAAAGTTTCCAAATAATACCTTCCAAATTCACAGATATCCTCAGAAAAACAGAGAAGAAACAGTGAGTTACAGAAGAATTGAAAAACATTTTATAATATTAACTTATCAACAATATTTATGAATGCATTTTCTCCTTACTTTTAAAATACAGAGATACAATTTTAACAAACTGTTCAATAAAATAATGATATTGACTGATTTTAAAATTAATGTTAAAAGTATGGTAGGAAAAAAGAAGTTTTTTTGGTGAATTTCACTTTTATGCTTCAGAATTGTTGTCTTATTGTTTAATCTAATCCTTGATGAGTTAAAATGAAAGATTTATCGGTCTTCTATTCTTATCAATTAAATTTAATCACAGTGGTTCTATTAATCATTTTATGACAGCGTTAATTACATTATTTTGATGCATGTCACAACAGACAGAAAAAAACCTATTTCTATTTTTATGGATATTATGCTATGTTACAGTAGATATCCTGAATATCAGTCTGCATTTATGTTCAGAATCTGCAAAAAATGTGATTAATTAAGCAAATGATAAATGATGCAAAACAGAAGAAGCTTAAGAACAGTTGCTCTTCCTTAACAATCAGGTATTTTAACTCCAGATTATTTTTCAACTGTGAGTGAAAATCGCCCATTTTGGTACGATTTCTGTGGTAAGGAGCAGACAAAATCAATCTGTTCTCTTATGTCTCTTTATATTTCTCCTTCTTGGAAAAAAAATGATACCATTACTTCCCTACGTATCCATTTTTATGGACACAGTAGATTAAAGGGACCTTCACAAAAATAGGAGTGAGGCTATGGCACGTTCTTCAAAGATGAAATAGGGTAATACAACGCTGAAGTAATTATGGCAAATAAACCAAATTAGGGATCAATAAATATCATCCTGCACTGCATTATACAGGAGGATACCTTCCAGATAGGCCATTTGCTTCTGTTTTATGATTTTTACTAAATTGTGCTGAAGATCTTGTCTCTAGGACATTTATATACTTACAGTCATAATGTGCCTTGTTTAAGATCCAACAGAAACTTAAATCAGCTAAATTTACTTTTTGTAGTGCTAAAATAATGTTTGCCTCTTTTGTTTTAACTGACTCTATTAGAAGCCACAGGGCTCACTGTTAAGCCACCACAGATTTTCTCTCTCTCTCTCTTTGAAACTGCTCATACACCATGACATTCCCATTTTGTATACCAGAGAATACTATTTTTTCTTATTTGTAGAAAACATTCATTCTGATAATTTTTTAACAGTTGCTGTCTCTACCAATATGGGTTTTATTATTTTTCTGAGTTTCTTAATGTGTTTTATTAAAAATACATGATTGAAAAGGGAGAGATGCTTTTAATAGATATGCAAAATTATGTTTTACAACAGTTTAGCACTTTATTGAGTCCCTTGAAATAGTAAAAGTTGGATGCAGATTGTAGCTGTCAATTCAGCTAAATGCTTCTGCTTTTCCTGTGTAGTGAAAGAACACTTCCTTTTCTTTGGTTACCATATTGTCAGCTAGTTTCTTATTCACAGATACTGCGCTACACAACTTTCAGCAAAGATAACTGTCAGCATGGTAATAGGAGCAGGGAACACATGCCACAAAGTTGTGAGAATAGTCAAATGGCATAGACCCATGAGAAAGAAAACTCAGAGGTAATGAAAAGAAGGGATTTATGCCATTTGTTCTGACTAAGCTTGTCATATGAAGTTTACTGTATCATCAAATTGCAATCCTTCAACTCTCAAAGTTTTCCCATTATAAGGGTGATTTGGAAGATTTTCATTGCTCAAAAGGACCAGTGCCCTCTGTAGGGAAAAAAAAAAATAGTTCACAGGACTCTAAGTTAGACCGCCTTCAGGAACAATAGTCACCAAAAAGCAGATGACCCATACATCTGATGAGACTTCCTTACAAAGAAATCAATTTATTCATTTGGCAAGAGATAGGAGTGGGCAACCTGTATCCCATAAGTTAAATGCAGCTTAAAAATTTACTCAATCACATTAGCAATGCAAGTATTAAACTCACGTCTTTATGATTTTGGATTATACTATTGTTATATTTATTGCTGTTGTTTCACTTTGGGTTTTCTTAGCTTCATTTATTTTTTATGTGTATAATAAAAGCATTTGGAATTAAAATTTGACACTCAGAATAAAGAACAGTTTTTCTTCTAGGTACTCCATTTTATTTCTTTCTCTGTTAGGAAACCACCTTTTCCTTTTTTGCTTTCTTTCTTATGATGGTACAAGAGATATTGCAATAAGTTCACTATGCCTCTAGGAATTAGCTATGATGCATGATTTTCTAATCTCTAGCTCATTTACACACTCCTGAAAAGGTAAACTAATTCTTCCTTAAGCAAAATATTATAATCAATTCATCTTTGAATTGTGATAGGGATGAGATCATAATTGGTTCAGGTATGATGCAGAAAAGAATAAAAGCAGAAACACTGCTCTGAAATATTCTAGAATCAGAGCTTATTCCCATAAAGACAATTTCTAAAGAACATTCTTTTTTCATTTATTATAGGATTCAGGGATACAAGAAGTGATGGAAAAAACCAGTGGCATTTAACAAATGATATAACAATAAAATACATATCAGCAGGGGTACTAATGGAAGACTAAGAAACAGACTGTTTAGAAAACAAGAAACATTATTCTCAACCTCTATGAAATACAACAACCTAATAAATGTGTAGAGTGTTGTACCTGGATGTCCCCCAAACAGTTTAGTTCTTCTGTGTTTGAAGTAGAGATATACTAAAAGCACATTGTTGCTAATGCAGCATTTACATTTAATGAGATTTAGTGAAATATTGATAGGGAGGAACAAGGATTAGAACCTTTAAATGGTATTAAAATGCACTGTAAGAGGAAGAAATGAATTACCTCCATATTATTTTTAAAGCGTTACTGCTAAAGTAGCGGCCAAATTGCTGCAGTGCAAATGAGAACACAAATATTTTTAAGTCTTCTTCAGTCACAGAACTCCAATACACATTTTTCTTAAAGAATACAATCAAATATATTTAAGGCAGCATTTCAAATGCAAATAATCTATATGCAGAATAAATACATAATCAGCAAGAAAAGCTTTTAGCCTTTTAAGACTCACATAAATGACTTCTACAAACAAATAACTGTTATGAAAGTTTCACTCAATTTTCTGACGGTTGGACTACAGTATTTAATAATTTTCCGTTTCTTATAAGTGCATTACAAGTGCAGAGCTAAAGTAAAATTTGGGTCATACAACATCTACCAAGAAAATGTTAGATGACTTCAAATGAAAACAAGACTAGCATGTGTTATATCCATCTTCCATACAACTTCTATAAAATAATATTTGTGGGTATTTTCTCTGTGTTTGTCAAAGTACCATTCCATTTAATTGTCCTTTAAACATAGGCAATCTGCTTCCAAAAGCTGAACAAATGCCATATTTGCTACGGAAGTGATTACAGAGATCTTCCAAGGTTAATGGTAATTTGACCTTTACATATAACCTCTAAACACCCCAATAAGTGTTTTTTTTCTTAACAATATCTAAATTAGTTAGTTATTATTTTCAAATAAACTGTGCTTTCCCCCTCTTCCCTATTCCCTCCCCCACCAATTACATTACTGTGTATAAATTCATCCTTTTTCCTCTTTTTTTTTTTTTTTAATTTTTTTTCTGACAAGGCTTCACAGTTTTCTTCTGGATTATTTGTATCTGTGTCCTGCCAGTTATTTTGAGTGAACAGATAACTGAACCTGATCTAGGCATATCCTGCTTAAGGAGAGGGAATTTAGGCCCTTAACAACTTCCTGCTGAATAACAATCAAGTCCAAGTATACCTGTGAATGTCTACTCTGATCTACATGCTCTATTCCTTAGGCGCATCCCTGATTAGTTATAGTGTTTCTTGAGTGGTTAATTTTGTCAAGGCACTGTGGAATAACTCATTCTGGTACCCTGGACTTAGTTCTCTGCTGCTGTTCACATTTATGATGATAGTTGACTGAATTCCATGTCAGATCCCATCAGTACAGAAATACTGTGATATCAGTGCTACTTTTCACAGAGTGACCAAGGTCATGACTGCTTTCTTCTCAGCAGTGGGAAGCCTTAAGCTGATGGCAGCCTTAGAACAGCTAGTGCTGAATCCCAGTCCCTCCTCCCCCATACCCTCCATCACCTTATTCCCCCAGGAAGGATTTGTTAAGGTTATAAGGGCAAGTTTAGCAGCAACAAGTGAAGCCTGGTAAAAGTGTGCATAGTTTTGTCATCTCTGGGAGCCAGGTCTGGATCAGAAAATGCTCTGCAGGTGAAGAGGCATAAGAGGCCTTATTCACTAGAATGTGTTAAACTTTTTTCATCAGTGTACCTCTTCCATTTCACACAGAAAAAACCTGTACCAATTCTTCTATATGCCCCAAAGACTAAATAGAAAAGCTGGAATCCGAGTGAAAACTTACATGATGGTATATATATGGCTTTATCACTTCTGCTTGATTGACTGAATACACAGAGGACCATGAACAAAAAAATGAATGAGGCAGTATCTCAACTTTTAATTGTTTTGGTGTTTAAACCTCAAAACTTTTACTTATGAGAAGCACTTTTATTTGCAAATATAACCAGAAGTCAGAAGAGCAAAATAAAAGCTTTCTTTAATACCTTTTTTCATTCAGTTGCTTTATAGAATATTCTTTTCTTTCTATCAAATTATACAAAAAAATAGTGGGATTCAGGAACATGTTTTTCAAATTTTATTTTGTCTGCACATCTTCCAAGCAGATGATACTCCAAAAGAAAACAGAGGGTTGCTTTTTTGTATTCTGAATGAGGTAATTTCTCAATGTAGTCTGTGATCTATATTGTCTTCTCAGAAGTAAGCATTGATTCTGGAAGAAACTACTTTACTGGTGTTTAATTCTTGTGATAGAGGCATCTGTACGTACATCTGCGGTATGTAGAAGCAGAGGCACTGTATGCATATGAAGAAATTTTTCTTAGATATTTTTCTTTTTCACTGCTGCATACAAAATCAACTGTTCTGGCATGATTGAGAGGAATGAACATATCAATTCATGGAAGATCTGAGAACTGTCTTACCATTTGACTCTGCAGTTACAGCTAGCTTACAACTCTGAATTTTCCTCCATATTTGTAGGTGCAGTTGTGATTTTCTTTCCCAAATGAAAATGCCTTTAATTTTCACCTGATTTGATTACATTTTTTGATTCTAGTTTTTGCGTATTGTAAAGAATTCCTTTATTTTTTGAAATATCATTGGATTCTGGTATATGAGTTTTCACCCTGTAGTGACTTTAAAATGTGGCACACTTTTTTAATTTTGAATCAGAATGAAGAACGCAAAATATGAATTTTTAACAAAAATAGTATTTTGAGAAAAACTTGTTTCATAGAAGGCAGAATCCATGTTTTCTGTAATTTGTAGGACAGCAATCTAGATCTGCCCAACTAGCTTGAGGAGTGGGGACCATGCCTGTTTTCTGGGCAGAGATCCAGAAAATTACATAGTCAGCCAAGAAACAGTCTGCCCAGGAAACCATGCAGCCCAGGTTATCCATGGAACCGTGGCACTCCAGGATACTACCAGTTGTACTATAAGTTAGCCAGAGCTCCCAGGCACTTGGGCAGCCCACACCCAGACAGGTGGGATTTCAGGGAGCCAGGGAAACCATGCATCAGTCATTGAACCAGTGTGCGAGCAGGCAGAAAAACAAGTAGTCATGCAAGCCTTCCAACCTACCCATCTGCTTTGCTTTTGTGAAGTTTCCATTAAGTCAACAAAGTTGCAAGGAAAGTCTTTATTGCATCAGGTAAGTTAATTTCAGAAAGAATTGTTTTGCTCAGTTTTGAGTGTAGGTAATTTAGCAGTGGAAAGGAAGAAATTTTATAACATTTCACTGACCCCCATTTAATTCCTATGGGAAAGATGATAAATTGAAGGATGTTGGAGTACAACCAGAATACACTACACTCCAGGAATTCTCACCCGTACTAATGACTCTTAGGGATGTCTCCATATTGTCATAAAATACAATAGTCCTAAAATTATGAATTTCCTATAACTCTTTGATCACCTCATAAATAGAAGCATATAGGTAGCTTAAAAACAGACTTATAGTTGCAGTGGTTCAAAAAAGTACTTAGACTTATCCTTACAAGCAATACAAAGCAATCATGAATAAAGCCTATAGCAAAATACAAAGTACAAATAAAGTTTCTTAAATCAACCTTACATTTACCATTACCTTTCAATGATAAACTGGTAAAAAAAATGATTTCTGGTTATTTTTTGTTCCTCCTCCTAATCTACAAGATAATCAGTGGACACATTCTTTCTATGGTGTTACCATTTTGGATTGCTGCATCCTCCTCATTTTGACACATCTGGGGCACGCAATTAGTCACAAAGGTCATTTTCCACATAAGAAAAGGACAGTGACCAGAAGGCAGCGTTTAGGCTGTGAATACACCATGACAATTTCATCAATGAGAAAACCCCAATGTCAAGAACCATCTTATTTCTGTGTTGACAAAGACTGACATCTCAGCAATTGCTTGTAAAACTGACAAAAGACAGGTCAGAAAAGCAGTGCAAAAGGACTATAAATGCTCTAATACATTAGTCATAAAGGTGGAGATAATCTCATTTTAAAATATTCATTTAATAATTAGCTTGAAGAGCAAAATATTATTCACAGAGTCTCAGCTGACATAGATAACATAGATTTGTACATTGGCATGACTGAGTGGAAAAACACTGTAAATAGATAGTAAGTTTGAGAAAGGAAATTGTAGCTGTTTTCCATAGGAATTTAAATAGTTACTTAGCTTCAGAACTACTTTTTGGTTACACTCTCATTGATCTCTCCTGACTTTTTATTGATTTATAAAAGTTTACAGGCAAATTAATTAGGACCTGAACACAATATCCTTACTGCCATTACTCTAACAAATAGAATTGGAATAAGTTTAGCATTTTGCAATGAGACTTTAAACATGTTCCTCCTGAAAACCTTTAACATACTTTGCTTATTAATTTACACTTCTGAAATATCATATCCACTTTTTATTTACATTATTGTGGTGGGTTTTTTTTCAAAATTAAAATTTACAAGAGCATAAAAATTATGATCATACAGCATTAAAGAGTTAACAAACACACTCATCAGGATAAATACTTAAGGCATGCCATGGGTGTCAGAAAAATCAGTTTCAGTATGGCTACCTTTGTGAAGCCTGGGCTTCAGGCTGGGGATTAAATTAAAAGGCTGGTTTTATGCTACATCTTGTATGAAGCACCTAATAGGATGAATGATGTTGACTGAATTTACAATACACATGAAGAAAGAGATTGCTAAGAATGTGATCTATAAAAGCCTATATGACAACCTAGAGTGGTCATTAGTAATGTTGGCAAGGAAGTCATAATTACTTTCCTCATCGCAGCTTATGAAACCGTTTATAAGCTCATAGGAATCATAAGATTCCTAACATGGAGTTTAACATCTAGGCTAGACCCAAAAAAGCCCAAAAGGGGACTTAGTTGAATGAAATACGAGAAATGTGACTCATTCCAGTCTCTATATGACATAAAAAAA